>JAMXBB010000007.1:62679092-62756975 GCA_024138015.1 Lumnitzera littorea | reverse complement strand
ATAATAAAGGCAATAATAATAATAATAATCATAATAAAGCTAAAATCTCAAAAATAGGAAAAGTATGCTCAAAATAATAAAAATATCAAATATATGGTTTAAATAATTATTAAATCATAAATATATTAAGAAAAAGCAAAAATTAATATTTTATAATTTTTAAACTTAAAAAGTAAATTTTGTGATATTTTTATATCACAATTTAAACTACGAGTCACAATATCCAAAATGGCCCTCGTTACGAGAAAATACGCTAAAAAACGATCAAAATGGACTATAAGTTCATAACGATTCGAGCTAAAACGAAAAAGTTACACGCGATTCGATAAAAGCTCGAATCAGCAATTTCACGTAATTAAATGAAATAGACTTTACAAATTAAAATATTAGTTAGCTTTAAATTCCCAAACTTATAAATTTCCATTATTCTTAAGTGATTTCAATATAGATCTTGAGCTGCCACCAAACTATTACGACCCCTGAGTTAGCCATGATTGAGTAAGTGTTTCCTAATGATTCCATACTTATTTGTGTTTGTAGTTAGTGAATATAAGTTATGATTTATAAATGAATGTGTATGGAGTTAAGTTATGCTTGTGAATATAATTGTTGTCAATGGTGAATTTTACTTTAAATTTCAATAATATAATGATTGTTGTCTAGTAGATTCACTAGAATTGATTGTTTGTGACTTAGAATAATCGTTGAATAAATAAGACTTAACTTTATCCGATTAGAAAAAGTTAACTTGGATCATGCATAAATCATACATTGCATAACTAATTCTGACAGTTATATTACACGAGGTAGCAAGAGGCCATACGTGGGTTGATTATTGATTATGATAGATTTTGTACAGTGTACACGTACGATATGACCTTACCCTGGCCTATGGGATAACTAGGCATTGGAGGCGCCAACCGCTTGGCTAAGGGTCGAGTCTAGAAGCCTTCGTTTAGGGGTGAGTGAGGGCTGCGTGAACCTACTTACAATCATATGTAGAACTCGTTTTAATAAAGCTGGTAATGGATGTACTATTACATTTTAAATACGAAATGCGGAGTTTTGTTATGAAATAAGTTCTAATATGATACCCATATCTGACTGTACCAAAGAATCTTTAATCTTGACTTCGGAGGGCGTTAAATCTGAGTTGCATGTATTTGTTTGGCATACTGTTTGTCATGCATTCATTTGGTTAAACTTAACTGTTGTATAACTTGATTGCTGTATGGTTGAGCGAAATTATCTCACTAAGCTAGTAGGCTTATACCCTTGTAATATTCTTTCGCAAGCCGACCTTTTTGTGGAGTTAGGCCATCACATGCCCGAGGTTAGTTTTCTACATGGGGTCAGTGTGGGAGCTGGATGAGGACGGAAAGTACTTCTGATAAATTATAGATCTGAATATGTAATTGTTATACTAGTTTAACTTAAGACGTGTTTCAAACTTTGTAGTTGTAAGCTTTTATATAAATAGACTATGTGTTATGTTTTTATAATATTATTGTTTATTATGAAATGATATTACTTAAATTTGTGCACTCTTGGTAGTTAGTAGTAGCTGTAGTCTTATGTATCGTATAAAAGGGTCGTTGATTGTAAGGGAGTTCAATCTGCAATCTTTTGTACAGTATACGGCGACTGCCACGACTAGTCCCCTCGAGTCATGACACGCACTTTTAGGAATTGAGCTTCATCCTGTACTTCCATAGTGTATTGAAGGTCTCTTAGAGGTCATTGATATGTTCTTGGGGGACTTTACTCTTAATTATCATATCGTCAACATACACCTCAATATTATAGTTGAGTTTTAGTTTGAACATGGTGGTTACAGCTATTAATATGTCACCACAGCATTCTTCAAACCAAATGGCATAATGCGATAATAGTATGTATCGAAGTCCATGACAAAAGATGTATAGACTTCGTCCTCGAGTACTTAGTGAATTTGATTGTAGCCTAAAGAGGCACTTATGAAGCTTAATAAAGTGTAACTCATAATGGAGTTAATGAGCTAGTCAATTCTAAGAAGGGAAAGCAATCCTTCAAGCATGCTTTATTAAGTTCAATAAAGTCAATGCATATCCTCTATTTCCCATGAGCCTTTTTAACAAGTATACAGTTTGCCAACCATATAGGGTATCCATTGATATGCATTTTTAATAAATGGGTCGAAAGCCAAAATTAACAATATGGAGACTTAAGCCTAACTCTAAGAGCCTAGTCTGGATACGACTTACTCCCATGTACTATAAATATAAGATAAGACCCCTAAGTAAGAGAACTCCCTTCTTTTCATTCCTTTTCTTTGATAAAACTTGATAGTTTATTCTTTCAATAAGATGTTGACTTAAGTATCAAAGTAACCGTGTTGGAGCATCCTTCAATGCCTTCTGTAGCCATTTAATGTTTTGCAGGTACTTATGTATTGAATCAAAAAATGGTGGTCAACAATTGGTATAATATATAATTGGCACAATATGCCAGAAAAACAAAACCAACAACCATAATTTTTGATGATTTTTTAAAATTTTGCAGCAATACATTTCTTCCTTGATGCGTCTTTAGGATCGGACATACAGAGAAGCACTACAATGAAACTAATCGAAAAGAAATAGAGGAAAGGCTAGCAAAACCCAAGTAACTACTGATGAATATGACGCACCACTCGATCTTACTCGGCCTATAATTCGCTTGTATGACACATCGATCTAAACTGAAGGCTCACTCGCCACTATTCCTTACTAAAGAAAATAGATAAGAGTTAAAGAGTAATAAGAACACTAAGGTTGCTCAAAGGATACTTGAATGATTTGGTATATTGATAATTCTCTTGCGTACAAACAAATGGGGGTTTATATACTCGCCCACTAAGGTTACTTTACATGTATGAAAAGATAAAAGAGGTATTCTACAATTAGGTTACATGAAACATACTAAAAGGGGGTAAAAAAGATAAAGAATATTCAATATGGAAAAGGAAGGAATCATTATGGAATGTTGTGTTAGAAGATACGTATCACTTGGTGGTCGGATATTAGAAATATGATATAAAGTAGGCGAAACAGAAAATACTAACAGTTAAGGGTTGACCTGATTTGGACTAGGTTGGGGATCAATTAGTTTTGAAAAGAAGTCAGCTTGATTTGGGGTCGGATGCTTGAGGTCGGATTGAGAGCTCGCCTCAGCTATTCTTGGGCTGTCTTTTGAGATAAAGTATGGTTGCTGATTAGGGGCAGATTTGACATAAGTAAAGACTTGAGGCTTAAGTCGATAGGATATTAGTTTGACATAGGAATCCCTCTCTCGACTTTGGTTTCGAGTTAATATTCTCTAAGTGAGTCCTTGGAGTCCTCTAGCTTGGCTA
Source organism: Lumnitzera littorea (assembly GCA_024138015.1). Taxonomy (NCBI): domain Eukaryota; kingdom Viridiplantae; phylum Streptophyta; class Magnoliopsida; order Myrtales; family Combretaceae; genus Lumnitzera; species Lumnitzera littorea. The sequence goes on along the minus strand of JAMXBB010000007.1, from coordinate 62,753,605 downwards.
TATGTAATCGGACTAGAGGGTTGATTCCTATCATCTCCCTGGGGGTCAGAGAGATTTGTCCTCAAATCTAGAGCAGTCTCTATTCTTCCTTCTAAGGTGCTTGCAGAGTGTTCTTCCATTGGTTGGTGAGGAATTAGGTTAGACACATTGAAGGTAAAAGAGACACAATAGTCATCATATTTTTTCTCATCTTTCTGATGAATATATGATCTCCCTAGCTCATGTATTTACAATTCGAGAGCTTAGGAATTATCATGAAGCAAAGTCTGATCCTAAGTGGGTAGAGGCCATGAATTAAGAGCTTTTAGCTTTAGAATCAAGCAATACTTGGCAGCTTACTTTCTTGCCTCCGGGAAAGCAGGCCATTGGCTTTAAATGGGTATATAAGATAAAACATAAGCCAGATGGCACTGTAGATAGGTACAAAGCTCAATTTGCAACTAAGGGATATACACAAGTAGAAGGGAATGATTACGCACATACATTTTCCCCAGTTGGTAAGTTGACTTTAACATGTGCTTTACTTACTGTTTCATCTATTAGAGGTTAGCATGTTCACCAATTGGATGTTAATAATGCTTTCCTTCATGGCTTTATTGATGAGGAAATATACATGAAACCCCCTGATGAGTTGTGAGACCCTATAGTTAAGTATCTCATATGGGTTATGAGAGGTTGTGATATTAGTTTATAAGATCACAGTTATGAATACCTTGTTAACACAAGCTTGAAACTTTTGGGCGAGTGGTTGAAAATAAGCCCATTAGTGTTTGTTGGCTTGATTATTCATTGCTTATGGATTGGAGCATTACACGAGTATTTAACTACATCTAATGGACAAGTGTGTAAACTTGTTAATTCTCTTTATAAACTGAAACAAGCTTCTAAACAATGGAACAAAGAGTTTTCAAAGTTCATTGTCTCACTTGGTTTTGTTCAATCATGATCAAACTATTCTTTGTTCACTAGACAAAGTATTAATGGTTTTGTTGCTATTTTTGGTTTATGTAAATGATGTACTTATTACCGGTGATTGTTTGGTTGAAATTAATGAGGTTAAAGCTACTATTCATGGTGCATTTAAGATTAAAGATTTAAGGGAAGTTAGGTTTTTCCTTAGCATAGAAATTTTTTGGTTGCCATCTAGTTTCTTATTGAACCAATAGAAGCATGCTTTAGATATGTTAACTGATACAAGGCTTGTGGGTGCCAAGCCAGTTTCTAATCCTTTTCCACCAAGGTTGCAACTAGATAATCATAGTGGAGATTTGCTTGCTGAGCTTAGTTTATTTCGACGAATTATGGGTAGACTGTTGTATTTGACTATAATTTGTCCTGATCTTTTTGTATATAATAGTTAGGCCAATATGTATCTGCTCTAAGAACTCCACATTTAAAGGTAGCAACTCATATTCTTAAATATCTAAAAAGATCTCTTGATAAGGGATTGTTTTACTCTTCCAATTGTTCTTTAACTTTGTTGGGGTATTGTGATGTGAATTGGAGCCCGAATCTTTTGGATTGAAAGTCTCTATTAGGCTTTTGTGTTTTCCTTAGGATATCTTAGGTATCTTGGAAAACAAAGAAACAAGTGACAGTTTCTACTTCTTCGATGAAGGCTGAGTATCGAAGTCTTGCTACTACAACTGAGGAGCTTTTGTAGTTATCATTTTTGCTGCATGATTTAGGTGTTCCTTCTTCAAGACCTATTCGCTTGTTCACTGATAGTAAATTTGCACAAAAGATAGCAAGAATCCATGCTTCCATGCTAGGACAAAACATATAGAAGTTGATGTCTACTTTATACAAGATCATATTACTTCAGCCTTTCTTCGAATTGAGTATGTGCTTTGATCCCTTCAAATGGCTTATCCAATGACGAAGACTATTGGTGACACCAGAATTTCTTTTTTTCTTGTCCAAGTATGGCCTTTTACCATGGCCAACTCGACATTTTATGTTTAGACACATGTGAACTTACATGTGTTTCTTCTGTATATAAAGGACATTTTACATTCTGTTAGTTAGTTATGAGATTGGAATCATTTTTTACTCAAACTCTCGTCTACGAATGTGAATTTTCTCTCTTCCTCTGCTTCGGTAGTTCAGTATCTGATATGAGCTCAACCTCAATAGTTTTCACCGTTGATAGCCGAACCAAGTGGCTACTGACTCTTGAGCTGCTGCACACGTTCTCCAGGTATGTATTGCCGAGCTTTGCGCGAACTTAACAGCAAGCACTGCAAGCAACCGATCTGTGCTGTACGGATGCAAACTCTTTCTGTCTATGCAACTAAAGCCGAGCACTGCATCAGCACTAAGCTACAATGCATGGATAACAGCATTCTAAGGGGCTGATTCGTAGGTCGATCTGGGTTGTTATGGAAGTCGGAGCTGTCCAAGTACTGCTCAAACTGAGGTCGGCAAGGAAGCGTGTATATCTGAGCTGCTATATACCGAGTGTTGTGCTGTCTGTTTAGTGCAGCAGAGTGCGGTTTGTGCTGAACTGATGTGCTCTGTAGTGTGCAGAGAGGGTAGTCATGCGCCTGCGTGTCGTGTGGAGATCAAGTGTGGTGCTTGAGTGGTCGTGCTGTTCTGTCCGTTTCTGTTGGACTGGATGCCAACTCCAATCTCCATCGAGTCATGTTTGAACTTTTCCACTCGAACACAACCTGAGCAAAGAGATACGAGCATTGTCCGAGGTAAGCAGTTAGTCCGAGCTGCTCCGAAGCCAAATCCGAGTTCTCCTTCGGCTGAAAGGATAAATCAACAATGACTTGACAATCAGGAGATGATCCAAGTACACCTACCCCGAGGTCGACTTTTAACTCCAGGGCGGCGAATGCTACAAGAAAACAAACCCGAGGATAGCAACAAGTGTCCCATGTCCGATTATTACCCGCGCTCCACAGTAATCAAGGCATGAGCACTCTTAGTCGAACCGCAACTTCTACAACTCCAAGCTCCACGGCTGCCTCACATTTCAAGCAGGCATGAATTATTATCCAGAACTCCAAGCTACTCCGAGCTAAAATATGAGTAGTAGTCCTCACCAACCGTGGCAACTGTCTTTAACCAAGCCACAACATATCCCTGCAACAATTAATTGGCAACCCAAGCTGTTCATTATACCAGAAATTAAATAATCTGCACAATAGGACCAAGAGTAACAAATGATTAGAGCATCCTTGACCAAGATGATGGAATTCAAGTTCCATAGTGCGAGCAGACCATGTAACCAAGCTCCTTGGGCGACCACAATTCTCCAAGATTGAGCATTGGCCAAACGCGGACGGCAACAAGCTTGGAACAGCAATTGACAGCAACACAACTCTGCGGTCGTGTAATTCCAAGTCGAGCTGTCCAAACACCAAGTCCTGAGCTGCTTTCTAGTTGGATGGGCAGCAACAAAATCGAGTCCGAGCAATAGCCTATCAAGGCTCCATCAGCCAAATTCAGCAGCTCGCAGTAAAAAATTAGTGCAAACCACAGGGAGAACAGCAGAAGTAAAATCATCAGCTTCACTATATGACATATTGAGGCGTTCCTCAATGAAATTTGACCGGTGTGTTCGGGAAACTACAGTTGACAGGACTGTATCTATATTTGCTGCATTCATGTTAGAAAGGAGTTCAAGAAGTGGGCGGGTGCTCTTTTAAATCCATAAGAGTGAAAAGATTATGTGCATTATCTTCTTTTTCGCCAATCTAATTACCTAATTGGTGATTAAGTTGTTAGTTTCATGATGAATCAGAGTGCTAATGAAGAAAGGTTGCGTGGCTCTAGAGCAGCATTTTGCAATTCATGCCATTGTCATATCTTTAAATTTGCTGGATGCTTTGTAAGTTCATGCAGTAAAAGGATCTGCCGAGCTCCATGGCCAAACAGCCCACCTACCTTCGCTACTCGCTGAGCTCTAAGCCCCTTTCAATCAATTTGTGCGAGCTCCTTTTTGTTGCGCAACATCCCCGAGCTCCAAGCTTCTTTAGGACGAACGGTTTCTTTGTGCATTAAGTCCGAGCTCCGAACACAATGGAGTGTCTTGAACAGCTCTCAAACTATTTTTGACTAAAATTCGTGCTTTTACTAATCGAACCCATGTCATATGCGCTATCTATCAATCAGAGCTTTTTTTGGTCGAGCACTAATTAATCTAATGTATTAGCTCCAAATCCCAAGCTAGCCGAAGTATAGTGGTTGAGCTCTAGAAAAACTGAGGAAAAGGAGTTCCAAGAATTTTCCAAAGGACAGAGCACGTGGATCTTTCCTGCAATTAACTCCACATCCGAAGTTTTCCTTCTCCCTCATCAGGTAATTTACTCCCAAAAGAAAAGTGCCATAGCGCTGCTACCAAGGCTCAAATTTTAGTCCCACTGCCGAGGAATACATGGCCATTTGGAGTTGTGCACTGGTTGGCGAGCAAGTTGTTGATGTTGAATAGAAGAGGCCGAATTGAATAGCTCGAAGGCCGAGCAATTCATTTGCCGAGCTGGGCTTCCCATTATAGTATGGTCACACCACGCCGAGCTCCAGGTAGCGGAATTCTATCGTAAAAGCTCTGAGCTGTAGCCAATATGGCTGAAAAACTCGGCCTAAACTCCGAGCTCCTATTGCCCGAGCAAATCCAAGTTCCAGATCTCCAGAAAAATTATTTTCCATCCATGCAATGGGCTGACCCAGGCATGTGACTTAGTAAGTTTACGGCCAAAATTCGAGCAATAGCTGAAGAAATCGCATCCAAGCTTTGTCGAGCGAGCACCAAGCTCCTCGAGTTACACATCTGGGCTTCTCTACTCAGACACATCTCAAGCAAGAACTAGGCTAAGCATTGAGTTATGATCAACTGCACTCCAACTAAATTACGGGAAAAGCTCTAAGTTCCATGATCCCAGAGTTGTTCCTCTCCACAAATACAATCAGAACTCGATGTAAACCGAGCTGCAATTCCTTACCAAGCTATGACTTTATACATCGAGCTCTGACTCCCTACACTCCACACTGCACACTCCAACCAAGCGAAGTAAAACGCAAATAGCAGCTGAAGTAATTAAAAACTGTGGAACTGACATGCATGATTGTACGTGTCAGGTGCAGACTTCGTTGGAAAAATAAACAGAGCAGCACGTGATTGACAGCTTAGAGCCATAAGTGAGGCACGATAAGCCTTCGTGGATCGATTTAGTCCGTCGATAACAGTATTTGGACCTAAGGGCCTTCTGATAAAGCAGCCTGTATAGTATGACTGAGGAGGGGCGAACTCACAAGAGGACCAACTACATCAACTCATCGTAGCACATTTACAAGTGCCAACTTAGCCCCACACACCAATTAAAGTTCTACAACTAACAATTACTAACCAACCATATTGAGTACGTGGCACCAAAGCTATCATGCTTTGAGCCTCACTTACACACTTACTATTATTGATGAAAAATGAGTAAAACTTCGTTACCTCTATTTATACATGTGTTTTATGTTATATATCATACCGATTTGTTGTTAGTATTCATACTTGATTCATGACTTATATATCAAATCATATCTATCTATGTGTTGCTCTACGACCTGAATTTTACGAGTCTGATAATGAAAAGTATCGACTATTCGACACTAATAACAATTTACTCGATTCCTAGCAGGTTTACTTTTACCTTCTTTAAAGACTAGTGTGAGAACTCAAAGATAAACTAAGGTTAGAGAAACACCATCCGCCTTAAGCTTACACAAGTATAATTTGCTAACGAGTTACTCCTTAATAGCTTTAAACCCTACACACTACAGTTGACAGGAAAATCACAAATCGTTAATTCTTAAATCCTATATTTGATGAATGGTGGGAAAAGGATGTACTTAGATCTCTAAGTTCTAAGAAAGGATGATGAGATGCAAAGCCTTAGGCTCTCTTAAGGGTGATAGGTACAAATGCTCTAACTTTAGTAAATAGACAATGAGCCACCTAGAAGCTCTAGGCCATTAATTGGCGACGAGTATAATACTCTAAGTCCAATGAATAGACAATGAGCTACTTGGCAGCTCTAAGCCATCAATTGGCAATGAGCACAATGCTTAAGTCTAATAAATAGACAAGAGCTATTGCAAATTTAATTGCCCTAAGTTTAAAGCATAGATGATGAGTTATTCAAAAGCCTTAAGCCACTGAGTGGAGATGGGATAAACACTCCTAGTCCTACAATAAATACAGATTACGAGTTATTCAAAAATCCTGAGCTATTTGATGGCAACGGGTAAGATACTTTAAGTCCTGCAACTTGCTTGGATGATGAGTGAATAAGCCTAAAGTCCTATACATTAACAAATTAAAGGACAACTAGCCTACCTTATGGCTCCACTTAGCATAGATTATGCCTAGTTCGGACAACTTGCATGCCTTCCTTGCATTTTCAAGCACATCGGCTTATTTAGGCCCCCACTTCTTTAAGCTTTCACTTCTTTAGACACTCTTATCTCTTTAGGCCCTAGCTTTTTTAGGTATATTGACATCTTCAGGTGTTTTAACCTCTTATAGCCTTCGCCTCTTCGGCCCTTTGCTTTTTCAAGCATCCTGACCTCTTTTGCCCTTAACCATGTACTTTCCCATAGCTCTTGCAATAAAGTTGACCTTCGTAGGTTATTGATAGGCTTGGGAACGCCAATAAGGAGCTCTTTCTATAACTCTAGCCCAACCTTATTTAGTAACAGTTCAAACTAAAGCTTTAGGAGCCTATACTAGTGCTTACTCTCTTTGACAAACTTGTCACCAAAGAGAGTAGAGGGCAAGTGTTGATAGGTATTTTTAATAAATGGGCTAAAAGCCAAAATTAACAATATGGAGACTTAAGCTCAACTTTGAGAGCATAGTTTAGGTACAACTTACTCCTACCCACTATAAACATAGGACAAGACCCCCAAGTAAGGGGATTCCCCTCTTTCCATTCCCTTTCTTTGATAAAAATTGATAGTTTATTCTTTTGACAAGAGACTAACTTAGGCATTAGAGTAACTGTATCAAAGCATTCTCTAGTGCCCTTAGTTGCAGTTTTCTGGTTTGTAGGTACTCTCATATCAGAATGAAAAATGACAGTCAACAGTATCAACCTTCTCTAATGAACTTGGCCTTTAATTGCCTTTGTACTTCTTATCTACGTTAACCTGTCTTTTAGGGGCGAAATAACATTTCTTCTATTAAACAAATTTCATATTAGGGTTGGTGTTTGCACGAGGAAGTTGGTGAGCTGGGTTTCCAAGTCATACGATAGATGAGGCCCTAATAGGGTAGTATTCTTGAAAGTTAGGCCTATATGTACATCTTTGATGTTGCAATCTACTCTAACACAATCTTCAAGCCATGTTAAAGGGTTTCTTTCAATGTGAAGTGCCTCATCGTATCTCAGTGCAGTTACGTAAAGGACTTGGACAGCTTTTGGTCAACTCGGCATACTCTAATGCTGCTAGGCATGGGAATCTTGATTTTTAGGTGTTTGTGGATATGATTACTTTAAATCGATTATGACTTGATCTGCTAAGGATAACATTATACGATGATCAGCAATCTATAATTACAAATTTAAGTTATTGGGTCACCATATGGTTAAGGTCATCATCGAGCTTGATGGGGACAGTGATGAAGCCGGTAGCTTGCATCGACTGGTTATTGAACCCTATCAGCTTTGCTTGTAGGGCCTTAAGGGAATTTCTTCCAACTTTTCTTTCATTTTATCGTAGGATTGCACGAAAAGTATATAGGTTGAGATTCCAGTATCGATTGATATTTTGCTAACATTAAAGCGTGCAATGCCCACATTTATTTTCAAGGTGTTAGCATAAAGGAAGTCTTACGTCTTCAAGATCGGCCTCAAAGAAGGATATTGTACTATCAATCTTGGGTTTCTTCCCTCATACTGCATAGATGTCACGACTTAAGGTGCGACATAGCCATAATAGGCTGTTGTATACCATTAAAGACCGTAGGTTGGCTCCATTACTGTTCAATGACTTTTTATACAATATATAAGGCTATACCAACTAGTTACCTAAGACTCTAAGTGTCACGAACTGAGGACGGCCTAGTTGTATCAGACGCCGTATACTGTACGAAGAACTCCTGATTGGTTACCCTTCCAATCAAGAACTCTTCATACAATATACAAGGCTCTACAACCACTAGTTTCTAAAGAACATCCAGATTTACATGATATCATTACACAAACATATTTATATAAAATTTAATTTATAAAGCTTACAATATACAGCATTTATATATGTCTAGGTTTATAATAATAAGATAAACAAAAGTACATGAGTAATAGTCCACTTAAACTATTCTCTTTCAGTACACAGGACAGCTCGCTCTTGCCCAAGTCCCCAAGCTAACTTGTGGCATCCCTCGTCCTGCCTCTACGAACAAGCTATCCTGCAACAAAAGTTTAAAGGGGTGTAAGCCTAAACTTAGTGAGCAAAACCCTCAGCCACACCACAAGTAAGTTATAAGTACATTATATTTACGCATATGAATGAACGATCAACCAGAATGCCAAACAATACGTATAATTAACTAGTTTATATACGTAACTCAGATTTAATGCCTTCCGAAGTCAGGGTTGGAGGTTATACGGCATCAATCAAATCCGGGTATTATACTAGAACTTACTTTACTACGGAACTCCACATTCCGTACTTATATCAAATAATTCTTTTATTTTCAAAAAACCCAAGTTCTAGTATAATTGTGAGTGGGCACCCGCAGTCCACACTCACCCCTAAACGGAGGCCTCTAGACTCGACCCTTAGCCAGGCGGTTGGCGCCTCTAACGCCTAGTGTTCCCGCGGGCCAGGGTAAGGTCATTTTGTACGAGTGCACCGTACAAAACCAAATAAATGAATAATATCAACCCCCAAATGGCCTCTCTTTACCTCCGTGTGATGTGACGGCCGGAATAGTATCCATGCTATGCATGTTAATGCATGTCCCAATTTCTTTTTATAGGCCGAATATAATTAGATTCAAATTATGCTATGACCATCCAATTGTACACACAATCATTTTCTATACTACCATGCAACAAACAAGACATTTTCTGTACTTAAAATAAATTCACAATAATACACACGATTACATACACAAGCATTTTCCAGGACCCCATATAGTAGTCAATTAACAACAATATTTAAGTCCACTATCTACAATCACAATCAAGCATGGAATCATAGGGTAAATACTCACTCGGCCATGGCGATTCGTCCTAATCGTAGTAGTCGATCGGGAGGTCCTCACACACCTCAGGGTCACCTGATCATTACGATTTGATAAGGCTAGTAAGTACTTGAATTAACTAATAATTCTAAATATCTAATTACCTAATTCTACTTAGACTACTATCAACTTTTACCCGGTTAGACTTTATTATTAATCGTATATAACTTTTTTCATTTTATTTCTGATATTTATGAAGTTATAGTCGTTTTTCATCGTTTTCAAACGTATATTCACACGGTAATGTTTGTTTTGGATGTTAAGACCCCTATTTTACATTATGAACTAAATTTATAGAAATTTTTAGCTATAATACTTAAGTATTCTTATTACTTATATTTATATCCTTTATTCCTTAAATTCTTATAATTAAGGGATTTACTTTGCTATTACTAATTCATGTACTGAATTAGGTATAATCTAATTTAGAAGATGTATTAGGATTTACTGATTTTAGTACCTAATTACCTACATTTTTCTTATTTTTCTCATTTTCTAAACCTAGGCTTATGTCATCGCTTACATCATCTTTTATTTATGTCATTGCTTATGTCATCACTTACCTCATCATTTGATTACATAAGCATTACCTTATGCTTATGTCATATGTACATATCTTATGTACATTTTGTTTCTTACTTTATACTTATGTACATATGCCTTATATATACATATACTTATACATCTACCTAAATCTATACCGTATTTATACATGTATACATACTCATATACCTATACGGTTGGATACGTATTTTTATACTAAAATTCGTATGCCTAAGCTTTCCTTAAGAAAAGCTTCCTAATTCCATGCTTTTGTGTTTTTATGTATATATTTAGTGTAGTATAGGTATGTATAGTTAGATATGATCTTAAGTTAGGTTATGTACATGATAATTATTCATGTACAAAGGTTCACATACTTATACTCTTTTGGTATTTCCTTATGTGTACATATTTATAAGCTCATACTCATGTCTTCCTTTCTTCTTCTTCAAAAGTTCTAATTTCTACACTTAAAGATGGAAACTTTGTTTCCTCTTCTTCAAGATAACACTAAACACAAAACTACTTATCTAATCTACCTAATTAACTAACTAATGAATAATATAAAGTAATATAAAACAACTTAAAGACATACCTTTAATTGTGTTGAAGTTATGGAGACAAAAGTAAAGGAATGAAAGTGAAAGAGGAAAGGGAGTTCACGGCATGGAATGAGAAGTTTTGGTTTGTTTCTTTTGTCTTGTTTTTATAATGAAAGGAAGAAAATGGTGGGGTCTAGAGGGGAGAAATTGTGGACGGCAATTGAGGAGGAAAGGAGGAGAAAAAAATCAAAAAGAAAGAAAAGAAAAGCCATCATTAAGGAAGAGATATTTTCTTTATCTCTTTAGTCTTTTGTTGACTTTTCAAAGTGTTGACTTGGTCAACCTTTTGACTTTGGTTAACATGTGTTGACTTGGTCAACTCTCCTTAAGCATATGTAAATTTGTGTACATAATGTAATGATTAAGGGAGATTAAGGGAAAAATGAAGGAAATGAGGGGAAATGAGGTATTTGATGAATTGATTAGTAATCATAGTTGATGAGGTCTTACTTTAGGTCTTTATAGCTTATATATCTCATTTGATAAACTACTTTAGATAACAAGTGCAAAAAGTACTAATTTGAGTATTAAAGTTCACTACATATAACCTAATCTTCAACTATCACCCTAACTCTAAGTGAAACTATCTTAATCACATACTTAAGGGATAAATATAATCTATAACTCATTATCTTAGTTTCTAATGGATTATTTAAGGATTCGAATCATATAAGCATGAATGAGGGTCATCTCTAACCTTTTACTAGTAATTTGGCAAAATATGAGCATTATATTATCAATTAGGGTTTTAGGGTATATCATATTAGATTAGTGCACCTATGTCTTTAAGATAATCATTTTTAGGGTTTCTATCACTTTTGAATAAAATCTTTAGCATTTAGAAACATTTAGGGTAGAAAAGTTCTTTACGCGATTGAGTAATACTTTTAGGGTTTTCACTTTTATTAGCCTTGTCGACTCCTAAATTATCTAACATAGTTGAGTCTACTTCAAAAACTAGGTTGATAATGTTAGGGGTTTACACCAAGAGTTATGTAGGTTAAAATAATATCACAACGATTATAATATTATAAATTTTCATACAATAGTTGAGCAAATATAAAGGCATGGGACTTTAGTCCCCTAAAATAATGGTAGTTAAGCTAGAGGAATCTAGAAAGTACTCATAAATGGCTACTAAATAACAGTACATATGATAGATATCAAAATAAAACACCAAGAGTCTAACTAAATAGTTAATATTCTCTCTAGCTCTTATCTTCCACATACATCCCCCAGATGCATGAAACTAACCTTGTATAGGCCTTGGCATGGTATAGTAAAGAGATTCTCTTGCAAAAAAAGTCTACAAGGGTGTAAACTATAAAGTTTAATAAAATATCCCTTAACAATTAATTACAAGTATATGAATGTATGATCAACTGGAACGCCATATAAACATATACAATTGACCAAGTGCTATATGCAACTTAAATTTAACATCCTCCAAAGTAAGGTTAGGCAATATACGACACCAGTCAAATTAGGGTACCATACCTAAACTTATTCAAATTTATTAAACTCCACCATATTGTGTTTTAAGGAAAACATTTTTAATAAATATCAATTTCAAAACCAAATCTTAGGTATGACTGTAAGTGACCCTTACAGTTTACATTACACTTAAACAAAGGCCTCTAGACTTGATTTTTAGTAAGATAATTGGTGTTTCTAACACCTAGTAAACCTATAAGCTAAGATAAGGTCATGTTGTACGAACGTACATACTAAAACACTTTAATTCTCTACTTTTATGTGATATGATGGCCAGAACAATAATAATGCAATCTATGATAATACATGACTTGAATTAATTAATTAAGCTGAGTTTAATTAAATCCATTTAATAGGTGACCAACTAATATCACAAACAGCCAAATTCCTACGATTGTCTATAATGCAACAAACGATTTGTTATAATAATTTAAAGTTTTTTCACACAGTAAACAACCAACAACAATCACATGCGGACCTTGGGTCCAAACATCAATCAATTTATCAATAACATTTAAATGCAACTATATACAATTACAAACAAGTGTGTGATCATCAAAAGTATTTACTCAGCCATATCAATGATTAAGAATCGTAGTAATTAATAAGGAGATCAGTATCCTGGTTATGATCACCTAATAATTAAGTCACTTAATTTTCTACCTAGTTTACTTAAATTTCTTAGTTTCAAGCTTTTTCTTTAATCATGTATAACTTTTTCGTTTTCAATCTAACTTTTGTGATTCATACTCAATCTTTATTGTTTTCAAACGTACTTCACGTAGCAAGGTCCGTTTTGGAGGTTAAGACTTGCATTTTTTGATATGGGCCTAATCAGTTACAAATTTTCATGTAATTGGGCCCATTCACTTCATAATTGCTTTTTATGAGCTTTTTTCAGAAGCTTTATTAATTGGGTTTTACATAAAGTTTATTAGTGAATCTAAAATTACGAGGGCTTAACTTTTAACTATTTTATTTTTATTAAGCCTATTAAAAAATTTTAAGATTTTTTATTGGGCCTTTTTATGTCTAATTTTACACATTACTTTGATTGGGTTTGTTTTAATGATTTGTGGGCCTCTTAAATTTTTATTTGGGTATACATAATTTCAATGAATTTTTATTTTTTCTATTTTCTTTTCCTTTTTGACTAAATTCTCATGTAGTAGCCCTAAATAAGCCTTTTCTTTAATTTTTGTGAAAATTGGACAATATGGACTTCAAAAGCCCATCTAAAGGCCCTTGTCTAGATTCGATTGGAGAGAACAAATGAGTGCAAAAAAATTTATTTAATTAATTTAGGGACAAAAAGGCATAAATAAATTAGCCCCATAAAATTTTGAAGCTCTTAATAGTGGCTATTCTAAAGAAATTTCCTAGGATTTTTTTCGTTTTATTGATTTTTCATATTTTACCAATTTATAATGTAATTTTATTACATATTATGTCATGAAATAACTAAATAAGGGAAAAATAGTCTAAGATCATATATAAGCATGTATCAACCATACATAAATACATATATGTATATATGTTTGTAGCATTTATTGTTAAATTTTTAAGGAAAGAAAACACTTACATATATATATATGTATATCATTTTCGGATTATATATACACATACATAAATATACATACTTTTATATATTTTTACTTAAAACCTAGAAAATAAAATCAAAATATATATACTAAAATGGTCTAGATTCGAGAAGTTACAGACTGTCATGTGTCCTTTTCCTCTAATGACACATTAGGCATAAATGAGAAACTAAGAATCTCCTAAGAAATTGTCTCCAAATTATTTTGTAAAAATCCTTTAAACAAAATGAAAATTTCCAATATGGAACTTGCTTAATTTGTGAACAACACTCAACAATTTAATTTTCCTACCATCAAGTGCTTCCTAAGATATTCATAATTTTTCATCACAATCGTATGCTTAATAATCACTCTTCTATCCCGGTCACCTTTGTGAGAGTCTCCAAATCTATTAGATTTGTAAATTTTGATTTAAGTACATGCATTTGAAAAAGAAATAAGGAATGAGCTAATGCTTAATACGTGAATACCACAAACACAAGCACGTGCCACTCAATTACACAAATCACATGGGCTAATATACAACATATATTATTATAATCAATTCATTAATTTGTATTTTAATTTCACAAGCAATAAGAGATTACTCATGATTTTGGTTACAAAAGTTAAATGGGAATGCCACTACAATCCTAAAAAAAACCCATAGGCATGGGTTTGCCATTTAGGGGTTTGACATAACCTTAACATTACACTCTCTACTGGCATGGGTTCACCATCACATGGTCCTTACACCTTCCTAACACTCCTATCTACTATAGGGGTGCACCATCTACACTCCCTACACCTACCTAATCGTTACAAGTTCACCACCTCAATCCTATAATCCTAAATCTACCCTTAATCATACCTAAGAATAACTCCATCGGGGACAACACCACTCAAAGATCATAAGGGTGCCCTTTATGAAGCCATCACTATATTGAACTATACACGAGCAACAACCACATTATTAATAGCCAAATTTTTATTTAAGTTTATTTATATTTCTGATCCTAACGAGTATACCCAATAAGCATAGTAAATGTGTAGCTATATCTTGAGCATGATATAGCTAAATCATAATTCCTTTCAATATCGAAACTTGAAGCACAATGGAAAATATATTCCTTTAAAGCTTGTGCAAATCTATCTTACCCTTTCTTACTTGATTTTATTAGATTTATAAGTCTTGCTAATGGCTTATTGTAGAGTTTAAAACTCATTTTAATTCCTTGAAAGCATTTAAGAAATGTTAGAACAAGACCTAAGAACAAAGGGATTGTGAAACAATGAAGTAAGAGAAAAGAATAAGATCACGGTCAGGTTCTACAGCTGTGATATAAGGTGTGAACCTCTCTGACTACAACATCCCACTTCATGCTCTAATAATGAAACAACTAGAAGGGATCATGGGAACGATCACACCCGTGATCTTTACTTGTGAATCTCTCATGCATTTAATACCTCACATCCTTTGATTTTTAACCTTATGTCATCTTATTACCACAAATCTTCACTTAAGTGATCTTTTTTTTTTTTTAATAGCTTTCTACCATGGAATACTCAAATATGTTCTTGAATTCTTGAATTAAATAACAAGACAACATATCCTAATCAAGAATCACATACCTTACTTTTGCACTTAGACCGTTTTATGGTTTCTTAATGCAAATCCATAACTAACCTTCAACCATAATGAGAATTTAAATTAAAATACACTAGATCTATTGCTTTTTGTTTTCACGAAATCATAACTCTACCAAATCTATGGTTTTCATAATATAGAATTTATGAAATCTTAGCTCACCTTATGGAATCTCCTCCTTGCCTCTACAATTACACAATAACATAAGATTAGAACGATTCCTTATATTGAAAAAGCATGTAATTCCTTAAACAAAGCTTACCTAATTTGTTGGTCTCATTGAACAGCTGATAATGTTCTCTTATATAGACTTTGTCTCTAACCAAAAGGAGGCAAGGGAATGACTAAAGGAAAAGAGAAGTATTTATAGCTAGGTCTTTAGAGTAGGGTTCCCTAAATTTTCTTTTTCCAAAACTAACCCTGGTTTAAAAAAAAATTAATTTCATGCCACCTTATAATAATATTTTCCTTTACCATATTTGTAGGGTTTTATATTCTTACTCCCCTCCCCCCTAAAAGAAATTTCATCCTTAAAAGTTTCCTAACTTTGGATGCTGTTTTCTAATTACTATAATGTACTTGAACTTACTTGGTAATTGATCTTCTTAAGGTCCATTCTTATTTGCCTTTCAAGTTCTGTGAACTCACTTTCAATTACTTTGCTAACCACCTGTTGTTGTTGGATTTTGGTTAAGAGTCATGATCTGATACAAGTGAGGAAAAGAAACTAAGGAGTGCTAGGGCCAATCCGATGTAACCACTTTTATGCTTAAGGAAGTGAATGTAGGTAAAAGGTAAGAAAGTATAAGGTGCTAAATGTGTGAAAAAGTGTGTAAGAGAGTGTAAGAGCGTCCTTACAGTGTTAACCCTTCCTTATATAAAGATGCTTATAAGAACATTTCTATAACGAGCAATCATTCTTCATAGACCATGTGGCGACTCCTGAATTAAGCACATGCTTAAAGATTTGGAGTAGTGGGTGATTGTGTAATGAGGTTAGGCATAACTTTAACTGTTTGCACCACTTTTCAAAATTCAAAATGAGTATGAGTGAGCAGGCTAAGCCCTTAGGTGCTCTTAATGGGATAGGCCTAACTTAATAATTAACCAAGAGAAGCCAAGTAAACGGTCTTAATCAAAAGTTCATTAGCTTAGTAGTTGAGGTGTCAACCAACTCAAATGGTTGAAATCTGCTATCAACATTTGCCACTCAACTCTTGTAGTCAAGAGCTTGATTATGGGAGTTAATAGTAAAAGCTATATTCAACTTGATTGATCAAAGAGAAATCAAGAAATCCTAATATGCCTTTCAAACTAATTTGCAGTGTCATTGTTGGCATCCTTATGTTTGTCATTTGAAACACATCGTATTGATTTTTAGGCAAAAGGTTACAACCTTTTGGTTTTCTTGCTTGTTCCTTTTCTATGCAAGTACGTGGGGGCAACTATCATGTTAGTTGTCATTACATTGTAGGGTTTATTAATTGTTGGTAGCATGATGTCCTTGGGATTTCTGGCCCTAGAGCATGTTAACCATCCATGCCAAGTTATCTAATTAGTACATGAATCCCAATTAAGGTTGCTTTAGACTCAAAGGGAAGAATTGTCAGTATGGGCATATAAAAGCTTTTTTCTTCATCACTTTGATTCTTATCTTTTGGTTCTCATTCTTTACATTTCCTTTCTCTTGAAATTTCCTTTCGTAAATTCTTATTTAACCATTGAATAATGTCCTTGCGCAGTTGATTTTCAACATTTCTACAAGTATGGTTTGAAGCATTATTTGTCCTCTTATTTCTACAGATTGTCATATCTTAAAAATTATCAATTAAGACATAAACATCTGAATATTAGGGCAAGACATTATTCTTGTATGATTAGGGTCAATAGTCGATTTAAGGCAATCGGGAAAGTAACTCGATTGGACTAGAAACTTATGAGGAATTAGATAACCCTAATTAAGGAATTCTCATAGGTTTGGAAGTAAAAAATATAATAAAATTTCAAGAATATAATCAAAATAGTCAATATTTACTTTATGTGAACCCTTAAAGTCATATTTAAGGTAATTATACTTAAATTTAGAGCTTTTAGAAAAACTTATTCGATTGATTCAAAACTTTATGACTAGGTTAGAAAAGTTAATTGAAGTGATTCCGTAAAGTTAGATTTTAAAAATAACACCCTAAAAATTTAATTTTAGCTTTAGAAGTGTAGTTATTTAGTATAGCGTAAAACTCATTGGAACCATTAAAATTGAGCCTCAAATGTGATGAGGCTTTAGTAATAAATTATTTAAGCTATAAAAGGAAATAACATAACATAATAGACTATATGAATATATATGTATTTTTATGAATATATCCAGTATATATAATAAAATACCCATAAATTAATCCGAAAGTTTAAAAATATATAAAATATAATGCCACATGACTTCAACCTGCTAGCTTTCAAGTAGTTTATATTCATTATAGAAAAATATATTTATAAGTTAGGTCAATAGGTATAAAACGGTTTACACTAATGTTACTAGTATTAGTAATTATGAGAATATAAATCTTGACAATAGAATAATGAGTATAATAATATTACTAATAATACGAGATAATATGTAAAAGTAATTGAATTAATATAAACCTAATTGGACGGATATCTTCTCCTCATTAAAGTGATTAGAAGCATTCATATGTGCGAGAATATCTGAATTACACCTAAAGATGAACATATAATTATATAAATTAATAAAAAACTAATTGAAAAATTTAATGTTTAAGAGACATTCTAGAAATTATGATTTATAACAATATTTGTAGAATTAAGTAGAACTCTCATGACTAGATACTAAAAAAGAAATTAAAAGAAGTAATTTTATATCTTTAATATTTCAATTTAAGCTCATTTATATAAAATTTTCTTAGAAGTATTAAGTTTATCGGGATTAATCGCTATAATATAGAATTTCGTAATTTTAAATATAGCTTAGGATAAATTTTTTAGAATTAACTACATGATTTTAATAATTAATATTGGTGAATAAAATGTCATATAAAATAAATATAAATAAGTTCCAAATAATTAATATAACTTAACTATATATTATATGTTACTAATAATTTTACTAATCATTATGTTAAAACATACGCGAAATAACAACATATGGGAGAAAAAGAAATATGTGATTATAAATTATTCTTTACTGATAATGCTTGTAGTGAAATAATAGAATATTCTAGAAATTTGGATATGTATGAAATAAAATATAATAAATGTACTAAAATATTTTAAAGAAAAACAAAAAAAAAACATATGTATATATATCACTACAATTAGCCAAGTGGTGAAAGTCTTCAATATAATGGTTTTAAAAGCCATAAGATGCCAGACAACGAAAAAAGAAAAGAAAGGAAGAGAGAGAAAGAGATGAAGAGGAGAAGAGAGAGATAGGGGGAAAGGAAAGAGAGAGAGAGGATGAGAAATTGAAGATATGAAAAAAAAAAAGAAAAAGAAAAAGAAAAGAAAGAAAAGAAAAAGAAAAAAGAAGAAGAAGAAAAGAGAATTAGAAAGTTCAAATTTTCCAACATCCGATATTTCTAAGTAACCTCATTTTTGTAATTATAAGTATTGTCTTTTAATTGATATTTAATAGTTATAGAAAAGAGATATCTGTTATCTCATTATTTTCCTAAAGAGCGTTTTATACGTACCATTTCTTTTTTTTCAAACTATAAACTTAGAATATTAATAGCTGTAAAAATTATATATTATTAGTATTGATTTTTAAAATAAGTGGATCTTTAGTAAAAATCTTCTATCAGAACTATTAAAATTGAACTAGGTATTTTTACAAATTTAACACCATTACTTATGTAAAATTTGAGTATATATGATTTATTATATTTTGTTGTAAAATTGTGTGAAAATATATTTTTCATTGCATAATACATGATATTAGTTGCTATACGGCTTTGTTTGTATACTAGAATTAGAAATGTCCTTTAGAGATAATCTTTTAAACAAAATGTGAAAGTCGTATCGTCCAGTTTATAAAAACAATACAATATTGACCTTACTAAAATTGAATCACTTTATGTAATAAAATAAATGTTTTCTATAATTTTATGGAAAATATCGTCCTATAACGATTTTTTTGTAATTAAAACATAATATAAACAATAATAAATGCGTTTCAATACAATTGAAATGATATAATAATAGTAGTAGTAGAACTGTGTATATCAAATATTATTAAGTAAATTGCTATAACCTATATGATAAAATAAAATACATAAAATATATTTGTATATATATAATGTGTATGTATATAAATATATATATGAAACTCTACTAAATAACTGTGTAAATAATATCTCAACTAAATATTTGATAATACTCGAATGTTTTCATAAATCTTACGAAAATTGAATATGAGCTTTGGTATATATAGGACTTCTAAGTAAGTAAAGCCTTAATGTCTAGATCTGTTAGAGTGAACTTCAGTATAAGTAAGTGGAATCAATGCTTCACAGTATTTTGGGTATTATTTTAGAATATTTAAAGACTTTGGTATGTATTTGTTTATGATTGTAGTTAGCTATTTATGTGTTTGCAATGCTTGTAGTTGAGTTCCAATTTGCTGTGATGGGAGTTGAGCTCCATGTTATGATTGTTCTGTGAATATTATTATGCTTGAATTATTTGAGTTTGGTTGATCACTCTAAAAATAAACTAACTCAAATTCAACTTAACACATAACCTGATATGCATCGTAACCCATTAGGGGCAACAGTTAGGATTCTCAAGCCAAACATGGACTTCCTACGATGAGGATAGCTGAAATGATCCTTTCCCTATCCTTAGTCAAATTAAGTAACAGTAGAGGAGGTTACAGCAAAGTTGAAGGCCGTGGTTTGAATGTGGTCATGAGAAGAAGGTGTTTTCCATTGCATAAGCTTCGGTTTAGTTTCAATTCGCAAGTATGCGACGTCAATCTTCTTAATTCGGATTAGAGCAAGCGTAATTTCTCTAATCTCACAATGAATCGGACAACGTCGTGCGATGATATTTACTTATACATGCATTGCATCTAACCAACTTGGTTGAAAACCTTGCTTATGATGTGTCGAATGCATACTTTTGTCTTTACCCCACTTACTGAGCAAGTTGTCGCTCATTCCCCCATAGTTTTTTTATTTTTTTATTTGTAGATTCTGAATGGATTATAAGTACTTACCCAAAACCATAACATTAGCAAACTGTGATGGGAGGTGAGGCGTAACAAGGAATGGCTGGTTATAGTCTTTAGTATTGACTTTCTTAATTTTTAAGGAAAACTACATAAGTTTCCTCAAAGAGATTAGTAGTTTTCTTTACTCTAGTCTGTATATGAAATGATAGGTACCTGTGGAATCTACTATCACTCTTTTGCAAAGTTGAATTTTAAGTTTATTTTTAAAGATTATTCCATAAGTTTATATCAATTAGGTATCATATTAGATACTTTAAAAGGGTAGAGTTAAGTACGCTTAGTGTGAACTGGTTTTAAGATAGCAACTATAAGATTAGTTTCTATCTTAAGATGACTCACATGGTAAGATTGTTATGACTTCACCTTTTTAGGACGTGACACAAACTTCAAGGAAACTCTCTCTAATGCTACTTCTCCTCCCTAAAGAAGATTGGTTCGGCGTCCTTATCTAGTAATTTAGCATACAGCACAATGGAAAGATGGGAGAAACTTGCTCGCATTGAAGCTCTACTCGTAGAGAATTATCTTGATGATAGGAAAGATAGATCGACTATCAGGTATTTATATAATAACATCGTTTACAACGTTGACTCTCTAGATCTAGTTGTAAGTGGTGCTATTAGGTCACTAGTGTTGAAATATAACAAATATTGGTAAGATATTCTTGTCGAGGGGCATTTGCATAAGCTAAGGGAAGACAAGAGATTTTGTTTTCCTATTGATTATGAGTTCCATTTATACTTAAAATATCTTGATTTTGGATTGTGTCTTCCATTTTCTTCCTTTCAAAAATAATTCTTCAAATAATTTTATGTTGCTCCGAGTATGGTCTCTCCTAATACTTATAGGCTTCTTAAAGCATTCAAGATAATATGCGAAGAACTTAAGGTTAAGGCCATAATTCAATCATCGATGTAGGCATTGTTAGTTTAGTGATAGCTAAAGAAGGGCAAGAACCTTGAGCTACCGAACAACAAGAATGTTGGAAAAGAAAAGGGGGGACACGAAGTCAGATTAAGGATTATTTATGAATACATCCATGTAGTATTTTAAATGATCTTGAAGCAACTATAAATTGCTCCAATCTAAGAAGGCTTGAGCTAATAAATCAAGCTAATAGCAGCTCGACAACATCTGAAGCTAAACAATTTCCCTCCTTTCACAATAGAAAGTTTGAGCTAAAGTTATAGCATGAACTAGGGACCAAGCTAATTAATAAAGCTATTACTACAATTTTCTATTGAGTCACCTCATTTTACAACCTGAGCAAGTGTGGAGCTTCAACTCTTAACCACATCTTTGACTAACTGAGATGACTTATCCATGCTTAATGGACCTAGCTATACAAGTACCGAGTTCTTGAGCTCTAACTTCACTTGGAGTCGAAATTACTAATCTACTTTGAGTACATATGTCAAGCTCATAACAACTAATTCAAGCTAAGTTAATTGGCACATGTTGCACTTTTTAAGTTGTTTATTGACTTTAGTAGAGCATCTAAAATGCTCTTTATCCTGTAAGTTACAGTGTGTGTAAATCCAATTTTATGCATAGCCAAATAAGCCTGAGCAACTACAACTCCATACTTGTCCTAGCTCCATAACTTAGTCTGAGCTCATCCAGTAACAGTTGAAGCTTTGAACCGTCTAGTAATGAATGGTGACCATAGTTCTAAATTGCTAATGTAGGCATAAGTTCCCCACACCAGACTTGCTTTTAATTCTAATTCACAAGTAAAGCTTTATACGGATGAGTTGATTTACTGTGTTTACAACTAATCTATGCTCTATCTTAAGTAGATATGACATCAGTTGAGTTATTCCTCTGAACAAGAATGATGTTCTACAAGTTCTTTTCAACCAAGTCATGTACAATTTGACCTTAACGAAGCATGTACCTAGACCTAGGCAAGAGCTGGTTCTAAATTGTGAACCGGCCTTGCCTGGAAGTGGGCTGGTTGAACTATCTTGGCAAACCACCAGGCTTTAAGGGCTTAGGTGGTTTAAGAGGGTAGAAGTGGCCGGCCCGGTAGGTTATAAATAGCTGAGGCGACTTGCCATTGAACTAGTAGGTTGGCTCGGCTGGTTCACCATCTTAAAAAAAAAAAAAAAGGAAAGAGAAAGAGAAAAGAGAGGTCATTAAGTTAAAAAAAATAATTTAATAATATCTAATAAGTCATTGTATATCAAAGTTACTTTATTTGCAATGATGAAAGATAATTTTTTTTTATAAATAATACCATTAAATTAATGAGAGATGACTAATTATAAGTTAATTATATGTTAAGGATAGATAGAAAATTCAATTTCAATAAATATAAGTCATTTTTGTAAAACTTATCAAATATTAAGGATTTGAATATGAGAAAAAAAAATAAAATTTGAGGGAAAATAAATAAAAAAGTTAGAATCGCATTAAGTTGGAAATTAATAAAAAATTAGAAATTATTAATTATTAGTAAACTTAAAAAAAAAAGAAAAAGAAGATCACATTATTAAAAATTATTAATGTATTAAAAAATTAATTAATTAAATTAATTAAAAAATTAAATATTTAAAATTAAAAGAAAAAAAAAAACGATTCAAGAGCCTCAAACTGGCCCTTGAACCGTCGAACCTAGTGTACCGGCTTGGCTTGAAACCGCCAACTCACGGGCTAGTCACGGTTCATCATATCATTGACCTATGAACCGGCGGTTCATGATCGGTTCTGCCCGGTACCCACCACTACATGTACCCATGGATTAATGAACAACTAAGTATGGTCACTTTGACCTTCGATGGTTCATGAATCGCGAATCCATATAGAAGTTGAGTAAGTACCTACATTTAAGCTCAACTCCAATGATTGTTGAACTATGCGCTTAAAGGCTAAGTTCAATTTGAAATTGAATCCGAGCACTAATTATGCCAACTAAGTTGAGCTCCATGATTGAAACTTATAATATGGCTCAGCCATCTATCAATCAAACCCAAGTAAATTCACATAGGTTCCATGTCTGAGCTTCATACAAACTCCAACCTCTGTTTTGTATCGTGCTCCAACAGCTTAAGATGCTGAGCAGTTGAATAGAGGGTTTCTCAACGAAGGTTCGAGCTCTTCCCAACTTCTATATTGAACTATTGCTGACTTAGCAATTATGTTCTAGGTTGGCCCCTAAGCACTCCTAATAACTAAACCTGAGTGCTCATTGAGCTATTCATAAGTTGAGCTTCATCTAGCGAAGTTTGAACGGCTTGCTATCTAAATTATTTCAAAGCTAAGCTCTTTACTCATTATGTTATTGATCATTAAGCTGAGCTCCTTTTAACCTAAAAGCTATAACCAAATCCTTGACATCTGAAAATCAAATAAGCTCAAGTTCCTTCTATCTAAATAAAGCCTACATCATTCAGTTGATATCTAGAAAGATGTAAAAGAATGTTGAATCTAGTTATTGTCAACTTTTAGAAAAGCTTACCATCTAATTTATATATAAAAACAAGCATAGGTGTTGCCCCAGTAAATTTTGCTGTGGGGGTTGATGCACTAAAAGACTTAGTAATCTTCAGAAGTTTGAAAGCATGAGAAGCAACAATCTATATGTTTTTAGTGCTGTAGTGTATGAAGACTCAGCCCCTTTTAATGGACTTGGAAGATCATATTCATTCGAGCAGAGCGGTAGGGACAAAGATCATATTTAGGTAGTGTTCCTTATGAGTTATCCATCATATTCAGGTAGCGATCCTTGCAAGCTGTCCTGATGATGTCATCCAGCATACAGCTGCTGATGTGATTCTCTTGTTCCCTTCTCCACTTTGCGAATCTAGTAATTAGGAGCTAAAGGTTGCATTATGTAATGCATGAACATGAATTGTTAAAATTTGCCTACATTATATATAGAAATCTACATTGAATGACAAGTTGATGACTTCCTTGAAGGCTAGAGAAAAAAGGATTCTTGAGAATAGATAGAATGCCGACATCAAAGTCGAGCGTCTAAGATAAATAATGAAGCTTATGCATGTGATTTTGTGAATCACAAGTTTTCTTATAAAGCTCCTGTGAAAGAGTAGAAGATTATGTTGGCTACTTGTACGCATTGATTCTTTTGTTTGTTAATTAGCTGGAGTCTCCAAATATTGCTTCTAGTTCCTTAGAACCATGCATCCCATAGTAAGCTACAATGATCTCCAACTAAGCTCCATATACCAATCAGAGTCCCATTACCAATAACTACTTAGCAATAATTTTGAGTACACATACATAACTAAGATACTAATCTTCCAACCCTAATTATGCATCGATTTTCATTGATGATAGATGTGTAAAACTTCATCGCCCTTATATGTGATTTGTCCATTATTTATTTTTGAGATGTGAGCTTTATGTTGCATATCATGTTGATTTATTACTACTATTTACACATGATCTATTATTTATGATTTGGTTTGTATCTAACTATATGTTGCTCTGTAATCTAAGCTTCTCATAAGCTTGATAATAAAAAGTGTTGCTTATTTGGCACTTGTAATGACTTATTAAAATCTTAGTAGGTCAAGCTAGTGTAAATTTAATTGTCCTATATAATAAATAGATAGTGAGTTGCTTGAAATCCCTAAGCCATTACGTAGCGACCGGTAAAATACTTTAAGTCCTACAACTTGCATGGATAACGAGTGAATAAGCCTAAAGTCTTATACATTAATGGGCTAGAAGTCGACTAGCCTATCTTATGGCTTTACTTAGTACAGGTTATGCCCAACTTGGACAACTTGCATGCTTTGTTAGCCTTTTTAGGCACGTTAACCTCTTTAGACCTTTACCTCTTTAGGCACTCTAACCTCTTTAAGCCTTTATCTTTTCAAGCATACTAATGTCTACAAGTGCTCCAACCATTCCCAAATTTCGCCTCTTGAGGCCTTTGTTTCTTCAAGCATTCTAGCCTCTCTAGGTCTTAGATTACAAACTTTTATAGAGCTCCAACAAAATTGACCTCTCTAAACATTCTCTTTGTTGAACTTATCATCAAAGCAAGTAGGGGGCAAGTGTTGATAGTGTTTTTTAGTAAAATAGGCCGAAGGCCTGAATAAGTAATATTGAGACTTAAGTCCAACTCCTAAGGCTCATCTTGGTACACATATCTAGTCACCTGCTATAAATACTAGATAAGACCCCTAGGTAAGGGGACCTTTGTCTTTTTATTCTCTTTCTTTCATTATCACTTTACAATTTCATTCTCATGATAAGAGGGCTAACTTAGACATCGGAGTGGCCATGTCAAAGTACCTTTTGGTGCCCCTTGTAGTTGTTTTTTATCTTATAGGTACCTACGTACTAGAATGAAAAACTATCATCATCACTACCTTTACTTTTCTTGTCATCTCATTATATCTTCCACTTACCTGATGATTAACATTTAATCTCTTTTACCTTTAAGTATATGTTTCTTTGATTATCATGCACTTCTCTTCATTTATGCCCGTAGTCAAATCCAAACTTTCTTTCATTGAGTTATGCATTTGCGATTACTTCTCCTTAATTCTCTAACTTACTACTCAGGTCTTATAAGTCTCCTTGCTTTCTACTTTATAAAATTTTCTTTTACTGCATGTTGCTCCTTTGGATCTTAATACACTTGATCATTTTCATTCTTTGAGATTTGCCTTCTTTGATTCAAGTATCTATCCCATTATGAATTCATTTATAAATTCGCTATTAGTCTTCCAAAATAAATAGTTTTGTGATAACCACAAAATCTCCTATTACTAATAAAAAATCTGCAATTACTTTGGGTTCCTCTTCCTCCCTTACCTTGTTTTCTTCTATAACCCCGGGTTATATTTATATATAAACTATAAGGTTATGATCATCTTACTTGTAACTATTCTTTGTTTGTATTAGTATTTCTGTTACCTTAATCCTTAGTCCACTTAACTTAAACATGTAAGTTTATATGGATTACTCTCCTATTAACGCCATGCTACAAGTAATATTTACCATAATAACATCAATAAGTTTTGTCCATTCATTTTTGTCCACAAATCTCTTCACCATCATCATCATTTTATTTATTTTTCAACTCCTTAATTTGAAATTCACGTTTCTATGTCCTTCTACCAATTAGATGTTAGATCCTGACTTATGGTTCTTAGCTTTTCTAAAGTATCCTAAAAATTCTTACCAAATCTAATGCTTAATAACTAAACTCCTACTTTCATCCACTAATAGACTGGAACAATAATTAAGTCTTGTATCATGAACCTACCGATATCACTTTCAAGTTGTCGTAAGGCTACTCAAAGCATGTCTTATTTTAACGAGCACTAATGAAAAGAAAAGGTTAAAACTATCATCTTCACTTGATAACTATAATTAACTAAGTCACACTATTATAAGTAATCTTATTTATTGTTATAATTTATTATTATTACAAATCTTTATCTTAAGGAGTTAATATGTTATCTTAATATTTCAAGAATTAATGTAATTTTCTTGTCTTTACTTATGACTTATAATTTATTATTATTGTCCTTGACCTTCTCAATACCTTATTTTAAATGACTACTTTTATTTATTTATTTGTTCAATCACATGTTCATCGGTTCATTAGCTCTTCACCCAACTTCTTTTCGTAATTATTTTCTTATGCTTCTATTTCTTGTTAGTTTTTGAATTATAGAGTTACTAAGCATACCTCTTAATGCAAATATCTCCAATAAACATAAAACAATCAATAGATTTAGGGTTTTTGACAAATATTCTCAAAATCGAATAAATTTTTAAATATGAGGTTATAAAAGTTAAAAAAAGAGTTTTGCTAAAGTTCATCTTCCAAAATAAAGTATATAGAGTATTTAATTTAATAAAATGTAATTTTATCGATATCACTTGATATTTATTGGAAACTCAAAATTTGAGTTTTAAGATATTGTGAGCCCTTAGAGATAAATAATTTGAGCAACATAGTTAGTGAAATGAAATTTATACTTAAGGAATAGGTGTATCCATTCAATATATAAATAGATGATAACATATATGCAAACATATTTGCATGATAATTGAAGTATATACACATATCTTAGCATATATTACTAAATGTAGATAACATGTACTTCAAATTACTATATTTTAATAATAATAAGGTAAACTATCAAGTTACTTTAATCCTTGGATGTAGGGAAGTTACAGCAACCATAAGGTGAAGTACACTAAAATGAAGTCAACTATGAACTCTTAAGATTACAAGGTATAATACTTGATTTTTAGCTAAATTTTTAACAAGATATTTAGATTACATTTGTCCTAATTACATTTGATCGAACAAGCCTAAAATCAAGTTAACATGTATAAATCCATCATGGAAGCAAGCAAACATTTAGGAAATTAGTAGCTAATTTACTAGAAATCACAAATAGCTCTATAAGATGATGTGTGGCAACATGAGAATTAAACACATAAATTCCACTAAATTGTTTTGTTATTGATCCAATGGGGTTGGATTAGGTGTAGAGTTCCTAAAGTTTACAGCAAACCAAAAGGACAAATTAATTGGACAACAAATCAATTGAGAAGAACTAAGGACATGACATGAAGCTTCCATTAACTTTTGCCTTTGACTGACTACATTAAGAACTACTCTCTTACTAAAATGTACACTCACAAAAAAATTAAGGGAGGAATTAAATGTTCAATTAGAAGAAGCTTGAACTTGGTACCTTGTATTCACTTAATGAAAGGACATTCGTTTATGATTTCGTACTATGAAAATGGTAAGCCACAAAACTTGAGAGCTTTGCTACTTGATTTACATTCCAATATCAGTACGTACAATTACCAGTTGTTAATTTTCATACTTGTTGCATGTATATTAATTTTGAAGTTGTAAAAAATAGAATACATTACGTTTAGCTCTTGCCCATTTGCTGATAGTTTAATATTGAATTCAGATAAAGTTTGTTTCAATAGTCAAGATCTCATGATTTCTCATTGGTAAATAGATTAACCATACGATTATTAATATGGCATCTTAACGTGATACCAAGATAATGCAAAAGATGATTAGTCACTTTGGTAATTTTGATCAATTTAGTTTCTTAGATTTACGATGTATAAAGCATGAGTCCTCGAGAATAAAAGGTATATTCTTGCTCTTATATTAGGAATCAGTAAACATTATTATAGCCTAGCATATTGTCAAGAATTGAATAATATATTTATATAATTTTCATTTTTGTCTTGTTTAACTTATCAAGTTCTCTTCTTCTATTCTTTTTGCTTTTAAATTTGATGTTTCTTACGGAAAAGGTGTATGTGATAAGCAAGTTGGATAAGTAGTAGTTCGTAGGTGTGTTAATTAGTAGGTGTGTTAATTGCTAATGCTAACCTAAAGTAAATAAAGAAGTAGGAGTTTTATAGGTTATATATGTAATTAGTTAAATTAGAAAATATCAAAGGAAGAATTAGAGGATGCGTTTAGTAGCTTCTATGTAAGTTAAGTTTAGACACTAGATCATAATATGTAAACGAGACTCTTAAGTTGTATGGACTGAGGACATACATCATATAGTATTCGTTTAGGAATATTAGAATTAATCCAGTTCATAGGATAATTTAGAGGATTGTTTAGAGGCTAAATCACGGGATAGATCAAAGATTGAATTAGAGAAAGTCTAGGAAGAATATTTCCTTAAAAAATAATCTAAAGTCATAAATCTTAACTAATAGTAAGTTATTAACGATCTGGAATGTATGTAACCTATAGATGACGTTGGTACTATGTATTCTAATTAGGTGGAATAGCCGAAGAGGAACCTCATATTGACATATAGTGTTGGAATAATCAATGGATCTAGGTAAGTGGATATTTGTATGCTTCAAGTAGACTTATGTCTACTCTTAAACCTATGTGCCCTTGGTATTTTAGGCTTGGTTAAGCTTGGTTGCGAGTTTAGACATGCTGCTTTATAAGTTATGCGATGTTGCTTTTTATAACCTTGCTAATTGAAAAATGTTTTGATATTAGATTAGGTTGCTGATTGTTTAGCTTGTTGTTTTTGTGACATTTGTTGGTATTTGCACTAACTTGGAAAAGAATTTAGGGACTAGATCTATTTCTGAAGGTGTTCACTTAAGTGCACTCAATATTAAGGTCTTAAAACTATTAAGGAAACAAAGTAAAGATGGGTTGATAAGTAATTAGTAAGCTTGCTTGAATTTATTGGGTATTACTTAGTATGCAATATGATTTAATCATGGTATGGCATGAAAAGGACCTATGGGTCAAGTTTTCTAAACAATGGAATTTTGCTAGGCTGGGTTTTATATGAAAAGATGGGTTTATCAAGTGAACCACGTGATTTATAAAAGTTAAGTTTTTGAGTATATAGAAATTGCATAGCATTTGCTAGGCCAGCTATAAACTGGATTTTCTAACCACTTCATGTTGTTATTGGTAGGTTAGGTTTTGGAAATTGATTATTGCATTACTAGGTTCCTAGACCTTGGTTTATGTTTAGAGCCCGATTGAAGTCAACCAACTAGATAAGTGCTAGGTAGGGCTAAGATATCAGTACCGATGCATTCCATGAACATGAGCATGACATGTGCTTGTTATATTTGCATTGCTTGGCTAAACTAAAGAAATTGAGATTAGAGTTGTATAAGTGGGGCGGGTTACATGAGCTAGCTTGCAAAACCCATAAAAATGTGGGTTGGGCTAAAAAATTTTGGCTTACTTAAAAGTGAGCTTTTTTTTTTTTTTTTTAGCCCAGCTTAATTAACTGGTAAGCCAAAGTAGGCTAACCAATTGTGAGGCAGGTTGGCTTGAAAAACTGCCAAAAAAAAAAAAAAAGACATGTCGTACTCATGCATAAACATAGCATTATTGGCAAGGCCATCGACATAGGTTCTTGTACAAACTACAAACATAAGGTGAGGTTTCATTTTTCAATTTGAAAAAGTTAAAAGATATAAATAAAATATTATAATTAAATAGAAAAAAAGTAAATTGTAACCCTTTACCTTGACCTAATCCTCATCTATCCTACTTTCTTTGTTGCCTCTCCCACTTACTATCGCCTCCCAATTTCCCTCCATCAAACTTTTTATCACGACATTGATTTTTCTTCCCTTTCTCTTGTCACAAGTCATAACTAGTTATTTGTAGGTCTTTGGGATAACATTGCAATGGATAGCTTTTGTTCTATTTGTTTCTAGTCGAGAACTAAGGTATATTCTTAATAACGTTCCAAAAGGTAGCTTTTGTTATGTTTGTCAAATTATTTTATTTTATTTTTGGCTGAGTATTGCTAAATTAGTTTTTAATATCCATGGTTGATTGACTTTTTCTTGTTTTGGAATAGTTATTGATTTATTTTTATCTTATACATGATGAGATATTTGAAGTGGGAATTTGATAATTTGGTAATGAATGTTAAGTTCTGATTTGTAATGTATATATAATACGATAATAGCAAATACTCATGTATATATAGTGGTGATGAAGAAGTTATGTTATCCTCTTTTCTTGTTATGGCTAAATAGTAAGTAGTCGCATTGCATTGATAGGAATCAACCTCCAACCCCTCCAAGCCATGGCTAACTTATGTTAAGCCAAGACTAACCTATCTTCCCTAAGGCTAAGCTGATAGGAAATGAACAATAGAAGGGAGGAAATTAGGATGGATAGGATGAGAGAAGCAAAAGTTTTGCTGACCTCTAAGGAGCCTAAAGACTAACTAAACGAAGTTCCAAGGAAGAAGGCTAGCTTAGCAAATAGGAGCTCGATAGGGAACCTAGGACATCTTGCCAACCAACATGCGATTTCAACAACCGTGGGCTAACCTCTCTAGCAACTCAGCTAAGCACGACAGGACTTTAGCAACCTTACCCTAAGCTAGGACATTCAACTGCCAACCTCACTCAGTTCAGATTTGACCCATTCCAAGACAACTTGGATGACCCACATGCTAACTTCCTTCCTTAAACGCATAGTTTTATACATTTGTAGATTATTTTCATTATTTTTAGTTATAGGCCTAATCTTTAAGGTTTAAGGCCTTCTAATTATTTATTGTTTTACTACTAAGGTTTTAGGATTTACTATAAATAGAATACTTTGTAAGTAGTAGGAGTTTTTATGATCCCATTATTATCAATATCAAGAATACATTTTCAAAGATTTGTCTCTCATGAGCTTGTTAAGCTTGTGCTTATTGCTTTTTAATCTTTCTTGCGTTCTTATCAATCTTCTTCAAAATATTGTGGTGAACCTTTTCATTTAAGTAAGTTAGTGAGTTGTATCTAACCCTCATTTGAACCCGAGTAATGATTAAATATTTGTAGGTTACATCGAACCCTTTTTCAAGCTCAAACCTTATTTGTGTTTGGGCTTTGGTGAGTGATATCCATTTGCATTTACATTTAAAACACCTTATTCACTAACCTTAATCACATCATTCGACACCCAAATACCCATTTGTGGGATTTGTGTTTGTTGTATCTTATGCTTGCTCTAATGACCTTTGGTCTTTGAGTAGTGTTTCATATCATCTTGGTATCATAGCATCTGGTAAGACATACGTACCAATGTTCTTCAAATTTAACTTGCTGGGTTTGTTATTTCCTGTTGATTTTTGTTGTTCTGTAGTGTAGTTGCTATTTAGTGGTTATAGTTGTGGTGTTGTGTTGTTTGTACTAGGTTGTTGGGTTGCATAGTAGTAATTTTAATAGTTGTTTCTTGTTGTAATATGCTCTTAGTAATGTTGTAGTATAACTGTAGAGTGATCCATGAAGGCTCTTTCAATACTTACATAGTTCGGAAGAACTGCAAGAGCTACTGTCTAACCCCCATGAGTGTTGAAGAAATATAAAAGAGCTCGACGCCCATGGTAAAGAAGAAGTCAAGAAGGAGCTTGTTCAACATCTAGGTACGTGCTCATTATTTAAAGTCGAAGATGACTTCTTTTCAACCCAGTGGTGATGATATGAATTGGCCTTCGACCCTTTCCAAGCCACACTTGACCTGTCTTCCCTGAAGTCGAGCTAATAGGAAAGCCAATATATGGGAGGAAATCAAGATAGATAGGACAAGAGAAGCAAAAGTGCTATCGACCTTTGAAGAGCCTAATGACTAATCAAATGAGTTACTAAGGAAGAAGGATAGCTTAGATGACGTGCATGCCAACTTCCTTCCTTAAACGCATAGTTTTGTGCATTTGTAGATTATTTCCTTTATTTTTAGTTACGGGCCTAATCTTTAGGGTTTAAGGCCTTGTAATTATTTATAGTTTTTCACTAGGGTTTTAGGATTTACTATAAATAACAATACTTTGTAAGTGGTGGGAGCTTTTATGATCTTATCATTATCAATATCAAAAATACATTTTCAGAGAATTATCTCTCATGAGCTTATTAAGCTTGTGCTTAATTATTGAGGGTTGTTTACTCTTTAATCTTTCATGCGTTCTTATCAATCTTCTTCAAAAGATTGTGGTATACCTTTTCATTTGAGCGAGTTAGTGAGTTGCATTTAACCCCCATTTGAATCTAAGTATTGATTGAGTGTTATGGGTCACATTGAACTCTCTTTCAAGCTTGAACCCTGTTTATGTTTGTGTTTTGGTGAATGATATCCATTCACATTCACATTCACATTCAAAAACCCTTATTCCCTAACCTTAATTGCATCATTCAACTCTTAAATATCCATTTGTGGGATTTGCGTCCACTGTGTCTTATGCTTGCTTCGACGGCCTCCAATTTTTAGGCATCATTCCATATCATGCATGTCTATGTAAATATGAAAATTCACTTCTATGTGTAATATGTATGTCACGGCAACAATTGATCTTCATGTTAAAGTTGTGTCCATTGGATTGGTATGATATATTGTATTGTAGGTAGTATGCATTTATGTTGAAGTTGTAGGTGATTTGAATTTTTTTTTTTTTTTTGTATTTATGTATATAGTGGAAAAGAATATAAATTAGAAGTTTATTTATAAAAAGAAATACTAATTACTAGATATTCTAAAATCATCAACATACATAGTCTTATGATTGAAGAGTTAAGGCAATTGGGTCATAATTGATGATTTCATGAGGAGGGAGAGATCTTAACTTATTTTTGTCACGTTGTATTGGATAGCAAGTGGTCAATAAGTAAATGGAGGAAGTTATTGACACGATAAACTTTAATGCTAAGTCAATAAGTATCATTCCAAATATCCAATTTGTAGGCTGGCTCGCTTAACTTGCAACCCACAATGAAGTGGGTTAGGCTAGAAATTTCAGCTTACATTTGCAAGTAGGCCAATTTGCTTAACCCGTGGGCTAATGAGGGGCGGGCTGGGTTGGCCCACCTGGCTTACTTGTACAGCTCTAATTGTGATTAAATTGGTAACTTACTATATAGCTGTGATATGATATTACATATTTGTTTATCTACTATCACTCAGCTTATAGTAAGCTGAGGTGATAAGTTGTCTTATCCTTAGGTAAAGGCTAAATTAGATAGGGCTTCATATCATAAAGGCAAAGAGACTTTGAATGCTAGTGGGAGATGAGTTTCTTGGAAGAAGCCATTAGCTACAAGATATGGTTCAAGTCCATGGAAGTAGTTCTTTACGAAAGACTTTGGTGTTATATTATAAAGGATTTAGTTTAGCCATTGTAGTCATGATATGTATACTTATGATAGAATCATGTATTATGTAGGAGTTGTGTGATTTTGATACTTTTAGTACAACTCACTATTCTACAGATTTTCACTATGGTTTATGAAGTATAGGTTTTGCCTTATCCTGATCTCAAGGATGACAATAACGAGCCGTATTCAAACACCCAAAAGTTGAGAAAAAATTTTAAGCAGTCACTTAGAAGATAGGGTGTTACATATATACCCACACTTGTGATCTCACCGTTCTACATATCATATTCCTTGGATTTTTATACATTGTACACCTATGCTCCAATACTTACCATTAAATTTGGAACACCTTAGATTTAGGAAGCTACAAATTGCCACATGTCCTTATTCTCTAATGACACTTCATGTGTAAATGAGCAACTAAAAATCTCCAAAAAGGAAAAAAAAAGTTGTCTCCAAATTATTTCATAAAAATCTTTTAAACAAATTAAAATTTAACAATATGAAATTTGCTCAATTTATTAACAACACTCAACAATTTAATTTTACTACCATTGAGTACTTCCTAAGATATACATAATTCCTCATCATAGTCATATGCCTAATCGTCACACTCCTATCTTGGTCACCTTAGTGAAAGTGTCCAAATCTATTAAATTTGTAAATTTCAATTTAAGCACATGCATCTAAAGGAAAAAAAAAAAGGAATGAGCTAGTGCCTAATATGTAAACACCATAAACATATGCACATGCTACACAGTTACACAAATCACATGCATTAATATGCAACATATGTTACAATAGTCAATTCATTAATTTGTATGTTTAATTTCACAAGGAATAAGGGAATACTTATCATGACCCAACAGTATCATTATCGTGGTAGATCACCGTGTATCGCATAAAGATTTATAATTAACCTCTTATTGATCATAGGCCTTTCATATGACACATAAGGCTCCTTCCACTATACGTTACCACTAGGCCCATGGATAAGTAATATTGAGCAATTTAGCTAAAATTTACTTCTTTGATGTAAGTTAATTAGTAAACATATGGATTCGTTGAATTCTACACCAAAAGAATATTACAAATGAATGCAATTTGTATAGGAATCTGCATTAGAAACTTCTATCTATAAAATGAATTGAAAAACAAAGATAAGTGATTATCTATAAAAGTTTATTACAAAAATCTCCTCTCTACTCCATCCTATCTCCAAACAAGACTCACCTCGGGCATTCCTCCACCCAGATGAACGAAGAGGTTTTCTTGCATCAAAAGAAATCTACCGAGATGTAAGCTTATGCTTAGTGAGATAAATCCCTTCGTCAATACCGCATTACAAAAATTTATTTAATGCACAAACATATGAATGCATGACCAATTAGTATGCTAAACAATACATGCAGTGGCTTAAGAACTGCACACAACTCAGAATTATGCCTCATGTAGCTAGGGTCGGAGATAATTAACCAACACAAACCAAAATCTGGGTCCTAGCACTTGGGTTTTATATCAATTGCATTATTGTGCTTAAGTCAAAATAAAACCATATATATATATATATATATATAACATATATAATATACTTTCATTCCAAGCAAAAAATTATATTTTCAAAATCCTAAGTCTAGCGATGTGTTGGCCTCCGCAATTCACAAACACATGCCCTAAGCAAAAGCCACAAAATATGGCCCTTCGCCAACGGTTGGCCTCTCCTAGTTCTTAGTAAGCCTATCAGCTTAGGACAGAGACTAAAAAAAAAAAAAAAATGATAGCATAGCTAGTGCCTTATCTTGTAGGAGGCCCTCCTCTTATGAATCCCTTCCCATTTTCTAGGTGAAGTAGTAGTTGGTATCGTACGATGCAATTATGAGAAATGCATGATTCATTGAATTTCTTAATCGTATAAGTGTTTAATCTAGTTTTCATGATGATCAGACAATTTCATTTTAGACAACTGCACATATATGTCACCACAAACAATTCCCATTATCATCTTATTAGCAAGCCATAGTATTCAATCATAAATTCATACATTTGCATTTCCCATATCCTACAAGCATCCAAATTCCATATATGAATTTAAGTGCATCTACTTTATAATCAAAATCAAGTAAAGAGTCATCAGGAATTCACTCACTCAACCATGCGGATCCATCAAAATAATCTAGGGGCAAATCGTCTCCAAAAGCTGGGTCCCTTGGACATTACAAATATAATACTATAAGGATTCGAAATAGAGTTTGGAGAACTAAGTTAAAACCCTTTAAGTTATACTTTTGACTCGATGTCGTATTTTTCTTGCTTTTTCTTAAAAGTTCAATTACATATAATTTTCTCATTTTAAATCCAATTTTTATGATCTTATGGTCAATCTTCATTATTTTCAAGTGTACTTTAACATGGTGAGGTTATATTTTCGAGGTGAGGCATGCAAATCTACCTATAGGTTAGAATAGTAGTGATCCTTATGATTTGGAGTGCTTTTAGGCTTTGTTTGGTTATTGGGCTTTTTGATAACTTGAGAAGTCCTTTGGGCTTGGGCTTAGGATCTCATTCTAGACTTAAAATAATCCTTAAGATTAGATTTATAACTTTGATTTATACTCCTAAGACTAACAATAACTTCTTGGGCTTTTATTTGGCCTTATGGTGTCTAATTAACTTTTTTTTTTTTTTTATCTAAATCAATGATAGGCACTTTGTTGGGCTTAGGGTGTATTTTGTGAGCTTCTTAAGAGTCTTAAAACAACTTTTATTGTTGGGGTAAGTTGCTGGTTGGAAACTTAATGTGGGTTCAACTCGGAGTTTGAGGCCCGTTTTGGAAGTTTTAGGCTCAGTTTTGAGTTTTAGGTTTTATACACTGATCATACTTTCCTTAGTTGGTCTTTTTACTTTGTTTACTTACTTTTATCATATTTTTAAGTGTCTTTCAACAAGGTTCCAGATCTGGTTGTGGTGAATCTAAGGGGTTTTTGCTTGGTTCTTCAACTTATTTCCTCATTTTCTTAAGTTTAAGAGTTAAATCATGAACCTAAGCTACTTATATTCAAATCTTGACTTAACATCTCTTCCATGAGATGATTACTTAGCTTATACTTTACATGAAAATAGTAAATCTCATACTTATCATAGTTTATGTCTTACAAAGTTGGTTTTCTCATAAAAGCTTTTTGTAATGGATTTTCCTTTACCTAAGTCTAGATTTGAGTATATTTAACTTAATAGAAGTGAAAATAACATCTGAATGACCTACAACTCCTCACATCTAGCATGCTATCTCTTCATTCAAGTGCTCATTTCATGATTTTCTCAATGTAAAATCTTCTATTCTAAGTGTTAAACGAGTATTTCTACATAACATCAACTTTATATGATCATATTTCAACTTTCATATAAAAGTTTCATGAGTTTGCATCTTAAGGTGGTCTTTAATATTTTATCAAATTATGATCATACTAGGATCCTCAAGAAAAACATGATCTCCTAACATGGACTACTAAGCTACTAACATAAAGAAAAACTTACTTATCCACAAAGCAAAAGTACGGTGGTTGTGCACTAAGTTTCCACTTAAGCTTTTTGTTTTACTTTCTCCTTCTTGCAACCTTTTTGGAAACTTAAGTTTTGGTCTTTTGAAGTAGGGTTTAGAGAGTGTTCCAAGGATCCTAAAAGTGGCTTTGAAGGTTGACAAAAGGAAGACACAAAGTGGAGTTTTTGTGCCATGAGTATGGGAGCTTGAAAGTGGTGACAATATAGATTTTGTCGGGTTTTGTGTTTTCTCTTTTGTATTGATTTTAAAGTGAGAGAAATAAAAGTAAAAATGAAAGTGAAAGTAAGAGATATGAGAGAGAGAGAGTAGCCGGTTGTATGGAGGTAGGGAAGTGTGTTTAAGAAGCTTGATTTATTGTCTTGTAGCTTGCACAAATACCAACATTTGACAAGACTGGATGATGTAAGCATTAAGGAGTGAATAGTGGAGTATATTTATTGATGAAAGACAAAGCATAGCTCCCCTTTTTAGCATTGTAAGAACCGACCATTAACGCTTCCTTTTGGGTATAGAGTTGTCTTGTCTTCTTTATTAAAGTTGAACACATGAAATCTTGTCCATATGTAGTATAAGTTATGGTATGATAAGAAAAATATCTTATCACTAGTTTTGGTAAGTTATTAATGGATAAATAATTCCAACTTTGAATTGATAAGTTATTTAGGGTGATTAGTTGGTTCACTTATTCACATGTATAAGGTTTAAACATAAAGATAAGGAAATTATTTGATAGGAAAATATTTGATAGGAAATTCTTTTAGAGTTGCTTCTTAAATTGTTTTGTAGATTATGATTTAATTCTTATAAAATTATAAAATTTTCTAAAGTTGAATAAAATTATTCAAATTAAATTATCAATTAGTCGTTTAGGGTTATAAGTCTTTAATTGTTTTAGGCTTTAGGGTTTTAGGTGACTTAGAGTCCACAGTTCTTGTACTTGAGTTTTATCGATACTAAACTTTCAAATTGGAAAATTAAATTCTTTTTTTAATGTACACTTGAATTCCTTAGTTGATCCTTGGAAAAGTTTAGTGAGTACTCTTAGTTAATTCACAAGCTCGCTAAAAAGTAAGGTTTACAAGTCACACTTGAAACATTGAAGAAAGGAAATCGATTGCATCTTGAAAGGACTACGTTAAATTGAAGACGTTTAAAATCGTAATGGATCTTGGTACAATACTTCAAAAAGAATACGATCATTTTATTTCAAATTTCAATATTTTCTTTTCATGAACTTGAGTATTCAAAACTTCCAATTTGATAGCAAAAAGTATTGAACTAAAAGAGATTAATTTAATGTATATTCATCCAGATATGGTCATCAAGGAATATGCTACATTAGCATATGGTTTGCTATAGAAGGACTAGTAGCTTATGGCAAAAACTATCGTAATAGGCCTACCATTAGAAAGGCATGTCAATTTTTATCGTCAAAACAAGTGCCATGCGGTGGATGGGGGGAGAGTTATTTACCAAGCCAAAATAAAGTACATCTTTTGATAATGATTGAATAAAGAGAAATCCTACAATTTATTATAATCTATTAACATGATGCATGAATTGCTCCTCAATTATAATATTTCAATCTAAGAGAACTTACAAGACAAAAAATTAATCTTTCTATGATATGCAAGTAGGTTTACATCTTGTATGGTAATCATGCAAAATGGTCTAAACAACATGGCATTCCTATCCCTTATTGATGTAGGACAGGTAAACAAATTGTAGCTTACTATGAGGTCAAGGAGAATAAAAGTCTCTAGGAACTTGCTCCCATTTTCATGTATGCATTTAAACAAGTCGAGAGAGATCTAATGCCAATACATCATGGAATTAAAGTACTCATCAACTCACAAATGGAGGATGGAGACTTTCCTCAATAGTTGATTAAGATCGGTTGACTTATTTGATGTTGTTTGTCTTAAAGGTTGGTATACTATAACATGCTAGGAAATGTGAGAAATTCATCTTCTTCATATTCAATGAACTTTGTGCCTCTACTAATGATGGTAGGAAATCACTAGAGTATTTATGAGGAACTATACCTTGAACTACTCTGCATTGAAACATTTTCCCAATATAGGCCCTTAGAGAATACTGTCGACATGTCTTGTTTGCCTAACTTAAAGTTGAGTTTAGACAATGGTTTAAGTAACTACGGTTGATTATACCTAAAATAAAGGATAAAGAAAGCATGAGAAACTGTTATACTTATCTTAATTGTAAACACAATGGCATAAGTTGTATAATGGTTTATGTTCCCAATCAAATATTTAATATGTAAAGAAAGTATAATTTAATTTAGTAATACTTTTTTAGTATGTAATACATTTGTCATGCCCCAAAAGGATTCCAAAACGTAACAACCCATCATGCATTATTTCAAAGTTAAAGGGTAACTCTAAATATTACTTAGAAGCTTTACCATAACACATAAGGTGTACCATACATTAATATAGACCAACAAGATATGCATATTATATAGTAACTCATCATTTACATATCCATATAAAGGTTTTTGAATAATAATACAATCCATCTATTAGAAATATATAAGTATCTAAATATTCCCTAAAGTCTTCATTTTTCTTGCTCATGCTTCACCCTTTCCCAAACTAATGATAGGAATCAGCCTATGACTATCTCCAAGCCGAGGCTGACCTATCCCAAGTCGAGGTTGACCTGTCCCAAGCCAATGTTAACTTGTTAGAAGCTGAAACCGACCTATTCTAACTAAGGCAAAATTGTTCAATGTCAAGGTCGAATAGGTTTTGTCAAAGCCGAGCTAATACTAGAAGACTGAGAGGAAGAAAATAGGCCACTTGGCATCAAGTTTGTCGTTTGCTGAGAAGCTGAGAGACTATACTGATGAGGACTTAAGGCCAAAGATCCATTTAGCACGGCACGAAGAGACTAATGATGACTAATTTTAGTACACAACAATTATAGGTCAACCTTTCAAGTATCTCGGCTAACCACTATAAGAATTCAAGGACTCCTCCTTGAACCCAAACATCCAACTATCGACCTTGTCCAGTTTGGATCGTACTCTTTCCTAGACAGGCCGAATTACTGCATGCTGACTTCTTCTATTAAATGTATAATTTTGTATTCTTGTGAATATTTTCCTTATTTTTAATTATGGGCCCATTCTTTAGGGTTTAAGGCCTTCTACATCATTTAAAATTTTGCCACTAGGGTTTTAGGACTTGTCATAAATAGCAATGTTTGTAATTAGCAGACAAAAAAGAAAAAAAAAAAAAGAATTAGATAATGAAGAATATACC
The DNA here is from genome assembly GCA_024138015.1 of Lumnitzera littorea. Lineage (NCBI taxonomy): Eukaryota > Viridiplantae > Streptophyta > Magnoliopsida > Myrtales > Combretaceae > Lumnitzera > Lumnitzera littorea. The sequence goes on along the minus strand of JAMXBB010000007.1, from coordinate 62,712,765 downwards.
TATACTTGGAACTTTTCTCATTCGAGTAAGGTTACTCATGAGCTCGTAGAGCTTACATTTACCGGATTATTAAGTGTTAATTAACTCTTTAATTTTTCTTGTGTTCTTATCAATCTTGTTCTTAAGATTGTGACGAACCCCTTCATTTGAGTGAGTTAGAAAGTCACATCTAACCTCTCATTTGAAACCCAAGTGACAATTAATGCTTATGAGTCATATCGAACCCTATTTGGAGCTTAATCCTTGACTGTATTTGTGTCTTGGTGCATGATATCTATACACATTCACTGTAAAAAAACCCCTCATTTTACTTGTTGTTCTTCATACCTACTTGAAACCCTAACTACCCATTTTGGTTCAAGACCCGCTGCCGTATCATCTTGGTATCAAAGATTTGGAGACATGTGTACAATGTTCTTCAACGACTACTTTGTTGTTTGAACAACTGTTAGTTGTCATTCTGTAGTATAGTGTGTTTTCGTATTTCTAGTAATTGTAATATTGTATTGTTGTTAAGTCGAGTAACAGTACTTTCAGTAGTTGATTCTAATCATTGTGGAAGTGTTTGTCAGTCATGGGTAGTTACAGAAGTCGATTAGTAGTCATTTCTGGGTTATTGTAGTTATGTTTCATTGTAAATCGTGTTTGTTTAAATTCTCTTTGGAAATTACTATATGGACAAGAATGTTTGAAGATAGTATCAATAATAGTGGTAACAATTCTTGTGGAAGTTTGAGGCAACGTATTGATAACTTAGAATATCATATTTGGAATCTTACTTATCCTATTTAGGAGCTTATTGGTTTAGTTAAAGGCCATAGACGCGTTAGTCGAGGTGAAAGAAGGGAACGAATACCCATTAGTAGAAGTGGCTCTAATGAGCTTGATAATGTTAAGCGACAACTAAGAAGAGGAGAAAACCAACTTGTACCAAGAAGAGGCAATGATAGGAGTGTTGACTTCAAGGTGAATCAAGAAGCTTGAAGAAGAGAGTCGAGGCCAAGAAGAAATATGGCCGAGTAGAGCTCCAGTAGAAGTGGTTAATCCAAGGTGAACCGACTAGTTAAGATTGTAAGGGATAAACCTTGAGTACATAGTTGAGGACTTGAGAACATCAAGCTTAAATTGCCATCCTTCAGTAGAAGTAGCTAACCTGAAGAGTTCCTTGATTAGGTTCCTCAAGTCAAGAAGTTGTTTGAGTGCTATGAGTGTGATGATCGAACAAAGGTTAAGTTGGCTTCATTATCCCTTGTTGAATATGCAAGTCTTTGGTTGGATCACTAAGTGAGATGCCAAAGGAGAAGAGCCAATCAGAACATGGAGGCTTATGAAGAGGTTGATGAATCAGCACTTTGTGCCAACTTACTTCAAACAAGAGATGCTCCATGCTTTCCAGCACCTGAGATAAGGTTGAAACATTGTCGAGGAGTACTTGCAAGAGTTTAAGACCTTAATGACGAGATGTGAGTTGCTGAGCCCTAAAATTGTATTATTGATAGGTTCTTAAGTGGACTCCGAGACGACATTGCTAACATGGTTAAATTGCAGTAGTTTAACTCATTAGACGAGTTGATCAATCTAGCATTAACAGTGGAAAGATAGAGGCAGATAAGGCATCAGAGGCCAACTAACATGCCTCAATAAGTTAACCTCGAACCTGAGAAGTATGTTGAGAGAAGGCTAGAAAAGAAGATTGAGAAAGGTGCATTTAACCAACTTGATCAGGCTGAGACAAAGAAGATAGAGAAGGAAAAGGTACTTAGCACCAAGGCCTAAGAAGTTAAATGCTTTAAGTGCTTAGGCTACAGGCATATTGCTTCTTAATGTCCAAATAAAAGGGTCATAATCTTAAAGGGCGAAGGACCCACAGCTCAAGTAGAGAGTTAGAGTGATAAGAGTTCAGGAGATGATTTGATAGAAGAAGATGTTTATGCTGAAAATCTAAATGAACTCTTAGCCATGACATGCCAACGAACCGATATGAAAGCAGATCCTGAACAAAGGGAAATTTTATTTCATATTTGATGTTTGGTGAATGGGAAGACTTATTCCCCGGTTGTTGATGGAGGAAGCTGTACTAACATTATTTTTGTCGAGCTAGTAGGGAAGATGAAGATGCCGACCTACCCGCATCCTCGACCTTATGGATTGAAGTGGTTTAATGACAACGGTATGGTCTATGTGTATAAGAGAGCTCGAATAGCATTCAAGGATGGGTAGTATGAGGGCAAGTTAACGTCAACTTGCCGAAAGCTGAAACCGACTTGTTTAAACCCAAGGCCAAATTGTTCAATGCTGAGGTGGAACAGCTTTTGTTGAAGCTGAGCTAATACTAGAAGACTGAAAGGAAGAAAATGGGCCACTTGGCATCAAGTCTATCATCTACCGATAAGTTGAGAGACCACATGGCTAAGGACATAGGGCTAAAGATCTACTCGGCACAACACGAAGAGACTAGTGATGACTAACTATAGTACTCAGCAATTGTAGGTTGACCTTTCGAGTATCTCGACTAAGCACTGCAAGACTTTCAGGAATACTCCTTGAACCTAGATATCCAATTGTTGACCCCATCCAGTTCGAATCCTCTCCTTCTTGGACAGGCCAAATGACTACATGTCGACTTCTTCTATTAAATGCACAGTTTTGTATTCTTGCGAATATTTTCCTTATTTTTAATTATATGCCCATTCTTTAGGGTTTAAGGCCTTTTGCATTATTTACAATTTTGCCACTAGAGTTTTAGGACTTGCTATGATTAGCAACGTTTGTAATTAACAGATAGAAAAAAAAAAAAAGAATTAGATAATGAAGAATATACCCACACTTAGAACTTTTCTCTTTTGAGTAAGGTTACTCATAATCTCTTAGAGCTTGCATTTGTCGGATTATTAAGTGTTGATTAACTCTTTAATCTTTCTTACATTCTTATTAATCTTGTTCTTAAGATTATGGAGAAACCCTTTATTTGAGCAAGTTAGTGAGTCACATCTAACCTCTCATTTGAAACACGAGCAACATTTAGTATTCATGAGTCGTATTGAACCCTATTTCGAGCTCAATCCCAAACTGTGTTTGTGTCTTAATGCATGATATCCATATACATTCACTATAAACCCCTCCCCCATCCCCCCCCCATTTCACTTCTTGCACTTCATACCACTTGAACCCTTGACTACCCATTTTAGTTCGAGACTCGCTGCCGTATGAACTAGTATCTTGAATCTTACCTAGTCTCTCTAGTGTTATCCAATATAGGCTTAGCAAAATTATCATTACAAGGGTATAAGCTACATCTAGCTTAGTAAAATATCCATACTTATCACCACATAAGTAGGTTATGAAAACATATTGCAACAATCAACCTATGAACTGCAACATCAAATGTAGTCAACTAGTTACTGCATGAAGTCTAGGGTATAAGCCCCCTTATGACCTTAGGTAAAGGATTTTTATAGTTTCATTGGTATCTAGGCTAGCTAATGCTTATTCCTCTTAGCATACATCTAAGACTAGTTTTCTTTAAATATAATCATATTTTAAACATCATAGAAGAAGGATCTCTCAACTATACCCACCTTAAGAGAATGAAATGAAATATTCTCCATAACTACTCACATGCTTAAATGTATGTAAGCACAAAATAGAGTAAAAAAACATGGACTCTATCATAAGTACGACAATCCTCGAAATAAATTAATTTATAAATGATAGAATAAGACTACAATTCATGACATCTTTTCATTATCTATATGATAGTGATGGTAGGTTAGGGAAATACAACAGGCTATGCATGTCTCATTTTAAGCTAAGTTCGATATTGTAATACCCTAAAACCAATAGGTACCACAACTTGCCACGTATCCCCAGTTTTCTAAGATCATGTTAAGGCTCTAAAATTAATTATAATCTCTAAGGCCATCTATAATAACTACCATTAGCATAATGAAAACAATTATCTCTACAATTCAAACATTCCACATGACTCACAGGAGAGTCAATCTAATGGTAATAGAATCTAGAGCCATAATCCTAACTCTTATAATAACTTAATCTACCAACAAATCTTGTTAACACCAACTCCACAATTCCTTAGTTCATGAACCTTCTCAATACAATGCAAAACTAATTGCCTCTTTTCCAAACCCAATGATAGCAATTCCCCTACATGTCACATGCAACAAACTTATCGAATCAACTTGCAACTGTAAAAACAATAAAATAATGAGCTGAAGTCAAGTAGGCAATGCATACACACACATGGATGCCAAACTAATCACATACATGCATTTTATGCAAGTAACAAAACAAAAGTAATATCAAACAATAAGTTAAATTATCTTATATTTAGGTTAGTAACTAACAAAAAGGGTACTCATGATCTCAACACACTATATATATATATATGGTATCATTCTTTTCATTTAGTATTCTATGGTATATAGCCTGGAAACTCGATGGCTGCGAGCTATTGGTCTAAAGGGGGTTTAAGGGTACCCTGTGCTTCTAGTAATACAACGCCACGTACCTAGACCATTTAATGTTTAATAATGTCTCGAATAGTCAAAGATAATAATGGTAATAATTTAATAGAATTTAATAAATATTTAGAAGATGTAATAGAATTTTTGTTATATATAGTTTGGGCTCATTCTCTTTTAGGAGAATAGTTTTGTTTATATGATATTTATTTTAGAAGAAATTAATTTCCATCTCATCTATATTTCATTAATCACTTTCATACAATATCTATCATAGCTATCATTTAAGGTAGCTTCTCCTAGGTGGCTTATGTATATATATATATATATATATATATATACACACATAATATGATGTTGGGAACTACCATTATGGGACTTGCCACCGAGAGTCTAAATACCTAATTCTAATTATGCCGTCTCAACATGCAAGTCTACTAGAAAATCTCCACATTAGATCAACATTTGCCCCTTAGGATTCTACCACTACAGGCTCTTAAGATGAGCCATAACAATCAGCAAAGCAAGTTTAAGTTGAATATGAATTTGTTTGGTTACTTACTATCCCATCAAGCACAAACATCAAACATGCATCATGTACCTAAAAAGCTAAATCCGAATCAATTACAAAGCGTGAATCAACCATGAAACCCAAATCTAACAACATAATAGCTAGAATAGTAAAACGTACTCAACCTTTCATTCAATCGATCCAATTCATGCTTTGAAGTAAATCCCCCAACTCGACTAAACTTAGCACTACCTAAATTATCCTTTGACTCTAATTAATCTAAGCTTCTAAGATTTGATACAATTAGGAAAAGGTTACCTTTTAAAGGAGTAAAACACTTAGATGAGCAAACTTTAAAATAGTATAGCTTGAAAAACAACAACTATTGTATTAGATTTGCAAAATATGGTAATAGTTCGATAAATTTGGTTAAAATGAGATTCGGAAATAAAAAGTATTTAAAACCAATCAAAAAGGTTATATTTACTTAAAGAACATGAGAATCCTAGAACTTAAAAAAAAAAAAAGAAGCTAAGTTGAACTTAAGATTAAGGTTAGGAAAGATTTGATTAAGAACGATTAGGAAAAACAATGAGAAAAGAAGAAATCGAAAGTTTACTACTTGATACAGCCAATGACATGACCATTTCGCTGGTCATATAACTTTCTAATCAAACTTCCTCTCTATCGGTCATGATTAGTGATATAGTCATGCCATTTGCCCATGTAACTCTCTGATCCTTTATGCAAAACATAAGCATAAGTGGTGACATGGTCTATGATACGAAGCAAGCGCACCTATCAATTTTAATATAGTCGGATATGAGTCCGAGTCGATCCCTCAGAGATTTTGAGTACTAATATTAACTTTAGCTTTATTATCTAACCGGAAAATTATGATGAGTTGAATGAATTAAAAATACTGAAATTAACAACTAAACTACTTATGAGACTTAATTACGCAAATTAGAAAACAAGAAACTATTAACGACTTCAAGTATGCAATAATGTATTTAGGAATTATTTCTCCTAGTGTTTAACATGTAACCTTTTAAAATATATTCAATTCAATTTCTATAATTCTTGATCGGAGGGATTCACAATTAAAGCTAATATCTTTCTCAAGCATATTAACCCTAATTCTAAATTATTTACCGGAATCTCTTCACTTAGCAATATAACTTAGAATCGCATTAATGTATAATGAATTCCCACACAAACAATCAACTTTCCGAAAGAACCATGTATCTTATCTCTAAGTATACATGTAATTCTCTTCAATTATGTTAAGATCTAATTACACATGCAATTTCTCAATTAACATGCATAATATCATATATTGATACTCTAGAATTATCAATCCACAATTAACGACATAATTGAATCAAGAAAAGATAGAAACTTTCTTGAAATTATAATTCAATCCAAGGGTTACATGAAACCCTAGGTTCCATAATCCTAAATACTTGAATTCTAAGCTATCATAACGAATCTAAAAACGAGTTCCATCAAAAACATAAAATAAAGCATGAAAACCCCTCTTGATTTGATGAACAATCTTTAATCTTGAAATCGATGTCGTTATCGCTTCTTGATGTTGTTTCTCCTTAAGTCTCTTCTTGTCTCTTGTCTCTCTTTGTTTCTGTAATGTCTCTGTAATGTCTTTCTCTCTTTTGAACCCTAAGATCTCCTTATATATGTGTATTACACGGATTTTATTTTCGTCACCAGACACGGCCTGGAACATGGCCGTGTCCCCAGGTCGTGTAACTTTCTGCACTAAGGTAAAATTTCTGCACAACTTCAAAATTTCATAACTTCTTCGTTTGAACTCGGAATTGAGTGAAACTTGATTCGTTTTCTTCGTTTTCAAGCCTAGAATGCGTTTAAACCCTGAAATCAACATTTTACTCAATTAAGTATCATTTTCTTTAAAGAAAACCAAAAATGTAAGGGAAATGCTATAAAATCACCATATGAAATATGTTTAAAATTAGAGTTATCAGTCTACGACATGACTATATCATAGATCGTATACCCTGCAGTGAAGCAAAAATCCATCTTTGACAACTCTCCAAACCTTCTCCTTCCCTTCCATTCTTCAACCTACACCTAAGTATAGTTCAAATACTTTTTAATCCATCACTAAAACACAATTTTAACCTAACCAATTTACAAATTTCAACCCAACAACACTTTAGTTTTATTAAAACCCAACAACCAACTAAAGGAAAGGATGAAAGAACTTACTTAAGAATGAATGGAATGTCTTGTAATCTAATTAAGAAGCAAAACCCAACAAAGAGCTAAAAATATTAACCAACTTAAATTAGGTTTCTTAAGAAATGCTAAGAAACTCCATGAAAATGGGTTTTTTTTTTTTTTTACTATAACTAAAGGAAAGGGGGTTAGCTCACCTTAAACTCAATTTAATTCAAATTCTCCTTCAATTTTTGAGACCTTAGAAGGTTTTCAACTGAGAGTAAGAGAAAGTGGAGAGAATAGAAGAAATGAGAAGGTTAAGGGGTTTAGCCAGGGTTTAAGGTAATGACTATTGTAAATGGGTTTTAGGGTAAAGGAGGTTTAAGCCTAGTAAGCCAAATTACAAAAATGTTATCTATTTTAAAAACATTTTCTTAAACGATCTTGGGAATTGCATCTTACTCTCCTTAAAATGATTTTCATGCTCCAAAGTCACCTGAAATCTAGAATTGCTCCAAATACTTACTTCTCATTTTTATCTCTAACCCCTAAGTCGCTTCTCTCCAATACTGCTCATTCGACTATGCTTTATGTAACTGATGATTCTTCTCTTAAAGATTTACTTCTCAATAATCACACTCTTATTAGGCATCTCTACTACTCCCTAACTTTCTAGCTTTCAATTGCCCTTGTCATGTCTACCTCATGGTTGTTTTGATTTGTATACTTCCACTCTTATCACCAAGGTAATAAGATATTTTCTTTCTCATTACTTAACTATTTAACACACTACTCATTTGTTTAAAATCCAATTATAACAAGCTCTTAACCTCTATTTTTTACAAGTAAAACATTAGCATACTTTTCTTTATCATATTGAATCCAACCTTTTTACCATAACATTAACATGCAAAGTCTCCAATACAAATCTTAAAATCTTACAAATTAGAAACTCTATTTAGTAACAAGAGACACCAATTATTGATCCTCAAGAGTCCTTGATCAAGCTACAATTCGAAGGTGAATGTTGCATACTTCTTTTATCTGAAATGAGTTCCACAATTCATGTATGAAGCATCTAAAGTATTTCGTCTCCTACAATGGCAACAATTCTCATATCAAAGCTTTAGACCTCACATAGTAATGAAACAAGATATAAACATCTACAAAGTCTCAACTTAACTGAAACCATCAACTATCGAAAAACTCTTAAAATTGGTCCCTAAAATCCAATTAGATGTCTTGTCAAAACATACAACATATTCCTAGACTGATTCTTATTTGAGATTGCTTCATACCTTACTCATCAAACAATTTCAACCATACCTAACTTCAAAAGCCCTCAAGTTTCGTACTTCTTATTTCTAATGGTGTACTTCGTTCTTAAGACATTTACTATTTCTCCTTTCATTTGTCCCTAAATCAATAATATTAAGTGATTTAGGAGATGATTATGATTATCATTAGTAACTTATGTAGTTCTTAACTTATTTAATGATATTTTTCTAATTTGGTAGTTCTATGTGATCTTATTATTCTTGGTGCTCATTTTATTACCCTTTTTTTAGTTAATATTAGAATGTTTATACTCTACAACTCAACATAAGCATAAATATAACCAGGTCGATGAATGTCGACACATCATTGACTTGACTGACAATTGGACTCGACCTTAATTGACAAACTAAACACAACCTTTATTGACTCAAACAATACGGACATGATACGTTATGACATAAATAAGACTTATTCATCTATCCCATAATAGCCATACATATGTTAAGCTCCTCAAGTCTTTTAAATCATACTTCATAGTTTAGCCTTGTTATTCTACAATCCAGTTCTTTAATTACTACATTCAATTATTTATAGCAACTAACTTTTCATATACTCTTCTTTATGTAAATATTACTTCTTATGCGTTATTGTTCATCGTGCAAGGTTCAGTGAAATAGTCTTGCAAAGATACACTTGAGGATTCATTCCTCAAGTTTTTCTCAATCTTTATTATGAGTTAGTTCTTTTTTATTAAATTCCCCCTAGGTACTTTATGTCTCTACTGGATTTAACACATTAAATTAATGATACGTTCACTTAGAAGGAATTGGAATTCTGTTCTCTCTTTATTCCTTATTATAACATTCACTTGGTTTTTTATCATAAAATTGCAATTCTGTAGGTCTTTATTATTTCAAGTAATAAGGATTCCTTAATTCAATCAAGGAATCATAATTCCTCACTACTACCACTACCATTGTTGCCATCATTGCCACCACCACTGTTGCCGACCACTGCCACTGCAACTACCACCACTGCCGCAACTACCGCTGCTACCACTGTCGTTACCATCGCTACTACTGCCACCACCATTGTTGTCGCTGTTGCAACCACTACAGTAGCTGCTGCCACAACCACCACTACTATCGCCGCCACCATCACTGCTATTGCCACTGCCACTGCTATTACTTTAGAATTAAGAAAATGGACTGAAGATAATTTAGTCATTGAATTTATGTTACATGTCTATTCTTAAATTGCTTATAAATCCAATTAAACAAAGTAATTGTATTACACCCTTATTCCATTGTTCAAGGAATTCCAATTCCATTCCCTTTCATTCTGTTCCATAAAGTGAATGAGCCATAAAGTATTTCAAGGAACAAGCTTAACTAGCTCCTCTATCATCCTTTATTTTACCTCTTCACCAACTTCAGAGATCAATACTTAGGCACATTACAATATAGCAAGATAAGAAGGCATTGAAAGCAAACAACAATAAAGAGATGTAGGTATCTAAACAAGTAAGCAAGTAAGGAACAAATAAAAGTAATGAGACAAATCAAATATGAATGAAGATTAAAAGATAGAAGTTTGATCTATGAAGATAGCTACTAAGGTAACTTCTCTCTCATACATGGATTGAACCCATGCTCTACCCCTTTCTCTTCGTTGCTTATTATCCTATTGATCCATTGAGTAACCTCTTTTAAGATCAATCAACCTAAACCTTTAAATGATCAACCAACCAAAGTCTTTCTCTAATCCATTACTTAAGCTATTCTATGATCCTTCAACCTAAGTGTTTTTAGGATCCATCAATGTAGCTCTTGTAGCATCCATTAACTTAAGCTCCCTAAAGATCAATTAGCCTAAGTTCTAATGCCATTTAAGTTATAACGCCCTAAAACCAATGGGTGTCATAACTTGCCATGTATCTCTAGTTTTTTAATGACACATTAAGGCTCTAAATCTAACTATAATCTTTAAGGTCAACTATAATAATGCTATCAATACAATTAAAACAATTCTCTACAATTTAAACAAATTATATGACTTATAGGTGAGTAAATCCAACCATAATAGAATCCAGAGGGATAATCCTAACTATTATAACAACTACACCTGCCAACAAGTGATCTTCTTAACACCAACTTCACTATTCCATAATTCATCAACCTTAGCATAATACGAAACTAATCACCTCTCTTTCTAAACCTAATGACAACAATTCCTGTGCATGCCACAAGTAAGAAACTTATCGAATTAACTTACAGCTATAAAAATAATAAAAGAATGAGCTAAAGCCTAATATATAATGTAGAAAAACACATAGCAAACAATCAATTAAATTATCTTGTATTTAGGTCAACAACCAACAAATGAATTCTAATTACCTCACTGCACTATTTAATATATTTATGTGTATGTGTCTTTTGCTTTACTATTATATAGATACGATGATGATAACTACCACTAGGAGCCATGTCACCTAAAGTCCTTTAAATCCACATTCTAGAGTTTAGAGTCATATACCTAATTCTATCTACATCATTTCAATATGCAAGTCTATTAGGGAATCCTCATACAAGATCAACATTTGCCCCCTAGGGTACTGCTACTACAAGCCCCTAGGATGAGCCATGACAAGCATAATCAACAAATTAAGTTTAAGTTGAATATGAACATTTTGATCTAACTAAGGACACAAACACCACTAACCTTATCTTAATGAGTTAGAATTCGCTATGTAGCAGGTTCACCAGCCCTTCATATGAAGATATGTATCCTACTCCCCACAATTGTACCATTAGATACTGAATATTCTCTTTTACAAATTTACCTCTTTCCATTTGTAGCATGAATGTAAATGAAATCTTACCCTTTTTAGTAATTAAAAATGTTACTATGACCCTACTTATGCCCGGTATAAATATCCTATTAACTATAAGCCCACCAATGGAACAACTTAGGATTGGTACTTAAAATTTAAGGCAATCACAAAAGTTGTCCGATTTAGCTCGAATTTTGCAATGAAGCTAGAAAAATTAATAAAAGTGACCCCATGAGTTTGGATTTAAGAAAATAAAATAACTAATAATTAAATATTATATTTGTAGAATATATATATTATTTGTTATTTAATAATATATATATTATTTGTTATTTATTGGAAATGCGCAAAATAGATGCTAATAATTAACGAATTAATAGAGATAAATTATATGGATACTAAAAATTATAAAATAACATGAATAATATTTAGGAGTATCTATTTGTATTAAATGTAATTTTACTTGTAGAGAAATATACTTGAAAATTACCTAAAATAAATGTAGAAAATTAATTATATATATAAAAAACATAGAAAATTAATTAAAAAATTAAGGAAAAATAAGTGGCAACATGAAGAATCAAATTTGTAGGCATAGCAGTCTGGTACTCAATTTTACTTTGCTTTTAGGGGGGTTAAGGATACTTAATGGAGTGAGTTAAAAAGAAGCATGGACACTTAGACATAAAGCAAATTTGCAACCAAACCAAACATCTCTATAAATTCAAACCTTCACTCTTGTAGCTCATTTAGACACTTTGGAATCCAAGAAATGTCAAGACCCTAACAGAAGTCTAGTAAAATTACCTAAAATTTTCGTATCACATATACACACATGATATGAAAACTGTCTTACAAACCAAAGGTTACAAGACTTTAAATGAATAATTACTAGGGTTTTTGATTTTTATTTTATTCACTTATCGTAAAATATAAATAACTATGGATATCCAATATTCTACAGTCCATCAAAACTACAAAGAATTAGTATCTCTTACCAAATAATAAGACAGGGTAAGTCAGTTTTATAAATTATAAGAAATACTAAATTATACAGAACCTTACATAGGATGTTTTTGTATTAGTTATATACTTCTCAATTAACTATAACATTATCTTACATGTCTTCAATTTGCACTCTATACTCGAAATTTATCCTAGTCGCAACTTAAACGAATCTACAAATGAAACTATAGGGGAATGAGCAAATCATAGCTAAGTGAGTTTGTTCCTCACCACTACCGTTCAAATAAGTTATCAAACATTATTAGCATATACACAAGTTTATCTACATATAAAATGGATGCATACATAGTGAATACAAGCAATACATTCATAGGAGTCTGGAACAATGGAAGGTATAGATTTATATCATCTGCATGTCAATTATCCCCTGTCCTTACCCATACGAGCACTTTACCTCACCTGCATGAGGCTGCCTAGGGGCATCATCCTTCAAGACGATACTCGACCATTGCCTTAATTGAGAAAGAAACACTAATCCAAATAGGTGATGATGCGAACTGTGATCAAGAATAGACAAGGCCAATCGCTAAATGGGTCCGAGTTTATAAAAAGCTTGAAGTGGAAGAAGTAGGGAACATGCGGAATGATAATTACGAATGAAGAAGTAAACAAAACCTACGAACAGTTCTAAAGGATATGATGCACCAATGGAACTTTCAAAGACTCACAGCACAATTTGATATAATGCACAAATCGGTTTGGTAAGGTTACTCGTCTCCTAGCCTTGCTTAAGGTTTAGGATAAGAGCGATGTCAAGAGTAAACATAGTGTTTATGTAAGGAAGGAAACACAAAAGTATATGAATGGTAATCTGATTCTAATGATTTACAGCTACAACACAAGGGTTGAGACTTTTTCGGACATAACCTTTCTCCAACAACTTATTAACTTAACGTTGGAACTCAAAAGCTTGTTCAGGATTCATCTAATAAGCTAGCTTATTTAGTAGCACAACGTCAAGTATTAAGTCAATGCAATGCTCTATGCCTTAAGTTGGGGGCAACTGCTCAGGTAACTGTTCTGAGAACAGGTCGATATACTCATTGTCACGACTCGAGGGGACTAATCGTAGCAGTCGCCGTATACTATATAAAGGATTGCAGATTGAATTCCCCTACAATCGACGGCCCTTTTATACGATACATAAGGTTACAGCTGCTACTAACTACTAAGAGTGCACAAGCTTAAGTAATATCGTTTCATGATAAATGATAATATTATAAAAACATAACACATGGTCTATTTGTATAAAAGCTTACAACTACAAAGTCTGAAACATGTTTGAAGTCAAACTAGTATAACAATTGCATATTCATATCTATAAACTATCAGAAGTACTCTCTGATCACATCTAGCTCCCATACTGACCCCATATAGAAAACTAATCTCGGGCATGCGACGACTCGACTCCACAAAAAGGTCGACCTGCGAAAGAAAACTACAAGGGTATAAGCCTACTAGCTTAGTGAGATAATTTCCCTTAACCATATAGCAATCAAGTTATACAACAGTTAAGTTCTACCAAATGAATGCATGACAAACAATATGCCAAACAAATATATGCAGGTGACTAGGTACTGCATGCAACTTAGATTTAACGCCCTCCAAAGTCAAGGTTGGAGATTCATCGGTATAGTCAGATCCGGGTATCATATTAGAACTTATTTTATAATGAAACTCTACGTTTCATATTTAAAATGTAATGGTACATCCATTACCAGTTTTATCAAAACAAGTTCTACATATGATTGTAAATAGGTTCACATAACCCTCACTCACCCCTAAATGAAAGCCTTTGGACTTGATCCTTCGCCAGGCAGTTGGCGCCTCTAACACCTAGTCATCCCGCGGGCCAGGGTAAGGTCATATCGTACGTGTGCACCGTACGAAATCAATAACAATCAATAATCAACCCACGTATGGCCTCTCGCTACCTCTGTGTAATGTGACTGTCGAAATTAGTTATGCAGTGCATGATTTATGCATGATCTAAGTCAACTTTTTGTAGTCGAATAAAATTAAGTCTTATTTATTCAGTGATCATTCTAAGCCACAATTAATTAATCTAGTGAATTTACTATGCAACAATCATTATATTATTGAAATTTAAAATAAATTCACCATAAACAACAATTATTATGCACAAGCATAACCCAACCCCATACACATTTATTTATAAATCATAATTTATATTCACTAACTACAAGCACAAATAAGTATGGAATCATTAGGAAAAACTCACTTAGCCATAGCTAACTCAGAAGTCGTAATAGTCTAGAGGCAGCTCAGGGTCGATATCGAAATCACCTGAGAATAATAGAAATTTGTAAGTTTGAGAATTTAAAGCTAGCTAATATTATAATTTGTAAGGTCTACTTCACTTAGTTACATGAAATTGTCGATTTGAGCTTTTTATCGAATCGCATGTAACTTTTTCGTTTTAGCTCGAATAATTATGAACTTATAGTCTATTTTGATCATTTTCGAGCGTATTTTCTTGTAACGATATCCATTTTGGACGTTATGACTCGTAGTTTAAATCGTGTTATAAAAATATCACAAAAATTATTATTTAAGTTTAAAAATTATACAATATTAATTTTCGCTTTTGCTTAACATATTTATGATTTAATAATTATTTAAACCCCATATTTGATATTTTTATTATTTTGAGCATACTTTTCCTATTTTTGAGATTTTAGATTTATTATAATTATTCTTACCTTTATTATTTTTATTATTTCTCATTTTCTCATTATTTATATATTTCCGATTATACATATATATATTCATATACTTATAATATATTTTATAATTTTATTTTATTGAAAAATCCTTAATTACGCTAATATATATATATATATATATATGTACCTACTCCTTATTTAATTATAAATTTATTTTAGTTTATAGTTATTATTATATTATATATATTTTCAGTATACTACTTATATATAATATATGTTATATGCTATATGTATGTTTATACTTATTTTATGAAACAACATATTCTTATGTACATATTCATGTATTCGTGTATTTGTATTTATACATATAAGTTTTACATGTGTACATAAATACATACATATATATTCAATATATATATATTTATATAGTATTTGTTATAAAATATGTATACTAGATACTATATATGTATTATATGGTATATGAGGTATACCGTAATATATACTCTATATTATATATATATATGTCCTATATACATATATTACCACTTATGGAAATATACTACTATACATATACTATACGATTACATATATACATACACGAAAATAATTATACATGTATACATAACTATTTTTATACTTCATGGTTACACACACACACACACACACACACACACACACACACACACATATATATATATATATACTATAGTTATTTAATAAAAATACTTAATACTAATTATATGTATTCTTAAAAAAAATAAATAATACATACTCTTCCGTATAATATACCTATGTACATACATGTATACATACATAACCAAATACATGCATATATAATTCAATTTATATATTTATGGACATATACATAGACTTAGTAATGTTATATGTATAAAAATACCATATAAATACTATATTTATACATGTATATACTATATAACATACATCTATACTAAAAAAAATAATAATTTACTTACCTATTAATTTAATTTCTCTTCTTCTTTTCCTTCTTCTTTTCTTCTTTCTTTTTCCTTCCGTCTTTTCACGTTTTGTTTCTAGAATTTTTTTTTTCGGTTTGCTTTCCAATTTTTTCTTCCAAGATTTGTTTCTTCTCTTCTTATATGTGCAACAAATAAATCCTATCCTAATCTTTGCATTTATGAAGATGGGACAAAGTATTTATCTCCTATTTTTTTCTTTTATTGTAAACTTAACACATGTTAATTCAATTCCTTATGTAGGCTGCTTTATTTTGCTGATTTTTGTTTCGGTTCCAGGACGTGTAGCAAGGAGAAAAAGAAGAAAGGAAAGAAAATAGATAAAAAGAAAAAGAAGGAGAAGGAAAATAAAAATTAATAATAAATATATGTAATTTTTCGAAACATAAAAATTATAACAATTCTCAGCATAAATTAATTTTGAAATTTTTTGTGAAAATTTATCAATTTAATTGGTATCCACTACAATTATAATTTTTATAAGTTATTATAGTGATTTCGTTAAAATTTCATGCGAATGAGCGATTTAGTTGAAAATTGTAATCGACTATAATTATATCACTATCGAGTAATATTTAACTATTTTATAGGTTTATGTCTATAATTTTAGGGTTTCGAACAAATTTGAGTTCAATTTTTTATTAATGGTGCATAAACCAGTTTTAGGGTTTTAATATGCGATTTAGGGTTTCGATTAATGCCTAAGGTTTTATTATCGGTGTTATATTTGATTTATTAAATTTCATAATTTTTTTTATTGTTACTAGCCTTATCGACTTACTGTACAGTTTAGGACACTCGGATTGAATTAGGGTTCAACTACTGATTTTCCTAGGGTTTATACTCATGTAGTAACTTTTTGATTCCCTAAGGTAATTTACCCCGCTCCTTCATCTTTAATAAGCACCTGACCAACATAAGGGTTAGCTTGTTAGCATTAATGGCCTCTCAAAACTCAGCTCTACTCATCACTAAAGCCTTCTTCGATCTGTAAGTAAGTTTTGTCTGCAATTTATTAACTTCTCTCAGTGGCATCAAGTTCAGTATGATATTCTAGTCATCCTTCTCAAACATGTATGTGTTTTTGTAGCCGTCATAAATGACTCTCCTATCAAATAACCACGGTCTTCCTAGCAACACGTAAGAGGCGCACATAGGCAGTACATCGCAGAGAATCTAGTTTGAGTAATTCCCTCTAGTGATCAGCAATATCCCTTGTTGAGTGACATGTAATGCTCCCTTCTCACTCAACCAGTACAACTTGTATGGCCTCAGATGTGCAACAGTTGGCAACTTTAGTTTTGAAACAAGATCGGCTAATGCTACATTGGTGCAACTTCTACTATCTATGATGAGGGCGCACACCTAATCATTGACCTTACAGGTGGTATGGAATAAATTCTCTCTCTACTCCTCCTCTCGTGAGGGTTCCATGTTCATAATGTGTTAGACAACCGTGAGTAACTTGTTCAAGTCTTTAGCAAACACGTCTTCCTCAATCAACTCTTTCTCAGCATTTTCTTTCTCGACAGAGACCTCCTCTTCTTCGGGTTCCTCATTTATACTGTCCACTTCTAGCTTCGGGACATCTCCCTTAATGACCATTATCTTACGGTTTGAGCATTGAGTAGCCATATGTTTGAACCCTTAGCACTTGAAGTACTTGATCTGGCTCGTCTTCTTGCTAGACCCTTACCCCTTCTCATAAGTTTGTGTTGGCACTTCAGCATCAAGTTGGCCTTTTTACTCGGCTCTGACATCAATCCTTCGGCTCGACTCGGTACTTGACTAAGCTCGGTAACTTACCTGTTCAGGTTAGCTAGTCAGCATCCTATTCGATAATCAGCTCCTTTTCTACCTTTCTACTTGCTGGGCAATTCTATCAGTTTCATCCATTGTGTCAAATCGTTGGAGCTCCACAATGTCTCGAATTTCTCCTCTCAACCTAGTAATGAATCTTAAGACCGTTTGGGTTGGTGGTTCCTCCACTTCAAAACAAATCATAAGCATTTGAAATTCTTGAATATACTCGTTAATAATCTGGCCTCCTTGTCTCAGCTCCTGAAGCCGAGTGAAAGTATCTTGAAGATAAGTTTCTAGTATGAATTTGTTTCTAAGTACTCTTTTCACCTCGAGCCAAGCATTAATCTCTTAGTAGCCCTTTCGTCTCCTCATGGCATGGAAATTCTTCCATCATATGACGGTATATCTGGAGAACTCAACAGCAGTATTTCTCACTTTCTCGTAATCTTCGTAATGATAATAATAAAAAATACGCTTTACTTCTCTTCCCACTCTAAATATTCATCGACATTCCTAGATCTATTGAAGCTCAGAATCTAAAGCTTCACATGGTTAGATGCTCCAGGGACTTATACGTGCTCTTCTTCGAAATACTCTCTCTTGTCCTCTTCATCAAGCTAACTTAAGTCTTTCCTTTACCTTATTCATCCGCCTACTCCTCCACCTCAAACTGGTTGAGTTGGGTTCTGACCTCTAACAGGTTAAGCAGCTTATAGGGTATTTTGTACGACCTTAGTAGGTCGGCAAGCTAGCATATGAATAGCTCAAGTCATATCTACTAAGAGGTTAGTCACCTCATCAAGTCTCTCGATTGTACTTCTTGGTGTCTCCTGTGACTATTGTCCATGATAGTCAACTCCACTATTGTTATCTCCAGCACCAACATTTACACTTGGATCTGTCGTTTTCTTCATTGATTCAAAGTTTAAATAAACACTCTCACTAATCAGATAATCAACAACTAGCAAACTTAGCAATTAACATGAACACAATATCTTGCTTTGTTTCACACATACAAAACAGAGTATAAACAGAACTTTAGAAATACCAAAAACTCAAATAAAACCTTCACTCTGATACTAAGTTGATGCAAATTGTGACCAAGAATAGATAAGGCCGACCGCTGAATGAGTCCGAGCTTATAGAAAGCTCAAAGTGGAAGTGGTGGGGAATGTGCAGAATGATAATTACGAATGAAGAAGTAAGAAAAACCTATGAACAGCTCCAAAGGATATGATACACCAATGGAACTTCCGAAAACTCACAACACAATTCGATATAACACACGAATCGATCTAGTGAAGTTACTCGTTACCTAGCCTTCCTCAAGAGTTAGGATAAGAGTGATGTCGAGAGTAAACAGAGTGTTTACGTAAGGAAAGAAACACAAAAGTGTATTAATGGTAATCCGATTCTGATGATTTATAGCTACAAGTATAGAATGTATTTATACCCATAAGTTAAGATAACTTACCCAAAAAGGAAAAGACAAAAGGGTATTTCATAAGGAGATAATATACAAGGTACAAAAGGGTAAAAATGAATAATCAAGAAAGACAATCATTGGTGTAATGGATTTTACACATGATTCTATATACGTGGTGATGCTGTATTGGTGAAGTCGTTGGAAGATGCGAACTAAAAGTACAGGTGATTTGCTTATTCAAGTAGGGGTGGCTGAGTTGACCCGGAGTCTCTCTTTCATCATCTTGGCAGGTGTGATGCCAAGTAAGTAGTTGACTAGGCATGAGTGAGAATGAGGATTGGTTACTCTCTTAGCCTTCTACTTCTCGGCATACTATCTGTAAGGAATAGGCAGTCATTTGTCTCGACATAATGGGTGACTTGACAAAGAAGTACTCAGTTTCGATAGGAGTCAGTTGGAGTAGAAGAATTTGCCTTACTAGGCGTTCCAATTCTTAGGCTCAACTTCAAATCAAAGGACCTATAGCATGATTCCTATTAGGTGGACCCTAACTAGGGCGATCCACCATCAATAGATCATATCTAAAGCCCCATGGGCTCAACATATGTGAATTTGATTGAAGCCCCCATGGGCTCAACTATGTAAGTCCTCTTGCTATCAAGTAATTGGAGATCCCATACTAGCTTTACCTCAATAATAAAAATATTATCAACGAGCGCTACAAGCCTTTATAGAAATTATACAAGAATTTGTTGAAGATTGGGAAAATGTTTCCAAAAATACTTTTCTATAAAATTTGTAAAGTTAGCACTCTCCATAAGTATACCGGTTAAGTCATATACATGTGACAAAGATAACTGGTTATTTTGGTCAAATATTTATATTTACCGGTTTAAGGAAGTGATCACATAAATGATAGAACATAGAGCAAAACAATTATTCAAACACATAAGTATTAACAACCAACAAAACATTAAGTAAGTATCATGCACAAATAGATAGTAGATCATTAAAATTCTTACTTCGATTATTGCTTACATTACAAGCTATTGGAACTTCTAGAATTTGACAATTGAGTACCTAATAGACAATAAGACTTGTAAGTATTTAGAAAAACTAGGCTTCTCAATTATCTAAATATCTATTATAATTTGCCTAAATTCCTATTATAGCTTAAGCATGGCATAAACATGGTGTAACTCATTTATTGGGGTACATAGGAAATATATGAGTATATTTGTAAATAATTGTATCTTATGTATTTATTTATTTATTTTAAGGGTTTATCCTCATTATTAGTCTATAGAACCAATTAACTTAGTTATTCTACATATTTTTTTCAGTTTATTTTAAATCTTTAAACACATATAACTTTTTCATTCTAACTCTGAATTTTATGATCTTATAATTGATCTTTATCATTTTTGAATATCCTTTCATATAGCGAGATCTATTTTGGATATTAGAACTTGCTTGTCTTATTATGGGCCAAGAATGTTATGAATTTATTTATTTTTGGTTCAAATGTTTTTAATTATCATTTTAAGTGTTTCCGTAATGATTTTATTTATTAGGTTTTTCTTTATTTTTAATAATAGCCTTAAATAATTTCTAAGTTTTTTATATTTTCTACATATTATTACTTTTAGGTCCATTTCGTCATAATTTTTGTATTTTACTATTTTAAGCCTAAATCTTTAATTATCTTAATTTTTGTTACAATTGTAATTTTCTAATTAATTTATTAATATTATTTTTTTAATTTTTGGTTTTAATTAGGAAATTAGGAAAGTTGACATAGTAGCTTCTTGTTGGTCTACATTGCAATTTTCCTAATTTTTTCAATTTTTATACTTTTTTCTAATTTGTAATATTAATATATACATATATACAATATTTTAAATAATTACATGTAGAAAAATGACTTCTATTTATCATTTAAAGATCATGTCCAGCATATGTACATATATGCATATATTTATACTTATTAATTTATTTTAAGAAAATTAAGTATCAATACACATATACATGTATTTTCGATATATATATACATATGTAAATATTTATACTATACTATACTATACTATATATATATATATATATATCTATTTAAGCCGTGGAAAAATAGATTCTATATATGTATATTTACGCATACGTGTACTTTCTTATTTTACTACTTATTTATAAATGTATTTATACTATTTCATAATATATTTTATGCATATGTATAATAAAGTAGGTATACTTAATATTATATGTATGTACATGTACTATATACATATAAACCTTATATATACAAAACTAAGTGAATATAGCATATATATACATATAGCTAAGCATATTTAAGTATATACGTACATAAATACAAAAACATGAAGAAGAAGAAGAATTATCCATACAATTCAAATACATGTACATATAGTTTTATTACAAAAGATACTAAAATATACCTAACTCCTATACATATATCTCCTAATATTTAAAACATTACAAAATACATATGCATACTAAGAGTACATATAAACTTATATTACAAGAGAAACTAAATAAAACATAATACATTAACCTGATTACTCTTTGTCTTCTTGGAAGAATGCCCTCCTTCTCCTTCTTGAAGTTAGTAGGAAAGTGGTAATAGAGGGGGATTAATATATTGTGACCCAATATGATGAGTAACGCTCTAAGAAAAGAAAGATGAAAAATGAAAAGAACATAGATATGGAGGAGAGAGATTGTGTCAGCTAAAGTGAGAAAGAAAAAGAAATTTTGTTAAGCTTGAAAAATAAAACTAAAAAAGAAGAAGAAGAAGAAAAAGAAGAAGTAAGGGTGTATTCTAAAAGAGCCAAATGTCCAACAGTGGAAGAGGAAAAAAAGAAAAAGTTAAGTTTATTTGTTTAGCTTATCCAAATTTTTTTATCATATCGGATAATCACAAGTATACACGGCAGCTGAAACCATGGGAAGGAAAAGAAGAAAGAAAAAGTAAAGAAAGAAAGAAAGAAGGAAACTTTTCCTTAAAGTTTTTTCCAACTTTTAGGTAGCAGTTATAATAAATTATATGGTAACTATGGAAAAATATAGTGTGTAAAATTAATGTATACTATATGATACAAAAACATAAAATATGTAGTAAAATTAAATCAAAACAATCAATTTAATATAAAGCTAACACACACACATTTATATATATACATGTATGAAGTCACAAATAATCATAAAATAATATTTCAAATCTTGTTAATTTATTTAATTAATTTGTTACTCTTTATGTTTATTAGTATTTAGGAGTTATTTCTATTTGTTCATTAGCAATTTTATACGATTACACATGTCTATAAATAATTGTACTCAATTAAGGCTTTATCATTGTTAAGGTAAATTTGTATGTTTTATAAACTTAAAACTTTGGTTTTAAGGTTTTTGTTAGGTTCAGGTTCCAACTCTTGTATTTACGTGTACACAAGGTTTATGGTTTTCATATACAATTAGGGTTTCAAATAGTATATTAGCATTTTTCGTATTCTTTTTAGGTTTCAAATTTAAAATTTTAATCAATTTTAAATTTATTGGTTCCGCTGACTTAGAGAAATTATCTACAATACTCAAGTTCAACTTTATACTCAAAAGGCTAGATTTGTAGGATTTATAAGAAAAATATTGAGAGCATCTAAAGGGTAAGAGAAAAATTTAGGGAAAAGATTGAAAATTTAGTGTGATTAGCACCAAATTAGAGATTAGCCTTTAAACCAAAACGTAATGTTAGATGATCACAATCACTTGACAGCCATTACCCCACCTAGTGCTATTGATAAGCTTAGAGGCATCACTAATGGTTAGAGCTGTTCACATCGATGAGTTGCTAAATTTAGTTTGAATTTTAATAAATTATTAAAAATACTAAATTTTGTCCAAAAATTATGAATTTTGGTTTTCTTAAGTAACTTTGTGTGTTCAATTTGAAAATCAAACCAATTAGTATAAATATATATTCCTTAAGAAATTAGACAAGCACACTAATTTTCTACTATATTTTAAAATGGTCAAATGGTGTAGTTTCGATCTCGGTTTTTGAATATAAGATATTGACATACTATATTTTCATGCTATATCATCAGTTTGTCAAAATTTTAAAGTTAGATTTTGAAGAAATTTTTATTTTCATAAAATAATGGGCTGTTATAGTACTTTTCTAAAGTCAACTTAATAATTTGATATAGTTTATGTTATAATTTAAATATTAATACATTTTGAAGTGATAATTTAGAGGAAAATAGATTTTATTAGAGTGAAAAGTCATTTGTTCAATTGATTTAATTACTAGAGGGAAGGAAATGGCATATCTTCTTAACTTGAATTTACATATATTAAGGTATATGCAGTGAAATATTGATATGAGATGAAGCTAACGTTGATCTTAACTATAGTAGTGAAAATATATGTTGAAGTGGAGATTTTGGCTAGAAAGTGAATGTGTATTGATTAGAGGATAAATTGGGGGATAGGTCAAAGACTATATATAAATGGAAAATTAGAAAGTTGTTAAAGAATTGAATCAAAGACTTTGTATACACGAAAAGGAATTAAGTGAACTTCAGAGGATACGTTAAGAGATATCCTTAAGACCTTTGAATAAATTGCAATCAAGAGATGAATCAAAAGATTAATTAGAGAATGAATCAGAGACAAGTCAAATGTAAACTAATAAAAAGTGACTTAAAAATCTAAGTATCTAAGTATAATAAGACCCTAAACTTAAGAGAATAAACAGAGATATAGAATAATAGCATATATAATATGTGTATAAACACTAAAATATTATTTATATTATAGGGAATTGCAGCTAAAATATATCATCAATCGTACCTTAGTGAGTAAGTGGGAAGTCCAAGTAAGCTTAGGATCAATACATAACTATATTTTAGAGTATTATTTCATAGTACTTAGAGGCTTGAGATTATATTTGGTTATACTTGTAAGTAGCTTACTTGTGCACATGTTTGTATGTCTCTAATCTTGATTGTTGTACTGGATTGTAATTAGTTGAGTAGTGTAGAATTGATTGATCACCCTCGAACCGAACTTAATTATATTAGACCTGAAAACTAAATTAGACATGCTTTATAACCTGATAAGGGGTGCTTTCTCCGACCAAATATCCATTCCTTAAAAAAAGGGATAGCTAAAATGGTTCATTCTTCACCTTTAGTCGAATTAAGTGATAGGAGAAGAGATGGAGGTAAGGTTGAAGGAACTGGTTCGAAGATAGTCGTAGAAGGAGGGATCTTTCCATTACACAAGCTTGAGTTCAGTTATGAGCTGTTGCATACGTCTTGAAACTCTTCAAACTTAGATTAGAGAGGGTACAATTTCTCTAATCTCATGATAGAGCAAATAATGTTGTACAATGGCATTTGTTTTGTACATTACATTTAATTAACTATTTGATAACCCTGTTTATGCTTGTCGTATAGTCTTATGTCTCCGCTCTTACTTACTAAGTAGTTGATTACTTACATCCCTACAGATCCTTTTGCAAGTATTGAATAAGATACCACATTATAACTAACTTGAGGTTAATTGTTGCTAGGAGCTAGGGTATGAGAATAGGAAACTGAACACTGGTTGAGCTTTTGAAGTTTTTGTTGTTATCTTTTGAACTTTTAGTCCTAAACTATGTAATATCTAAGAAGACTATGTTTTAAATTATGTAAAGAGCACTTTGATAACCTGAGTTGTAAATATATTATATAAAGAATTCTTGTCTAGCTTGATTTTCCACTTTCTTATTTTAATTTCATTTTCCTTAACTTAATTTAAACTAAACCCTATACCTATTTAATTTAAACCCTTGACTAAAGTTAAAGAAAACCTAATTTCTTTATTTTTGAAAAATTTAGAGTCACCACCTGATAAGACCGAGAAAAATGATTAAATTAGAACTGATTAGGCAAATCAATTCTACTTTAGCTACTAGTCTACATATTTGAAAACATTTTGAAAAGAATTCAAAAAACTGAATTTTTAAAGTTTGAGGGCTACCTTAATAAACCCTTACGGGTGCTACTTTAACTTTTCAAAATTAGATTTTATTTTCAAAATTTACCCCTTTTTAAAAAAGCAAATCTTAATCACTAGTAAATAAATTCAATTGTATTTATCTTACAAAAAAAAAAAATGGGGAATTCAATTTATAATTTACAAAAATGAAAATGAGATTTCTATAAATTTTATGCCGCCCTGAAGGTACTTACGTACTAGCTAGTTGGGATCAAACGTTTGTAGTTCATTCCTAAAACATTAGTAGGTTGGTTCTTTCTAATTTCTGAAAACCGACCAAGCTTACTTTTTAATTAAAAAATTTCTAAAAGAAAAGCCCTAATGTAGAAAAAAGCAAGTTTATTAAACTTTCATTTTTTTTTTTTGGAAAGCAATCTTTCTAAGTGATAAAATCATTCTATTTTTATTTAATATCTACTATGATTTTTTTTTTGTAAATAATAAACAAATAAATAAAACAAAATGAAAATAGAATAGAAAAAACGAAGAAACTAACTTGAAAAGAGCCAGATGCGTGGGTTAGGAACTCAGGGTGTGGGTCAAGTCAATGGACTTGAATCTGGTTCAATCCAAACAAGTCGACAAGAGTAGCTCTAAGGTGGTTCATTTTGGCCAATCCGGACACCAAAATGAGCATGGAAAAACACTTCTATGCGTTTTCGATTAGACATAAGAGGGGCTAGACTCAACGCCACTAGCTACTTTGGTGATTAGGTAGATTTTTGAGATTGGGCAGTGATGGTGTTGAATTGAGTTGTTGCTGCTATTGGGTTATGGGGAGAGAAGGGGTGATCGAGGGTTGGGGTGTTGAGTAACAACGAGAGGAAGAGGTCGAGTAAGAGGTATGTTAAGCAACATTGAAAGAGAGAGGTCGAGTGAGAGGACCGTTGTAGGCTGTTGTACTATACGTCAGGTTGAGGATGACTGTTCATGCAGTGTGGGTCACGAAGATGGGGTGTCGTGGTGTGTCATTGTCTATAACTAATGGTTACATGCATGAAGGAGCATACTGTAGACTATTGTAGGGGATGAAGAAGAAGGAGTCATTAGAGTTTGGCTGAAAGAGAGGTTAAGGATTAAGGTTGGCTGTTGTTATGGAGTTCGGTATGTGCTGCATTGTCGTAAGGATGGGGATGGTGGTATGAGAAGTGGGCAACAATAGTGGACTATCGGTGTGTCAATGGCTAGTTGGTGGAGTGATGGGGTAATCGGTATTTAGTGTACGTTGTGCAAATTGTACAATAGGTAAGTATGGAAGTGATTTCGGTGAAGAAGTGATTCCTATATATAGCCTTTGAGATCAAATCTTCTAATTAATTTCAGATTATTTCAAATCCATCTTGATAAAACTTGATCTAGATTTGAATCCTTATAAATCTTTATTTTTTAGGATTTAACATTATCATTTTAGATTTGTGTTTTCCACAATTATTTAACTATGATTCTGCAAAATCCATTTAACAACACTAATCGATTCAATCCTATTTGTTTTTAGATTAGGGTTCTAGAAACAACAACTTCTTTTCAATTCTATTCGGTTTCTTTTGTAAGAAACCTGAGGATGGAGATGAACCAAGCTGCACATGACCTACGACTTGTGATTTTCTTCTTTTTTTTTATTTAAAAATAAAGCTGGGCACTCATATGCGCTTAGACATTGGCCTTTTCGACCCTAAGATATGACAGGGCTTTTAGCCCTATCTTAAGCGCCTATACTTTTTTTTTTTAATATATAAATAATGAATAAACAAATTTAAATAAATAAATGAATAGATAAAACCCTAAACTTATCATAAAATTGAAATCTAAATTAAGTTTCCTAAAAATGACCTATTCAATTAATTTTTATAAATAACCCTTTCTCTAGATAAAGAAAAAAACGTTAAATTATAGGGTGCAAAAATGAGGTGTTTACAATTTTATAGGTTTATTAATAATCTTAAGGAAACCATTTACTTCAAAGCGAGTAGTCATAAATTCCTTGCATAAATCGGGTCTATAATAGCAATTATAAGGTTAGCTTTTATCTTAAGATAATTTATATGGTAAGACTGTTACAACTCTGTAGCTTTACAATGTGATAGTTCTTGGTTGGTATCTAAATTAGGTTCTAGCAAACTCACTTTAAAGCGTCTTAACTAAAAGAAAGTAGGCATCATAAGAATATAGTAAGAGGTGGTAGTAATAAGCGGGTAGTAAAAGATTGTATCATAAAGCTGAGAAGTAAAGTAATTTTTAATACTAAAACTACAATAAATGTTATTATGATCTTAAATTCACCTATATGGCTATATGGGAGAATTGATAGTTAGTTGGTTACAGTTTAAGTAGAATATAGAAGAATCCCCTTTTTAGTACAAAGTTAAGATGTAGAGGTTGTTGTTATAAATGGTAAACTGGAACATGTTTAGAACTGTAGATGAGATTCTTGATAATTTCTATGATGCGATGTGTTATAGTTGATAAGACTCATGGGCACTAATGAAAGCTATCTTAGGCTCTTAGTATAATAAGTATATTGCTATAGCTACCTTTAAGCAAAGATGGTTAGATAGTGAAGGGTTCATGACTTTGATGATGTTAGTAAGGTACTTTCTAGTGTGATTAGAGGAACTATCCTACAAGTATTATTCATATTCTTACAAGTATACCTTACATACCTAGGCGTTAGACTTAGGGTGTTATTAACTAGTTTCCATATTTTCTCAACCCAATAAAAGTAGGAAGTGAGGTACCTTTAGAGTAAAATGAACACTAACTTGAACCATTAGTACCTAAAGCATCACAAGAAGACCAACTTGTAGAACCCCAAGATGATGCTCAATCTGGTGTGTAGAGTAACTATGAGTTAGTTGAAGGGGAATTAGAGGATAATGTAAAGGAAGATCTTAAAGAAAAGGAACATGAAGAGGAAGAGTCAGAAGTAAATACAGAAGGAGATCATAGTGAGGACATGCATGCTGTGGTAATACAGGCTATAGCAGCTACTGAGGTGAATGAAATTGTAGGAGATGGCATTGTTAGGTAATCATAAGAAAATATAGAGCATAACTTATATCAAAGGATCAATCAGAACCTATATTAGATGATCAATCAAAGCATAACCCAAAGGACAACCTTGTATAGAAATGAAGGGGTCACTTATGAGGTAATAGTTAATAATGATGTTGAGGAGTCAGATGATGACAAAGTTTACGAAGCAATTATTATACGTGATAGTTTTGAGATAGTATAGCTAAGTTCTGAATCTACAGGTAAGGAGGATGATAACATAGTTGGTGGGCACATAGAGTTGATTCCTTTTAAGCAGTTGCAATTGATAGTTCAGATGATGAATAGGTCTAGATGGCTGATTTTGTTTTGCCAGGTCCTCATAGATGATCCTATTTACTTTTTTACCTAACTAGATGTATTTTTGTGACTTTTGATGTATTCGTAACTTTTGACTATGCATAAATATTGTAAATATCTTATGTACTCAGTTAGTAAGAGATGTAATAGGATCAAATGTATCTCAATAACCAATCTTGTAAATCCTTTGTATATACAGTTGCAGTTATCAAGCTTGTACAATTTCATGAAAATCAAAGATGTAATGAAGTTTTAAACCTTATGTATGTAATCAAATGTTCATCAAGTTTGTAAAATTTTGTTTTTTAGACTTTGTAAGCAAATGTAAATAATGTAAAGAAAATATCAAGTGAATAGTAGAAGCTTATGTATGTGATGTATGATAGATGAATGTTATCATTATATTGTATATGTATAAGCTATAGGGAATAAGCAACTCTTAAATTGTTTACAAAATGAGGTTGCATTATCAAATGGAATTACAATTAGATATGTGTATAGGTTTCATAAGCTATAAATATTAAGGAAGTAATAGTTGGAAGTGGAAATGGAAGTCATAACAAAAGGCTTGAGGGGAATCGAGACACTTACCATGAGCTCCTTCACTACTACGAGAGCAAACTAGACAGGATATACCTCTACTGCCATAAGAAGTTACTCTTTCAGGACAATTACTTGTTAGCATTTATGCTATGATAAGACCACAAGGTACATTAATTCTATATCTTGTTACAAGAGGAAATATAGGAAATAGAAGGCCTCAAGAGACAAAACAAAGAGCAAATAGGCCTCATGATACTGGTAAGCCTTCTGAATTCATTAAGGTAATATGGTATTTCAAGAGTGAGATGGGTTAGCTTGCTTTGGCTGACAACTATTTAGCCTAAATTAAGAGAAGTTTTGAAGCTTTTAGAATCTTGAACATCAAATATGGTATTTTTATGCTAAAGTTTATAGCACGAGTTTAGTGGAATGTGAGACCTAGATGGTGAGGAGATAATATTACCTGGCAAGTGTTTAGAGAAGAATTTAGAAAGGAGTATTTTCCTAATAGTGTCTAGATAAAGATGATGCAAGATCTCTTTGAGTTAAAGAAAGGTAGCATAAATATGACTCAATATGAGACTGAGTTTAATATATTATTGCAATATGCACCAGCCCTTTGTAGAGATAATCTTAGGTTAAAGAAAGATCTGTTTCTTACTAGATTTGATCCTACAATGCATTGTAAGCTAGAAGATTATGATTTTGCTACTTATAATGAAGTGGTGGATAAGGTGTGACAATTGGAAAACAATAGTTTGAGGATGTAAGCTCAATGGAGCCAAAAGAAGCTTTTTGATCAAGCTCCTTATTCAAGAGATCTTATACAAATACTACCAGTAATTTTGGTCAGAAGAAGAAGAAACTAGTAACTCTGACTAGTAGTCTTGTGTAGTTTGTTCTTAGCCTAAGCTTTTATGACAAGCATAGAAATGTTAAATGTTAGAAATGTATAGCGAATCACTTTCCTAGATACTTTGCTCTACTTAAAGTGAGATGCTTTATATGTAGGGATAAGAATCACACTATCCATGGATGTCCAAGAATGAAGTTAGTCAAGTATAATAAGTATGGAAAGAATGGACATTTTTCTAGATCTTGTCTATAGTTTGGACAAGGGTTTGGAAATGCTGGAGGATCTAGCAATACCACTATGCTTGCTTATGTCTTTGCTATGGAGAATATAGAGAATGACAAAGAGGATTTTGTTGATTAGATGGAAGAATATTATCATGATGACTCTGAAGAGATGATGGGAGTAGAAGATGAAACTAAGGAAGGACTTGTGGTAGGTATGTATCTAGATCACTTAGTTTAATAATACTAATAAGTGTAAGATGAACCAAGTTACTTAGACTTTAAGTTTTGTGAACGAAGAAATTGGTTTGTAATCATAGTATTAGTATATATTTCAGGAGATACACATGTAAGTGGATGACTTGCATTTGCATTGTTTGATACTAGTGCGTCTCATTCTTTTACAAGTTAGAAGTTTGTTGATGGGAAAGGAATTAATGTAATTGAAATTAACACTACTTATAGAGTTAGAATTCTTATAGGAGATAAAGTAACAACCTGAAAAGTTTTGGATAATGGTCAAAATAAAATTCAAGGAAAAGAGTACCCTATTAGTCTTGTGGTATTACCCTTGCAAGGCTATGATGTAATTGTGGGGAATAGACTAGTTGTCTAAGCATAAGGCAAATATGGAGTGTAGAAGTAAGAGTATCACCTTGAATGATGGAGAATTGGTGTTCCAAGGGAAAGCTAGTAAAGGTAAGTTAAAGTTGGTTGTTATTGAAGTATACGAAGGGGATAAGAAACAAAAGTTGAAGATGTAAACCCCGTAAATTTAGCTATTTAAGAGTAGAAGTGAACCCTAATGCTATAGATGACTTGAAGGGTCATTAAAGCCGAGCAAGATAAAAATTTAATAAATCATAAATTTAAATATATTATAAGTAGTAAAGACCCTAGGAATTGATCAAAACCTTAAATCGCATTTACACACCATTAATCAAAATTGAACCTGAATTTGATCGAAACCCTAAAATTATAAATATAAATAGTTAAATATTACTCAATAGTGATAAAATTATAGTCAATTGTAATTTTCGACTAAATAGCCTATTCACGCGAAATTATAACTAAATCGCCACAATAACTTGTAAAAATTATAATTGTAACGGGTACTAATTAAATTGAAAAAATTTCACAAAAATTTAAAAATTAATTTACGAAGAGATTTGTTATAATTTATATGATTCGAAAAATCACATATATTTATTATTAATTTTCATTTTCCTTCTCTTTTATTTTCAATTTATCTCTTTTCTTACTTTCTTTTCTTTCTTCAATTGCCACGTTCAGAATTTGGAAAACAAAGATCCAAATCAAGCAGCCCACATAAGCAAAACAAATTGCCATGTGTTAATCTTAAATAAAAAGAAAAGATTACAAATGATTATTTTTGTTTTATCTACATTAATGCAAAAGATTAAAAAGTAACTTAGCTTAAATTTTAAGCCACCAATCACGTGAGCAAGGGAAGAAAATATAAATCTGGAAAAAAAAAAAATCTTGCACAAACATAAAATTCTGGACAACAAAACCGTAAGAGAAAAAGAGAGAAAGAAAGAAGAAAAAGAAGGAGAAAAGAAGAAGGAAGCAAAGAAGAAGAAAAACTAAATAAATAGGTAAGTAATTATTTTAGTAGTATAGATATATAATATGTAGTATATACATGTATAAATATAGTATTTATTTTTCTACATATAACATTATTAATACATGTCTATGTGCAAAAATATTTAAATTTAATTTTATATATGTATAAGGCTAGATATGTATACATATATGTACATAGGTATATGGAAAAGTATGTATTATGTATTTTTTTAGTATACATATGATTAGTATTAAGTATTTATGTTGAATAACTATAGTATATCTATATATATGTGTGTACCGTAACTATGTATATATATATATGTACCCGTGTATAATTATTTTTGTATATATATATAATCGTATAGTATTAATATATGTATATAGAACAAATATATATAGGAATAATATAGAGTGTATGTATGGTGGTATATGGCATATACCGTATACTACATATATAATATCTAGTATACACATTTTATAACAAATACTATATAAATATATATATACCGAATATATGATACAATAATAGGTATTTGTAAATTATTTATATATATCTAAGTATTCAGAATTACATAAATATATTTATATGTATAAACACAAATACATGAATATATATATATATATATGTACATAAGAGTATATTTATTTTCATAAAATAAGTATATACATACATATAGCATATAACCTATATTATGTATATGTAGTATACCAAAAATATATATAGATATATATATGTATGTATAAATCGTGAAGTACATAAATAATACGAAAATGAGAAATAATAAAAATAATAAAGGTCATAATAATAATATAATCATAATAAAGCTAAAAATCTCAAAAATAGGAAAAATATGCTTAAAATAATAAAAATATCAATTATGTGGTTTAAGTAATTATTAAATCATAAATATATTTAGAAAAAGCTAAAATTAGTATTTTATAATTTTTAAACTAAAATAATAAATTTTATGATATTTTTATGTCACAATTCAAATTGTAAGTTACAACGACCAAAACGGATCTTGTTACGAGAAAATACGCTCGAAAACGATCAAAATGAACTATAAGTTCATAACGATCCGAGCTAAAACGAAAAAGTTCTAAAGTACATAAAGAAAGTCTCGTAACTTATAAATATGAGAAAATAGTTACTATTAACCCCATTAAATATGATAAACCCTATACACAATATACTTGGGTTATATTGAGGGAAACTAGATAAACTACAATAGATTTTTAGTTTACTAAGGAGTCTAACTTCTTAGAATACTTATAAGTGTTACTATATTTTAGGTGTTCAATATCGAGTTCTGGAAACCCCAAAGCTTGGAGAATGAGCAATAATCAAGGTAAGTAAGTTATAATGACTTGCTACTTACTTGTACGTGTTACTTATATGATGTTTTGCTACTTGCTATTGCTTGTATGTTTGAATGATTGTTCTGTTCGTATGCCATCATCTGTATGATCACTTTTTTTAAAATTTGATAAATATAAATATTTGATCCAAATAACCAATTCTATTCGTCGCATGTCTATGACCCAGTAAATGTATGGATGGAGAGTGTTAGCTTTGCAAAATGTTGAAAAGGGTATTTTTGGAAAAAGTTTTCCTAATCTTAAATGTATTTTGTACAATTTTAATAAGGACCGCAATGTTAGAAATGATCTTTTATTGTTAAGGCAAAGTTAGCATAGGTTCTCCAATTGATAGCGAGAAGACTCGCTTATTTGTACTTATAAGGCTTTGGTTAATTTTAGCTTACGAGATGGACTCGCAAGTTTGTGCCCGAGGGGCCTTAGAGGGTGG
>JAMXBB010000007.1:62341182-62671012 GCA_024138015.1 Lumnitzera littorea | reverse complement strand
ATATATTTTATGATAAATGATAAAAACTATATAAGTATATATATATACCGAACATATATATATGTATTTATAGGTATGTATGCTAAATATATATATGTATGTATTTATATGAATGTATGCCCAATATATATATTTATATATATAAATATATGAATATGCGCATAAGAGTAGGTTTTAAATAAATACATATACATATATAATACGTGTAATATATAGTATATATATGTATATATGATACCGTAATTTAAGAATTTACAATAACATAAACTATAAATTATATATTATAAGTATAGGAATATATATATATATATATGTATAATCGTGAAGTACATAAGAAAAATAAGAAAATGAGAAAAATAGGAAAATATACCCAAATAATAATAAAAATAACAAGCAATGATTTAAATAATTATTAAATTATAAATATGTTGCGAAAAAGTGAAAATCAATATTTTATAATTTTTTTAAATTTAAATAATAATTTTTGTGATATTTTTGTATCACAATGTAAGTTACGAGTCACAACGTCCAAAACGGACCTCGTTACGAGAAAATACACTCGAAAACGATCAAAATGGACTATAAGTTCATAACGATCCGAGCTAAAACGAAAAAGTTATACGCGATTCGATAAAAAGCTTGAATTGACAATTTCACGTAACTAAGTGAAATAAACCTTACACATTATAAACTAGTTAGTTTTAAATTTCTTATCTTACAAATTTTCTTTATTCTCAGGTGATCTTGATATCGACCCTGAGCTGCCCACCGACTATTACGATCCCTAAACTAGTCATGGCCGAGTGAGTTTTTCTTTATGATTCCATACTTGTTTGTGCTTGTAGTTAGCGAACATAAATTATAAATTATAAATGAATGTATATGGGGTTGGGTTATGCTTGTGCATGATAATTGTTGTTGATGATAAATCTACTTTAAATTTCAATAATATAATGTTTGTTGCATAGTAGATTCAATAGATTGATTGCTTGTAACTTGGAATGATCACTGATTAAATAAGACTGAACTTTTATTTGACTAGAAAAGTTAACTTGGATTATGTATAAATCATGCACTGCATAACTAATTCCGAGCAGTCACATTACACGGAGGTAGCGAGAGGCCATACTTGGGTTGATTATTGATTGTTATTGATTTCATACGGTGCACACGTGCGATATGACCTTACCCTTGCCCACGGGATGATTAGGCGTTAGAGGCGCCAACCGCCTAGCTATAAGTCGAGTCTAGAGGCCTTCGTTTAGGGGTGAGTGAGGATTGCGTGAACCTACTCACAATCATATGTAGAACCCGTTTTGATAAAGCTGGTAATGGATGTACCATTACATTTTGAATACGAAACGCAGAGTTTCATTATGAAATAAGTTCTAATATGATTCCCGGATCTGACTATACCGAAGAATCTCCAACCCTGACTTCGAAGGGCGTTAAATCTGAGTTACATGCAGTACCTGGTCACCTGCATGTATTTGTTTGGCATACTGCTTGTTCATGCATTCATTTGGTTGAACTTAACTATGGTATAACTTGATTGCTGTATGGTTGAGGAAAATTAACTCACTAAGCTTTTATAGCTTACTCCCCAATAGTTTTCTCTTGCAGGTTACTAGACGATTGGGCATAGGTTAAGAACTGAAGGTTGAGTGCCAACGTTGAGATGCATAGAAGTTAGACTCTAAGGACAGACTATATGGTTCATTTGAATTATTATATACTACATTTAAATTTTGTGACTTTAGTAAGTTTGATTTTTATAACTTTACTACCCAATCTTATTGTTTGGTAGGGGATACCGATTCTCTGTGGTTCTATTGGACTGTGGCTTATCGGATATCCATAATCACATATATGTGATCGTAAGATAAGTAAATAAATAAATAAAAACTTTAGTGACTAATTATTTAGAATCTTGCAATCTCTGACTTGCAAGATGATTTTCAAATCATGGGTGCACACATGATGTGAAAATTTTAGTTAATCCTACTAGGCCCCCGTTAGGGTCATGACATCTTGTAAGCCAATGCTGGCATGTTTGCATAGTCCCCTTCGGACATGCCGAGTATCCCGAGAGAAGTTATGGTACGTAAGCTCTAGATTGATCCAAATGTGAAGGTGGTCTAACAAAAGAAAAGGCATTTTGCACCAAAGAGATAAGCAGCAATAGAAGAAGAAGTTGAGAAGTTATTGAAGGCAAGATTTATCCAAGAAGAGCCTTATCTGACTTGGCTAGCCAATTGTATGCTAGTCAAGAAGTCTAACGGCAAGTGGCGAATGTGCATAGACTTTACTGATCTCAATAAGGCATGTCCCAAGGATTGTTTCCTACTGCCGAAAATCAATCAGATGGTAAATTCAACCACTGGAAAACACATTACTTTCTTTTATAGATGCTTTCTCTAGCTACAACTAAATCAAGATGGACAAAGAGGATGAAGTCCATACGTCTTTTGTTACCAATTTTGGATCATATTGTTATACGGCAATGCCCTTTAGGTTGAAAAACACTGGTGCAACCTATTAGAGGCTTCTTACCAAGATGTTCAAACCCCAAATTCATAGAAATGTCGAAGTATATGTCGACGACATGATTGTGAAGAGTGTGAAGGAGGATCGACATCTGGCTGATCTTGAGGAGACGTTTGCAATACTAAGGAGATATAACATGAAACTCAACCCATAGAAATGCGTCTTTAGCGCAATATCAAGAAAAGTTTTAGGATATATGGTCACTCAGCATAGCATTAAGGCCAACCCGCAAAAGATTGAGGCAATAAGAAACATGAAATCCCCTCGTACAATCAAGGAAGTGCAAGAACTCACCGAGAGAATAGCCGCCCTCAATAGGTTTGTGTGAAGATGCACGAGTAGATGTACGGAATTCTTTAAAATCTTAAAGAATTTGAAAGAATTCAAATATTCCAACGATTGCAAGAGAGCTTTCAATGATCTCAAAGAATTCCTTGTGCCACCACCAATACTCTTGACACCCATTTCAGGAGAGAATTTATAATTACATCTATCAACCAGCTGCTGAGCTTTTTCTTTTGTATTGGTCTGAATTGATGGCTAAGAGCATTGATCCATTTATTACGTGAGTCATGTTTTGCAAGGGCCAGAGCTTCAATATATGGAAATTGAGAAATTTGTTTTAGCAATGGTTCTCTTGATAAGGAAGTTGAAGCCATATTTTGAGGCTCACTAGATCATAGTGCTCACTAATAAGCTATTATGGCAAGCATTGTAACGACCTGACTCCTTTGGGAGGATGATGAAATATGCCTTAGAGCTAAGTACCCATGGTGTACAATACAAACTTAGAATAGCACTAAAGGATTAAGTGTTGGTAGATTTTGTAGCCGAATTCGTTGGTGAGGAAGATTGTATGGAGGTTGCCAAGAAACCTTTCCGGTTCCTTAAAGTTCATTATGCTTTAAAATTTGGATTCCTGACCAACAACAATGAGGCAGAGTATGAAGCTTTGATTACTAGATTGAAACTTGCAAAAGAGATTGGCGTCGAGAAACTTGAAGTGTTCTTTGATTCACAATTGGTGGTGAATAAGGTCAGGAGAAGTTATGCGGTAAGGGAAGAAAAGATGAGCAAGTACCTGTTGGTGGTACGAACACTCACAGAAGAATTTCAATCTTTTTCCATGCATAAGATTTTGGGAAGTAAGAATATTGTTGTTGACAAATTGTCAAAATTAACCAGTATGGCATTTCCCGACTTGAGTGACAAACATTTTATTGAATTTCTTCCATAGAAAAGTTTATCCACTCTTTCGTAAAGCTGTGAATTGGCTCTTTGCCCCAAATAAGAATCTTGGATGGATCCCTTAATAGATTATTTGAGAGACAGTACTCTCCTTGATGATAAGAAAAGAGTACGAAGATTGGATTTAGCTTACCAAGTTGCGAACTACACGTTGTTTGATGGTCAGCTGTATAAATGCAACATATCACAACCCTATCTTCAATGCCTTCCTCCGAGAGATACCTAGAGGGTGTTATCCAAGTTGTATGGTGGTGTATGCAGTAACTACGTAAAAACGTAGATACTGTATGTTTGAGCATTGCGACTTGGCTATTATTGGCCGACCATAAGAGAAGATGCAAAGGAAGTTGTCTAGCATTGTCCTTAGTGCCAGAAGCATGAGTCACCAAGTTACGCGCCTGCAATTGAGTTATACAGCCTATCCAACCCTTAGCCTTTTGTACAATAGGGGTTAGATATTCTCGGACCCTTTCCAAAATCTACTGCTCAGCAACAATTCATCATTTTTGCCATGGATTACTTTACAAAATGGGCAGAGGCCAAGGAAGTAGCGAAGATCACTAAGTAGAAAGTGGAAGCATTTGTTTTTAGTTCCATCATATTAAGATTTGGAGTTCCTTACATGATAAT
The DNA here is from genome assembly GCA_024138015.1 of Lumnitzera littorea. Lineage (NCBI taxonomy): Eukaryota > Viridiplantae > Streptophyta > Magnoliopsida > Myrtales > Combretaceae > Lumnitzera > Lumnitzera littorea. The sequence goes on along the minus strand of JAMXBB010000007.1, from coordinate 62,666,587 downwards.
CACAAATAATGGCCCGTAGTTTGACAACAATAAGTTCTAAGCATTTTGCGAGAAGTATGGCATTCACCTCAACAATACATTTATAGTATACCCTCAAATGAATGGACAAGTTACAGTCGTAATAAGATCATCTTGCACAACCTAAGAAGGAAAGCAAATCAAGTTAAAGGGAAATGAGCCAATGAACTATTGAATGACTTATGGGGGGTATTAAATCACCCACAAAACAACGACTAGGGAGACGCCCTTCAAGTTAGCATACGATACGAAAGTTGTATTGCTGATTGACTTAGATTTGCCTAATCTACAGACATAAAACTTCAATGTGATGGTTAATCAAGTTGGATTAACGACAAATTTGGACACCATTAGTGAAACCAGAGATATTGCAAGAGTTAGGGTTATGGCATACCAATATAGAGGATTAACAGCAAATTTGGACACCATTAATGAAATCAGAGATATTGCAAGAGTTAGGGTTATGGCATACCAACATAGAGTAGCAAGGTATTACAATCAGAAAGTGAATCACAAGGTTTTTCAACTTAGAGATCTGGTTTGTTGAAAGACAGAAGCTATTGGCACGCGAGTGAGTCAAGGGAAGCTTGGTGAGAATTGGGAGGATCTTGTCAGGATCTAGGAAGTTGTTGGCAAGGAGGCCTATCGACTAGAGCAGTTAGATGGATCTATCATCCCTCGAGCATGGAACACCAAGAATTTGAACTTATATTTCAATTGATTGTTTAGATGATGTTCATCTCCGTTTTTTTTGTAAGGTGACAACTTATATACTTGTAAGACAACAATCTACCTTTTTATGAGAACTATGTTTGAAGTTTTATTATATTTCCTAATCTTTTTATAATTGTCAAGTTAACGAGTTCTAGAATATATGGCGAATGAACTGACATAAGTTCTAACCTATTGTAGTTAACGAACCATTGAAATTAATTCCACAACTGAGTAACATAGCTAGTCCACATCTCAAATGGCTAATGGAAAACGTCTATAAAGACATACAAATTAGGCATATGAAATCAAACATGCCAAGAAATACTTAGTGTATGAATTAAAACATGCTAACAAATAAGAACATGTGAAATAAAACATGTATATCATATATATCAAGAAAACGCGGTGCGTGAAATAAAACATATTAGAAATAGTTATATGAAAGATATTTCATTCAACAATGTATTGTTACAAAGAAAATCTTGTGGCCTATCTACAGAATGGCAATGTACAAAGAATATAAAAAATCCTATGGCATATTCTCATAGTCAGCAAAAGTAATTTTTGAATCGGAGGTTGGGGCTCTCTCTGAGCAAGTTTCTTTCTCGGCACTTAAGGTCTCAAAGCCAGCATATTTCTCTTTCTGCTCATAGGGGATTAATTTTGATAGATGTTCTTCATCTTTCCCAGGATCCTCTGTATGAACTTCGTTGTTACCCTTCATAATCATCTCGCCATCAAAGTCATCATCGTCAGCCTCATCACAACTACTAACTTTGTCATTGACGTCGGCAAAATCTAGGTAGGAGAGATCATAATCAGGGTGAAGCTTCAGGATCTCTTCTCTTGCCACTTGGACCCCCTCCAACAACTTATTTCATAAAAGTCTCTTATACTGTTGACTAGGAGTAACTATATCAAATACCTCTTCAATAGAGGGTCATCTCTTTACAATCTCCTCTAACTCAACAATACGGCTTTATAAGTTCATGTTGTTGGTCTCCAACTTTTTTATTTGCATTCTAAGCCTATCTTTTCTGTTGCTCATTGTGCAAAATGTTCGGCCCAGCCCCCAGGACTTTCTTTCTTCTTTTACAACTCCTCTATTAGGTCTTTAGACTCCTTGTATTTCTCTTCAGTCTTAGCCTTGAAGCTTAAGACTTCATCGGTAGTAAGGGTATGTGCCAACTTTTTAGCAGCAAGGTCTTCCTAAAGCTTTCTCGTCTCCATCTCGATGCTTATCCTTTAATTTTCAATAGCAACAGTCTGGGCTTTGGAAGCATTATATGCATCCTCGATTTTCTACAATAACTTCATTTAGAATTATGAGTACTGGAAGTGACTTGACATAATACATAAAAACCACTACAAATATTGATATTACCTTCTTTGTTTCTTTATTGGCCTCATCCAAAGCTATTAGAATGTAGCTGCTCATTTGAAAAAGAAATAGAATATCAGTAACTGAGTAAATTCAACAGTTAAAAGATAGTTATGGATACTTACGTCATACAACTTGGCTGCAATATGGGCCTTATTGCAATCGTTGACCTTATCGACATCCTTCTTGGAAATCTCTTTGTCCTTTGGAAGAATAATTCTTTCCATTAAGGCCAAAGATTTTGTCTTATTTCCTAAGGCCAAGTCGATATCCAAAATGTTATGGCTTTAACACCGAATGAAGTACTTACCGACCTCCTTGTTGGCAACAAATTCAGCATTGCTAATGCCAAGAGCTTTGGATTACATTGCGTCCTTTGTCCTCTTGTCCAAACTCTTAGACCTTTTGGCAGGTGGTTGGCTGGCGAGTTTGTTATGAACTGAGGATGGCCTAGTCGTGGCAGACGTCATATACTGTACGAAGAACCCCTGATTGGTTACCCTTCTAATCAAGAACTCTTCATACAATATACAAGGCTCTACAACCACTAGTTTCCAAAGAACATTCAGATTCACATGATATCATCACACAAATATATTTATATAAAATTTGAGTTATAAAACTTACAATACACAGTAATTAAGGATGTCTAAGTCTATAATACTAAGATAAACAAAAGTACATGAGTAAGAGTCTACATAAACTGTTCTTTCTCAGTACACAGGACAGCTCACTCTTGCCCAAGTCCCCAAGCTAACCTGTGGCATCCCTCGTCTTACCTCTACGAACAGGCTATCCTATAACAAAAGTTTAAAGGGGTGTAAGCCTAAGCTTAGTGAGCAAAACCTTCAGCCACACCACAAGCAAGTTATAAGTATATTATATTTACACATATGAATGAATGATCCACCAGAATGCCAAACAATACGTATAATTAACTAGTTCATATACGTAACTCAGATTTAACGCCCTCCGAAGTTAGGGTTGGAGTTTATACGGCACCAATCAGATCCGAGTATTATACTAGAACTTACTTTACTATGGAACTCCACGTTCCATACTTATATCAAATAATTCTTTTATTTTCAGAAAACCCAAGTTCTAGTATAATTGTGAGTGGGCCCCCACAGTCCACATTCACTCCTAAATGCAGGCCTCTAGACTCGACCCTTAGCTAGGCGGTTGGTGCCTCCAACGTCTAGTGTTCCCGCGGGCTAGGATAAGGTCATTTTGTACAAGTGCACCGTACAGAACCAAATAAATGAATTATATCAACTCACGAATAGCCTCTCTTTACCTCCGTGTGATGTGACGGCTGAAATTGTATCCATGCTATGCATGTCCCAGTTTCTTTTTATAGGTCGAGTATAATTAAGTTTAAATTATGCTGTGACCATCTGATAGTACACACAATCATTTTCTATACTACCATGCAATAAACAAGGCATTTTCTGTACTTAAGGTAAATTCACAATATAACACACAGTTACATACATAAGCATTTCCCCAAACCCCACACAGTAGTCAATTAATAACAATATTTAAGTCCACTATCTACAATCACAATCAAGCATGGAATCATAGGGTAAATACTCACTTAGCCATGGTGACTCGCCCTAATCGTAGTAATCAATCAGGAGGTCTTTGCTCACCTCGGGATCACCTGATCATTATAATAGGATAATGCTAGTAAGTAATCGAATTAACTAATAATTCTAATTATCTATTTCTCTAATTCTACTTAAATTACTATCAACTTCTATTCAGTTAGACTTTATTATTAATCGTATGTAACTTTTTCGTTTTATTTCTGATATTTATGACCTTATAATCGTTTTTCATCGTTTTCGGACGTACATTCACACGGTAATGTCCGTTTTGGACGTTAAGATCCATGTTTTACGATATAGACTAAATTTATAGAAATTTCTAACTATGAAAACTTAAGTACTGTTATTACTTATATTTATACCTTTTGTTTATACTTAATGATTTAGTTAACCTTTAAATTCTTATACCTAGAGGATTTTACTTTACTATTACTAATTCATATACTTAATTAAGTATAATTCAATCTAGAATGTGTATTAGGATTTACTAATTTAGGTATCTAATTATATATACTCTTCTTATTTTCTCATTTTATATTCTATGCTTATGTCATCGCTTACATCATCATTTGCTTATGTCATTACTTGCTTATGTCATGGCTTATGTCATCATGTGATTACATCATCACTTACTTCATCATTTAATTACCTAAGCTTCACCTCATGCTTATGTCATGTATAAAGGTCTTATGTACTTAACCTCTTATGTACATATACCTTTACCATACTTATATGTATATAAGTATACTTATACATATACTTATCCTTATACCATATTTATACGTGTGTACATACTCATATACCTATACGGTCATATACATATTTTTGTATACAATTTCGTATGCCTAATTTTCTTCTTAAGAAAAGCTTCCTAATTCCATTCTTTTGTGTTTTTAAGTGTGTAATTAGTGTAGTATAAGTATGTATAGTTAGGTATTGCCCTAATTTAGGTTATGTACATGGTTAATACTCATGTACAAAGGTTCTTATACAAGTATTCCTTTGGTATTCCTTTGGTATTTCTTTGGTATTTCTTTATGTATACATACCTAAGAGCACATACACATGTATTTCTTCCCTCTTCTTCATGATTCCCCACTTTCTACACTTAAAGATGAGGACTTTATGCCCTCTTCTTCATGATCATAATTAACACAAGTCTACTTCTCTAATCTACTTAATCACCTAACTAATGAAGAATATAAAACAACATAAAGTAACTTAGATACATACCTTTGCTTATGTTGGAATTAAGGAGACAAAAAGTGAAGTGATGAAAGTGAAAGACGAAGAAGAAGCTCACAGCAATGGAGGGTGATTTTTGTTTTGTTGTCTTAATGGAAGAAAGCAAATGGTGGGGTCTAGAAGAGGAAGATGTGGACGGTAACTAAAGAAGGGAAGAGAAAAAGAAAAACCAAAAGAAAAGGAAAGAAAAGCCATCATTTGAAATGTAGATATTTTCCTTATCTCTTAGTGTCTTTTGTTGACTTTTCAAATTGTTGACTTTAGTCAACATGTGTTGACTTGGTCAACCCTTTGACCTTGGTTAACATGTGTTGACTTGGTCAATTTTCCTTAAGCATGTGTAATTTTGTATACATAATGTAGTAATTAAGGGAAATTAAGGGAAAAATTAAGGAAATGAAGTATTTGGTGAATTGATTAGTAAGAGTAGATGATGAGGTCTTACTTTAAGTATTTATAACCTATAAACATCATTTGGTAAACTACTTAGTGTAACTACTATGAAAAATACTAATTAGGATATTAAGGTTTACTACATTTGGCTTAATCTTCAACTATATCTCTAACTCTATGTAATATTATCTTAATCATATACTTAAGAGATAAATATAATCTATGATCCATTATCTTAGTTTCTAAAGGATTACTCGAGGAATCAAAACATATATGCATGAATGAAAGTCGTCTCTAACCTTTTACTAATGATTTGGCAAAATACGAGGATTTTATTATCAATTTAGGATTTTAGGGTATATTATGATGAATTAGTGTACATGTGTCTTTAAGGTGATCATTTTAAGGTTTCTATCACTTTTGAATGAAATCTTTAGCATTTAGAAACATTTAGGGTAGAAAAGTTCCTTACGCGATTGAGTAATTCTTTTAAGATTTTCACTTTCATTAGCCTTGTCTACTGCTAAATTGTCTAATATAGTTGAGTCTATTTCAAAGGCTAAGTCGAAAATTTTAGGGGTTTACAGAGTTCCTTCACTGATCTCTTATCAACACTCAGCACCGTCTCCACCACCAACGACAACCCTTCAGCAACAGTAGCATCTTCGACCTCACCACGAGGTTAGGTCTCTTGGCCGCCCTTTCTTGGCTCAACAGCAAGTTCAATTGTCTTTTCACCTTCCTTTTGCCTCTCAGTCGATCGGGAGGTTTTCTTCTATGTTGCCGCCTACTTTACTGTGTCTCCTTTGTCATTTTCTTCACAGCAGCAAGCCAAGTGGTAGTGGTTGCAGTTGCTGCCCTCTTATTAGCTTTAGATTTCTTGGCTTTGGCTTAGGCCAGTAGCTTGGCAGGATTTACCTCACCAACATCCATATCTGCAACATGACAAACAAGTTAATATTAACACAGAGGAAAAGAATAAACTTACATGCTCTGTGCCGAGCAATGCTCAATGGCAACAATTCTCTACCAAGTCACAAGAATGACTTCCCCTTTGTAGCTATTCTCTGTACGACGGTAATTCATTAGCGTACCTTCTTTTTAAGAAAAGATTGGCTATCTACTTTCATAATTCCATATAATTCTCTCAACATCCCAGAAGAATATTTTGGTCCTCCTCCTTTCTTGAATTTTCTTCATCACTGTGCATCATTCGGCATTAGTTCTATATCCTTCATGCGGATTAGCTCAATCCATTGACTCTAAAAGTCCAACTCCTCATTAGATACTATCGACATGAATTTGTCATGCCATTTGTGGATCTTAGACTCTAACTCATCCATGAACTTACGCCTATGCCTTGCAGCGGCAAAGTACTACCAGTCAAGCTACCTCTTAATCATAAAGAAATACCGAAATAGTTGAGGCATAACCCTGACTTCGACTTCTTCACTAACTATCTCAAAAGCCACTAGAAGCCGTTATGTGTTGGGTGAGAATATACTCGGCGTAACTCTAAAGTAGTTGCAGAAGCCCTTCACAAATGCCAAGAAAGAGAAGTGCAACCCAAAATCTAAGTACTTCAGGTATATGTGGAATTTGCACTCCTTTGGGAAACATACCCTTTCCTCTTCTCTCAGCCTCTTAAGATTCCACATCCTAAGAAGGTCTTGCCAGTATTAGTTGTATTTTGTGATAAGAACTCTGTCGGCAAAACTATTAATTCCATTTGGATAGTCATGAAAGTAAGCTCTGTTGTTGTACAGATATTTAACCAAGGATCTCCCTTCTTTGTCCTCGGGATAATTATTCGCTACAAGAGCATTTATCCAAGTGAGTTTATCACACCTTTCCTAAACGTTGTTAGCCAAGCTACTAGAGGAACATATCATCTCGCTCCTTATTTAGGGGGGTGGGGGGGTAGGTAGGTTGGGGAGAAGTGGCCCCAACTTCCATTGCTTTGGAATCAGAGAAGATAAGTCGACGGACTATGTTGTGAACCATACCTGAATGGTTATAAGTAATGATATCACAGGATTTGAAGAATGTGAGATTGAAGACGAGAAAGCAAACGAAAGTTTGAGATGCAACTAAAGAAATGTATTTTGATTGTGAACAGTCCTTTAAATATGGACAACTCACCCTCATAACTGCTATAACGGTAATGATGTGTTGATTTGATAGTGGTGTGGATTGTTGATGCATGTTTTGAGATAGATATTCAACAGTGGACAACTTTTTTATAGTTATTAAGCTTGGGGCATAATGATGACTGAGGCGGTAGGTGTCATGCCTCTTACTTTTTGGTTTCTTGAATGGGCGGGAATTTGAAAGTTACGACTTTTCGATTAGGATGCAAATCATCTTGCTTCCCATCCCGCTCGGCATCTAAAGAACTGCTCCCCACTCGTCCTCTAGCGCATGACGTATTACTTCCTTTGTCGAATTCTAGAATACGGGAGTTGGGATCTAAATGTTGATAGTCAGTTTTTGTTTATCTATCTTACTCATCTATTTGGTTATCGATAAGCCAAGCAATTTATATTCTCAGTACCTCACTGAGTAACACAAATCCATTCCTGATTTGAATTCAAGTTCTTGGCAAAAATATTTATTACAAGCACAATTATATTACATAACTGCCTACTCTCCCTACATTTCAGGTAAGGTATTTAATCAAGAATCTTTCACGTGTCTTGATAGTTATTCCAATAACTGCTCTTTCAAACATGACAATTCCCTATAAATACTGGAAAGAAACTCTGTAAGAGTCATCTAATAACTCTTAACCACTAACTTTACTTTCTTCATTCCTGCTTATCGACTTAGGCTTTAGAGTGGCCGTACCAAACTGGCTTAAATACCAAGCAATTTTCTTACCTTTGCAAGACATTTCCAACTCCTAAAATTCACCAACAACAGGCCCTATCTGTTGTTTGGGTTTTAGTTTTCTCTTTTCTTTTTTGGTGTTTTGTTTGTTTGTAATAATGATTAATAAAAAAGAAAAAGAAGAAAACCAAGAAAAAAAGAGAGGATGAAGCTTAGTTTCTATTTATTTTTTTTAAGTAAGAAAATGAAAAAAAATGAAAGATAATAAAAATAATAAAAAATCGTTTTAACACTTAGAAAATCAACTTTCCAAAAATAAATAAAAATAAACGAACCATTTCCAAATTAGAACTACTTTACAGTTTCAAAAATAAAGCCCTTATTAGGACCCTTTAGAAATTTTTTTTTAAATAAATTAAACTAGATGAAAACGTAAACCCAATCTTTTTTAAAAAATTAACATAAACTAATTTTCTAATATTTTCGAAAATGAACTATAAAAGTCTAATCCCAAATAGTAAGTACATAAGTACTCATAGCAATGATGGGGCAACTTAAAATTTGGAATTTTTTTTTTCATCTTATGTAACTAATCAATTTAGTTAACTTAGTTGTATGTGATATGATTTGTTATTTAGAAATTAAAATCTAAAAAAGGTATTATTGAAAAGTGAAATTAAATTCGAAAAGATAAAAAGTGATACCTATTTAGAGTTTAATATGATAGTCTCCGGATCTAAATATCTAGTTTTAAAACCATTTTAAAAATTGGTTTTATCGAAAAACTAGTAACTAAGTTGTAACAAATCTACCTAATTGATTATAACTTAATTCTTTTTCTCGACTCCAACCAAATGGTGACTCTGAACAATTTTTAAAAGAAAAACTAGTTTTCTTTAACCCTTAGTCAAGGACTAATATTAAATGGGTTAGGGTATAATATTGGCTAAGTTAAGGAAAATATTAAAAACTGAGAAAAAACCAAGCTCAACAGCTTAGTTACTCTACTAGGGATATTAAGAGGGCTAGTTACTTAAAATACTTTCCGAAATTAAATTTGCCTTTCAAAATACCCATGTTGTTTTTTTATTTATTTGTTATTAACTTCTTGTATATACTTTACTTTGATTGTTGCATTTATTTTGCATACAACATACATTAGGACATGGGGGGTCATTTGTGGCATTAAAGATGCAAGGTAGATGAGGTCAAACTCAGGCCATCTTAGGACCTTAGAAGGGGGCCATTGTATAGGCTCTAGGTATAGTGGTATAGCCATTGCTCAAGGTTGATTAAGCCATCCTACCTAAGCTTGATGTGATCAATGAAAGTGTTTTCTAAAAACAAGTGAGGTCACAAAGCTTAAAGACCTTTTAAAACCCACCCTAATTGTATATACTCCCCTTCAAGCTTGAGTTAATACACTACTCTTAAGAATTACAACTTTACCAATTGTTCAAGAATTTTAATGCGATCAGTTTTGAAAATAACAGTAGGGTTGTAACTTAAGGAGTAATGTATTAACCCAAATGATCCTAACATCTACATATTTCAATGTACTTTCTTTCGTTGCATTGATAATTAATTCTTGTCCATAAAATGTGTCAACCTAGAATGATATATTATCAAGCAAACAATCAAGAGAATGATAGGCTATAGGACATCTCTAGAATGCGTAAGCAATTACTAAAGGATAAATTTGCTTATCTAAAGGAAAATCTCGAATGCTCTGAAGCTCATAACCGGGCCTTAGGGGCCCTTGTGGGATAGGTCATTGGGGAAACCTATGAAATGTTAAAAGACCTTAAGGCTCGTTTGTGAGACTTAGTTTAGGGTTTTTCTAATTCATGTCTAGAGAGCGTAGAATAAATGTCAAGTTTTGAGAATAAGTGTTAGGCCTTCTTCCTTTTTTTTCTATACTCTGGTTCTTCAAAATAATAAAAGGTCTCTTTTAGTTTAACATTCTTCATTCTCCTTCTTTGTAAATAAATGCTTTGATAAAACTCATTTGACCAATCTTCTCCCCCCAAGCCCCCCTCTTAAGGAAATATAAATAATTAACTTGTGTATTTTCTCAATTTCTGTAAAATAAAACTTTATCTTTCTCTCATAAAAATAAAAAAAAATGAAAATAAAAGAAAATTTGCTAACAATTATAAATCCTTATGGGCTCAACCTAAATACAAAGGAGCTAACCTAAGCCCAAGCCTTTGACCCACTCAAGCAACAAGCCCAAACACTTAGCCCATTAAGGCAAACTATGGCCCATTGAGGCAGCTGACCCAAGCATAAGCCTTAACCCATTAAGGAAGCCAACCTAAACACTAGCCCCTTAGCCCATTCAATCTAAACATTAACCCTCGCCCCATTCAGGCAACCAATCTAAATACAAACCCTTAACCACTAGGCCTATCAAGGTAGTAGACCTAAACACAATCCTCAGTCCATCAAGGTAACTAAGCTAGGCCAAAACCCCTGGTCCATTTAGAAAACCAAGCCCCATCATAAACAAAGCCAAAACATAACCTAAGTCTTAAACTCAAACCAAGTAAAAAGTATCAAAACTAAGGCATGTTTTGAGAAACTAGGGTATATGGTAAAGTCAATCTCCACCATGGGATAGATAAATTATGAACTCCTCTTTAAGGAATTGGTAACTTACCTTTTAAAAAGTTTAGGATGAAAAAAGGCAAACTATATCGTATACATTAACCCTTAAAACACTTTGAAAGTAGAGTGACATTATGGTGAGAATACTTTGGTCTCATTCCTTAAAGGAGCTTCACTTTGAATGTGATACATAGATTAAAATGAAATTAGGCATTCATTTTCAAACCCTAAACACAATTATCTTTTGTTAACCCCATTGGATCAACTAAGAGTATTTTCAAATTTAAACCCTATCAAGAACCACCCTACAATAGGGTAATTCGGAGGTTACGGTCATTAATGAGGAGAGAATGATAAAATTGGTTTATGCTTGCTTTAGTAACATTAAATTCAAAGACAACTTTTATTTCTGATAAGTTATTTTTCTTTGAAATGAAGAAAAGTCAATTACTTTTCAAACACATTAAGCTTATATATACCTTACCTAAGCTCATACACTAGAAATCCATGGATTTAGGGCCTTAAATCGCTTAAAAGGCAAAAACTCGACAATGGAAACAATCACTCTTGGGGGCCAAAAGAAAAGATAGAACAACAAGAGATAAGAGAAATAAAAAATAAGAAGAAGAGAGGTCAAAAAATTAAGCCTATGTGTAAGATAAAAGTCCCAAGAGATATATCACATTCTAGCAAAGGCAGCAAAACTGAATCAAAAAGCTGGGAATTAAGGCTCAAATAAGCCCCAAGACATAACGCCTTGAATCACAGTCCGAGCCTAAAAACCCAAAATCTCTATATCCATTCTGATGTCTCTCTTACCTATACTAAATTACACAAGGCCTTCCCATCCATAATACTACCCTTACGTAGTAAAAGCTCTTCCAATCTTAAAAAATAATCTATTTTTAATAAAAATTGTTTTTGAAACTGGGTAAATTCAATCTCTTAGTATAGGAAAATGTGCTAGATGTAGTGCCTTACTTTATTTTTGATTTGTAGACAAGCTAAAGTCTGAGTTTCAAAGAGGAAGATCTTTGCTAAGTCATATTAGCAAGCATTCTTCTAATTTTTCCTTAAGGCTCTTGACTTGTACACCTGGGATAAATAAAAGTATTTCTTTCAAAATAAGCTTTCTCATTAGTCCTTTTTGAAACCCTTTGACCAAAAGCCTAAATTCATAATGTTAAACTGAAAAAGACCTAATAGATTGATCAAAGCATATTACTTAAAAAATGAGCTATAACTTTTGGAATTGCAGTCAAGAGTGAAATCTAAACCGAGAGTTCGCAAGAAAGCTCTTTTCGACTAAACTAATCATAAGTTACTTTATCCTTAGGAAAGGAATGTTTAAAATCACAAAGCCCCATGAGAAAGCCCTAAAGTCAAGAGCATTGAGAAACCCCGCATGATTATCAAGGATAAGGGTGGTTATAAGCTTGTTCCTTAAATAAAAATTTACACCTGTTGGCAAACTTTCAAAAAAAAAAAAGACAAAATAAAATAAAGAAAGAAAGAAGAGAAGGGAGAGAAAATAAAGGCTTGTCACGAGTGTTTTGGTCAATTTTCAAATCTCTATTAGCTTGAGTAGCCAAGCTTTTAATTCATGTCATCCGTTTCCTTTTCAATGGGGTCATGCTTTTTAAATTGACCATAATAGTCTAGATCATTCTTCTCTAATGTAGTTTTTAATGTCCATTAACTCTTTTTCAAATCAAGAGGCTTATCCCTAATACCTTTTTTGACAAATGGTTTTTCAATAATTTCCCTCTAAATATTTTTCTAAGTTAAGAAGTTTTTTAAACTAGTTACTTTTCTTACTTTACTCCTTCAATCCTCCATCAACTTTCCTTATAGCACTGACTCTTCTCTTATTCATTTTTAGGGATCTAGTTAGCCTTTAAGGTGCCGTCCCATATTTCATTTTAGGGTTCTAGCCAGCTTTTAGAGCACTAACTCCTCTTTTATTCTTTTTAGGGTTCTAGCTAGCCTTTAGGTTGCTATCCCATCTTTTATTTTTAGAGTTCTAGCCAACTCTTAGAGTGTCGACCCTTCTTTAAATTCATTTTTAGGGTTTTGCTAGCCTTTAAGGCTCTATCCCATCTTTCATTTTTGAGATTCCAACCAGCTCTTAGAGCATTGTCTGCTCTCCTATTCCTTTTAAGATTCTAATGAGCCTTTAAGGTGTTGTCTTGTCTTTCATTTTTAGGGATCCAACTAGTTTTTAGGGTACTATTCCATCTTTCATTTTTAGGGTTTTAGTAAGCTCTTAGAGCGATATTCCCTCTTCTATTCTTTTTAGGGTTCTAATAAGCTCTCAGGGTGCTATCCCGTCTCTCTTCTTAAGTTTCTAGCTAGCTTTCAGAGCACTACCCTCTCTTTCGTCAATTCTCTTTAGGGTTGTTAACCAACCCATAGGGCGCTTCTCTTCACTGATTTCTTTTAGCAAGCCAATAGAGTACTTTTCTTCATAAATTTGTTGTAGCGAGCTCATAGGGTGCTTCTCTTCACCAATTTTTTTAGCAAGCCTAATTTATATTAGGATCTTAGCAAACCCATAGGGCGCTTCCATTTCCAACTATTCTTTTAGGGTCTTTAGTCATCTCATATAGCACTATCTTGACCTAATATATCTAGCAAGCCTATAAGGCGGTTCTTGTTTCAAAACTTTCTTTTAAGGTCTTAAAAAGCCCATAGGGCGCTTCCCTTCATGACTTTCTCTTAAGGTCTTAGCGAGCCCATATGGTGTTTCTCTTCACCAATTTTTCTTCTAGCAAGTCCATATGGCACTTCCTTTTCACTGATTTCTTTTTAACGAGCCCATATAGCACTTCTTTTCACCAATTTTTCTTCCAGTAAGCCCATAGGGCACTTCCCTTTTTCTAATTTCTCTTTTAACGAGCTTGTATGGTGCATTCCTTTCATCGATTTCTCTTAGCAAACCCATAAGGCGTTTCTCTTTAGTGAGGCCTTTCATCATTGATTCCTTGTAGTGAGCCCATAGGGCGCTTTTCTTCACCAACTTCTTTTTAGCAAGCCCATTAAGCGCTTTTTCTTCACTAATATTCTTTTAGCAAGCCCATAGGGTGCTTCTCTTCTCTAATTTGCTGTAGAGAGCCCATAGGGCACTTTTCTTCACTAACTTCTTTTTAACAAGCCCATTGGGCGCTTTTTCTTCACCAATATTATTTTAGCAAGCCCACAAAGTGCTTCTCTTTACCAATTTACTGTAGTGAGTCCATAGGATGCTCCTCTTCACCAATTTGTCTTAGTGAGCCTGTAAGGAGCTTCCTTTTACAAATTTCCCTTAGGTACCTTAGTAAGCCCATAGTGCACTTCCCATCGTCAACCTCACTTCAACGAACCCGTAGAGTGCTTCCCTCAATCAATTCCAATTTAAGGATTGTTAATCCCTGAAAGACACTCTCACTTAGGTTAGTTAGCTTAGTAGGGCACTAATAGGTTTCAATTTAGGGTCTTAGCCAACTTAAGGACTATGTTACCTGTTTGCCTAGGTTAGTTAGCTCAAAGTAGTATGACCAGGTACTCCTACTCAATTCTAATTTAGGGTTACTAATCCCTTATAGATACTCCTACCTAGGTTAGTAAGATCAGAAGAGCACAACTAGGTACTCCAAGTCGATTCCAGTTTAGGATTGCTAATCCTCTAAAGACGCTTCCGCTTAGGTTAGTAAGCTCAAAAGAACAAGACCAGGTATTTCAAATCGATTCTAATTTAAGGTTGCTAGTCCCCTAAAGTTACTCCCGCCTAGGTTAGTGAGCTCAAAAGAGCACGATTAGATTTTCCAAATTGATTCCAATTTAAAGTTGCTGATCATTTAGAGACACTCTCGCCTAAGTTAGTTAACTCAGTAGGGCATTACTAGGTTTCAATTTAGGGTCTTAGCTAACTCGAGCAGCGCTTCACCCAATTTATCTTGGTTAGTCAACTCATAGGGATACGATACCCATCTCAAGGAGCACTTATCCATCTCATTTAATTTGGGGTCTTAGCCAACTCAAGGAGCATTTTAGTCGCTCACTTAGGCTAATAAGCTCATGAGGCACAACTAAGCTTCAATCTTTCATTTAAGGTCTTAGCTAGCTCTAAGAGCGCTTTGCCCGTTTGCTTAGATTAGTCAGCTCATAGAGGCACGACTAAGCTTAGTGCACCTCTTCTTTTTTTCACCTTTCACTATTCATCAAATCCCTAGTAGACTGAACCTAAGATAGCTTACCAAGGCGCTCCATAAGACAAATTCCACCCTCGATGCAAAAAATAGTGTCTCATTTATCTTTGTAGTAAAGTTTTATTTAAATTTCACCATGAGGAGAGATAGCTGTAGATACTCCATTTTTGCCTCCTTTTTTTTATTTTTTTTTAGAAATTTTAGTATAAGGTAAAAGGTCCTAATTTAGGAAAAACCAAAAAAAAAAAAAAGAAACTTGGAAAAAAAATACAAAAAATGGAAAATTTAGGAGAAAAAACAAAAAATAGGAAAATTCGAAAATTCACAATGTAAACCCTACTTTTAGTAGGCCTAAGACTTAATTAAGAATACTTTTTGAACGTTCTTAAAGATCAACTAAACCAAAAACTTAAGTTTATATTTAGAAACGAATTAAATTTTTCCAATTCAAAAGCCAATTGTTGATAAAACCCGAGCTTGAAGAATTGCAAGCTCTAAAGTTACTTAAAACCCTAAACCCTAAAATAATTAAGGAATTTTAACCCTGAGTAATTAATTGATAATTTAATTTAAATAATTTCATTCAACTTTAGAAAATTTCACAATTTTATAAAAATCAAATCATAAATCATAAAACAATACGAGATGAAAACCTAAAACAATTTTCTATAAAACCATGCCCTTATCTTCATGCCTAAGCTTTACACTTCAATAAGTAGATCAACCAATCACTTTAGATAACTTATCATTTGAGAGTTGGAATCATTTATCAATTGATAACTTATCAAAATTTAGTAATAAGACGTTTTCCTTATCACCCCTTCACTTATACTACATATGGATAATTTTTAACAAGATTTCATATGCTTAACTTTATTAAATGAGACAAGATCACTCCATGGCCCAAAAAGACTTTAAATGGAAGATCTAAACAAGGAAGAAAGGGGGGCCATGCACTTGTCTTTCAACCTTCCATCACTTTTTCTTACACATCACTATTCACCCTTTAATGCTTACATCATCAATAGTTGCAATTGTTGACTTTTGTATAAACTACAAGACAACACTTTCAAGACATTTTAAACACTCATTCTCTCTCCATTCAAACCAGCCACTCCTTCCATTACTTCTCTCACTTTCAATTTCACTTTCACATCTTCTTTCTCTCATTTGAAACAAACATAAAAGGGAGAAATCACCTTATCCCACAAAATCAACTTTTCTTCCATTTTTCCAACTTCACTTACGGCAACTTCCCCTCTTGTTCTTATGTCATTTTCTTTCACCATCTAAGATATTTTAGAACCATTAGAACCTTCCATAAACCCCATTCCAAAAGATCAAACAACTCGAGTTTCCAAAAGGTGGCAAAAGGAGGAAGCAAAGTTAAGAGCTTAAGTGGAACCTTAGTGCACAACCACTATACTTTGCTTTAAGGACGAGTAAGTGTTTCTTGTGATTGTGGGTTAGTGGTCATGTTAGGAGACTTTGATTTCTTGAAGATGTAAACCCTGCGAATTTAGCTTTCTAAGTATAGAAACAAACGTCTAAACTGTAGATAATTTCTCGAACTCAAAAGAGCCAGTGAGATTTAAAACCAATAAAAATCTCAATCCAAAACCTAAAGTGGATACGAAGAACCTTAAATCATCAATTGAATCCCTAATTACATACGAAGACCCTAAAACCTCGAACCTTATCAAAACCCTAAGATGACAATCGAAAATTTAATCGCGTAAGAATATATGAAACCCTAAATGTGTAAAAACATTAGAGATGGTGCCTTAAAGTAATAAAAACCCTAAAACCATAACTTTAAGAACATCAAAGCACTAATTCACCATAATTTACCCTAAAACCCTAAATGATAATATATCCTCCATATTTTGCCATTTCATCGGTAAACGACTAAGGATAACCCTCAATCATGCATAAATATTTAGAATACTTAAGCGATCCCTTAGAAACTAAGATAATGAGTCATAGATTATATTAATCCCTTAAGCATGTGATTAAGATAGTATTACATAGAGTTAAGGGTATAGTTGAAGATTAGGTTAAATGTAGTAAACCTTAATACCCTAAATGCTATTTTTCATCTTAATTACATTAAATAGCTTACCAAATGATGTATATAAGATATAAATACCTAATGGAAGACCTCATTATCTATTTTTACAAATCAATTTACTAAATTTCTTATTTCCCCTCATTTCCCCTCATTTCCTTCATTTTTTCCCTTAATTTTCCTTAATTACTACATTATGTACACAAATTTACATAAGCTTAAGGAGAGTTGACCAAGTCAACACTTTGAAAAGTCAACAAAAGACTAAAGAGATAAAGAAAATATCTCTTACTTAATGATGGCTTTTCTTTTCTTCCTTTTTGATTTTTTTCTCCTCCTTCTCTCTTCAATTGCCGTCCACAATTTCTCCCCTTTAGGTCTCACCATTTGCCTTCTTCCATGATGAAAACAAAACAAAAAAAACAAAACATAAATCCCCCTCCATTGCCGTGAGCATCTTCTTCCTCTTTTACTTTCACAATTTCATTTTTGTCTCCATAACTCCAACACAATTAAAGGTATGTATCTAAGTTACTTATCTTGTTTTATCTCCTTCATTAGTTAGTTAATTAGATAGATTAGATAAATAATTATGTGTTTAGTTTTGTCTTGAAGAAGAGGGAGCAAAGTTTCCATCTTTAAGTGTAGAAATTAGAACTTTTGAAGAAGAAGAAAGGAAGACATGAGTATAAGCTTATAAGTATGTACACATAAGGAATTACCAAAAGAGTACAAGTATGTGAAGCTTTGTACATGAGTAATTATCATATACATAACCTAACTTAAGATCATGTCTAACTATACATACCTATACTACACTAAATACATACATAAAAACACAAAAGAATGAAATTAGGAAGCTTTTCTTAAGGAAAAACTTAGGCATACGAATTTTAGTATAAAAATACGTATCCAACCGTATAGGTATATGAGTATGTATATGAGTATGTATATACGTATAAATATGGTATAAGTCTAAGTATAAATATGAGTATAAGTATGTATAAGGTATATGTACATAAGTATAAGAGAAAGGGGTAACATGTACATAATACATATACATATAACATAAGCATAAGGAAAGACTTATGTAATCATATGATGAGGTAAGTGATGACATAAGCACATGATGACATAAGCCATGACATCATCAATTAATTACATAAGTGATAATGTAAGCATAGGCTTATAATAGAAGAAATAATAAGATTACATAAGTACATAACATAGGTATATACATGTATTTAGAAGTCGAAAATTCCTTAAACCCTAATACACCTCTTAGATTGAATTAAACTTAATCAAGTATGTGAATTTGTAGCACTAATGTAAAATTTCCTAAGTATAAGAATCAAATAGCTAATTCAATCATTAAATCCTAAACTAGGGCATAAACATAAGTAATAAGAGTAATTAAACTTCAATAAGATAAAATTTCAATAAATTTAGCCCATATTGTAAAACACGGGTCTTAACGTCCAAAACGGACATCACCGTGTGAACGTGCGTCCGAAAACGATGAAAAACGACTATAAATTCATAAATATTGAAAATAGAATGAAAAAGTTACGTATGATTAGCAATTAAGTTTAATCGAATAAGGGCTGATAGTAATCTAAGTAGAATTAGGTAGGTAGATGTCTAGAACCATTAGTTAAGTCAACTACTTATTATCCTTGTTATCTCGTAATGATCAGGTGATCCCGACGAGGGCGAGAATCTCCCGATCGGTTATTACGACTAGAGCGAGTCGTCATAGTCAAGTGAGTACTCCCGATGACTCTATACTTGTTTGTGCTTGTAGTTAGTGCACTTAAATTGAATATCAATAATTTGATGCACGGGGTTTCGGGATATGCGTGTGCTTGATATTGATTGATTGTTGTAAGAAATATTGTTAAATACGATAATTGATGATTTGATGGCATGATTGATTTTATATGATTTGGATGGTTTGTTGATATTGATTGATCGCCTTATAATTTGACATAATTATATTTGGCTTATCATAAATTAAAAAAGATCATGCATTATCTATGCATCGCATTACTTATTCTGGCCATCACTTCACGCGGTTGGTAATGAAGGGCCTTGGAGGGATGGATTCCCACATGATTTGATTAGTATCGTGCAGGAGCATGGGTACAACAAGACCCTACCCTTGGCTCGCGGGTTCTATTAGCGCCGGAGACGCTAACCGTGGGTGGCTGGGGGTCGCGTCTAGAGACTACCGCTGTAGGGTGTGAGTGTGGACTGCGGGGGTCACCTCACCGCTAGGCCTAGGACTTTGTGAACTATTGGAATTTTGGAAATGGAAATGTGTTTTTGTGAAATACGGAGTTCTAAGTTATGGGTAAAAACCCAGGTGCTAGAGCCCGGTCGTGATTGGTGCCGATGAATCTCCAACCCTTATCTCGGAGGGCGTTAAAATCCAATATTATATGCAGTACCGGTCAACTGCATATATTGTTTGACATTCTGCGTGTGCATGCATTCATATGGTTGTACTAATTTGTTTGATAACTTGTTTGTCAGTATGGTATGAGGGATAGCTCACTAAGCTCTTGTAGCTTATTCCCCAATAGTCTTTCTTTTGCAAGTTTACATACGATGGGATTGGGATAAGTTTCGAGTGCTGAGGGCGAGATGAAGATATGTACAGTAGTGTTAGGATTAGTTGAGATTTTTATAGGTAATACATAAATACTCTTTGTAGAAAATATTCACATGTTAGAATTTAATATAATTTAATTATACCTGCAGTTTTATAATGTTGGTAATCCTGTCTTATTATTTGGTAGGGGATACCGATTCTCTGCGATTATGAGAAACTGTGGGATATCGAACATCCATAGTTATTTATAATTATATCTTATGTCATGTTATAATAAATTATTTATTTGAAAATCATTAATCTTAGTGATTTATTATTTAAGGTCTTGCAATCTTTGACTTACAAGATGGTTTTCATATTATGGGTGCACACATGTTATGAAAATTTTAGGTAATCCTACTAGGCCTCATTTAGGGTCCTGACAGAAGATATAAGTAAGATTTAAGTTGTTATAACACTAAAAACCATTTTAAGAAACAAACCATGAAATCCTTACATGAAGTTGGAGCATGAGCATGTAAAGTTGGTATTTTGTAAAGACATTAGTTTAACACTTTGAATGAAAGATTTTAAGTTAAGAAAGTCTTAAAACAAAAACTTGAATGGAGGATGAGCATGTTGGACGTGAGGGTTCCATAGTCATTTGGGTGTTAATTTTGTTTCCATTAAGTTAAACATACTCAAATCTAGGCTTAAGTTAAGGAAAAATCCATCACATAAAGTTTTATGAAGAAACCAACTTTGTATGACATGAGCTATGATATGGAGGTTGTATTAAGTATAAGATCTTCTATTTCCTTGTGTGGAGCAGGAGTTAAAGAGTCATCTTATGGAAGAAAACTTAAGTTAAGATTTGGATACAAATAGTTTAAGTGAATAATCTAATACCTAAACTTAAGGAAATGATGAAACAAGTTGAAAAAAACCAAGCAAGAACCCCTTGGAATCATCATGACCAGATCTAGAACATGGGAAAAAGAAACTTAAAAAAATGATAAAAGTGAATGAACAAAGTGAAAAAATCAACCAAAGCAAGTATGGTAAGCATACAAAGCTTAAAACTCAAAACTGAACCTAAAACTCACAAAACAAGCCTAAAACTCTAAGTTGGGCCTTCAATGAAATTTTGACCAGCACCTTAAAGTATCAAGAGAGTATGTTTTGAAGCCCATAAGAAATCCACCTAAGGCCCCATAAGCCCACTAAAGTCACTAACTTTAGTTTAAACAAAAAATAAGCCCATTTGACAACTTAAGCCCACTAAAGGGCCCATGAAGTGGTTGTTAGCCTTAGGAATATAAATCAAAGTTGTAAATCTGATCTCAAGGAGTATTTTAAGCTTAGGATAAGATCTTAAGACTAAGTCCAAAGAATTTGTTAAGTTATCAAAAAGCACATTTACCATACAAGGCTCAAAAGCACTCCAACACATGAGGAACGCTACTATTCTGACCCATGGACAGAATTGTATGTCTCATTTCAAAAATCTAACCTCACCACGTTAAAGTACACTTAAAAATGATGAAGATTGATTGTAAGGTTATAAAAATCGGATTTAAAACGAAAAAGTTATACGCGATTGAACTTTAAGTAAAAACCGGAAAAAATTACGAAAACTAATCAAGAGTATAACTTAAGGAAAATTTACTTATTTTTCTAAGTTTAATTCAATCCCTTATAAATATTATTTCAATGACCAGGGGACACTGTGTATGGAGACGACTTGCCTCCAGATTACTTTGATTGATCCACATGGCAGAGTAAGTAAATTCCTGATGACTCTTTACTTTATTGTACTTGTAGAGTAGATGCACCTAAACTTATATATATAAATTTGGATGCTTGTGGGATATGAGAGATGCATGTGTATGGATTTATGGATAAATGTGATGACTTGTTAATTATATATATAATAATGGGAATTGTTTGTCCTAATATATACATGTGAATTGTATGGAATGAAATTGTTTGATCACCTTGAAAATTGAGTTAATCACTTATACGATTAAGAAATCAAAATGAATCATGCATTCCTCATATTGCATACGGATAACACCGACTGCCGCTTCACGTAAAAGATGGAAAGGGACTTACAGGAATACGAGTTTCCTGCAGGATTGGGCACTAGCTATGTCATCATATATATTGAGTCCCTATCCTAAGTTGATGGGCTTACTAGGCGCTGGGAGACACCAATCGTCGAGGAGGGGCCGAGTCTTGTGGCTTCTGCTTAGGGCGTGTGTTTGTGGATTGCAGAGGCCAACATACCGCTAGACTTAGGATTTTAAAATATGATTTGATTTCGGTAAAGGAAGTATACATATATATATATATATATATATATATATATATATAGAGAGAGAGAGAGAGAGAGAGTTTTGTTTTGGCATGAGTACGATAGTGCAAATGAAATAAAACCTAAAGTTTAGAACTCGGATTTTGGTTTGGGTCGGTTAATTATCTCCAAACCCCGACTTTAGGGGGCATAATTCTGAATCGTATGCAGTTCTTAGGTCACTGCATACGTTGTTTGCCATACTGATTGTTCATGCATTCATATGATTGTGCATCTAATAAATTTATGTCATGTGGTACTGACGGGGGTATTTATCTCACTAAACATAAGCTTACACCCTTGTAGATTTTTGTTGATGCAGGAGAATCTCTTTACTAATCCGGACCGAAGCATGCCCGTAGTAAGTCTCGTGTAGGGATGGGTTGGAGCGATCAGAGAGCGAAGAGGACATTTTGTAATAGATATATAGACGTTTAAATACTTTTATATTTTTGCTCATAACATAGATTTAATGCAGTTCCGTTATAAACTGCATTTATTTGTAATATTTTTTTTTAGTGTGGGTCTCACGAGCCCACATAATTAGCTAATCTATAATATAGAAGTAATTTTAGTTAAATTGCTTTATATTATTTGTCTATAGACCTAGTGGTAACGTAGAGTGGAAGGAGTCTTATGTGTCATATAAAAGGCCTATGATCAGCAAGGGGGGTTGATAATAGACCTTTATACGGTACACAGTGATCTACCACGATAACAATACTATTGAGTCGTGATACACAAAAAATGAAAAAATTTATATAAATAGAGTATTTTAGGGAAATTTAGAAAATAATGTTGAATTATAATAAAATAGTTTAGATTTAAGTATTTTCAAGAGAAGAACGTTAGGCTTAAGCTTAGATTCAAATCTAACTCAGGCTAACCTTGTCCAATTAATTGCACATATGAATAAGGTATAAGTCAATGACCTAACGATTAAGCATTTGAACTTATACTTAGGTTTGGCTTGGAGATCAGGGGTTTGAATCTCACCAAAAGCATAAAAATGCCTTTTATATTTCCTTCTTCACAAAACACACTACCACATGACACGTGTCGTTACAAGGCATGACACGTGTCGTGACATGTTATCGGCCACGTATCCTAAAAGGACATGACCATTCGACTCCACAGCTGATGTGGCGCTATGTCAGCATTTTCCTTCCTTTTCTATTCCTTTCTCACACAAAACCAACCCGACCCCCTCACTTTGCCTCCATTTCTCACTAAATTTCCACATGTGAGCCTAGTTGCTTTTGGTTTAATTACGCACTCCATATGATCCTTAGTGAATTGAACATAGAAACATGGTTAGATTCAATCATTTAAGCATTCAAAATTAAATTTGAAAGAATAGGAAAAAAGAGAAAAATTTGCAATTAGCAATTAAATCCATCTTTTGTTTTGGCTAAGCAAAAGGAGGGAGGGAAGAAATAAATAAAAAAAACTCCATACATAAGGGGATCACATACACTCATTGTCCACTCACAACCCCAACCCCATGTACAACACATACACAAACACCACCTTCTTTCTCTCGATCGAACAACGTATACTTTTAAGTATCGCGCCATTGCATGCCTAACTCCCTGATCTCTCTCTCTCTCTTTCTCTCTCTCTCGTGCAACAATACGTACACATAACCTACAACCCACTATCTCTTTCGCTCTTGATTGTAGACCGCTCTCGACCCCCTCTCTCATCTATTGCTGCTCAACTCGAACCACCCAATGCTAGCCATCATAGCATTCTACTGTAGCTGCACATACACATGCTACTCTCACACACAAAGACCAATCCAAGCACTCTCTCTCTCTCACCAAACTACTCACTTGCACATACAATTAACACATACATACTCACCATGTTAATCTTCTCTACCGTGCGACCTTCTACTGTATACGATACACACAAGAGCAGCAGCTACAATAACTACCAAGTGGTTACAACCAAAACCTAGCCGCATCTCCATCCCCTTAGATATGCCATAACCGCCCATCTTCAAGCAAAAACACCACCATAGTTGAGCTCGTGGTGGTTCAAAACTTAGTACTAAAGACTATTTTCACCCCAAGCCCCCACCGTTGGACACCATGACCACTGCCACAATCAACCTAAGTTCCAACCACCACCAAACATTTGCCATTAGCCAAGGTGTCGCTTATACTCCCCTTAATTGCAATAAAAAACTACTGAAACCAATTTTTCCCTAAAAAATTCTAGCTTGAAATCACCTCCAACGCTACTACTTACTTCTCCATTATAGTCGAGTCAATTAACCCAAAATTTGGCCTTGGTCCGACCCAATTCGAACCCATGATCCATGCCCACTACACCAAACCGTGTGCCCAACTTAGATTCGGTCTAGCCCTATGTCTTGTTTAGGTTTCAATTTTCTTTTTCCTTTTTTTGTGTTTTGTTTGTTTGTTTGTAATAACGATTAGTAAAAAAAAAAAAAGAAAAGAAAACCAAGAAAAAAATTTAAAAAAAAAAGAGAGTAAAAGAGAAAAAAAAAAGAAGAAGAGGATGAAGTTTAGTTTCTATTTTTTTAAGTAAAAAAAATAATAAAAATAATAAATAAATGAAAGATAATAAAAAATAATAATAAATCGTTTTACCACTTAAAAAGTCAACTTTCCAAAAATAAATAAAAATAAATCGATCCTTTCTAAATTAGGATTACTCTAGAGTTTCCAAAAATAAAACCTAATTAGGACCTTTTAGAAAAATTTCCATAAATAAATTAAATTGGGTAAAAACGTAAACCCGATTTGTTTTCAAAAATTAAAATCAATTAACCCGTTAATATTTTTGAAAATGAACTATAAAAGTTTGATCACAAATAGTGGGTATGTAAGCACTCATAATAATTATGGGGCAACATAAAATGTGGAAAATTTTCTTTTTCCATCTTACGTAAATAATCAATTTAATTAACTTAGTTGGATGTGATATGATTTGTTGTTTAAAAATTGAAATCTAAAAGGGCATTATTGAAAAGTGAAATTAATTTCGGAAAGTTAAAAAGTGGTACATGTTTAGGGTTTAATAAGATTGTTTAGGGTTTAATAAGATAGCCCTCGAATCCAAATCTCTAGTTTTAAAGCCGTTTTAAAAATTAGTTTTATTGAAAAACTAGTAACTAAGTTATAATCAATCCACCTAATTGATTATAATTTTACTCTTTTTCTTGACCTCGGCTAGGTAGTAACTTCGAATAATTTTTAAAAGAAAAACCAATTTTCTTTAACCTTTAATCGAGAACCAATATTAAATAGGTTATGGTTTAATATTGACCAAGTTACGAAAAATATTAAAAACCAAGCTCGATAATGCTCATTGAGGTATTCTAATATATTCAAAAACTAAGGAAGAACATGCAAAGTACTTACATTTGGCACTTCAAAAGTTAAGACATAATATGTTGTATGCTAAGTTAAATAAGTGCAATTTCTGGCTAGATAAGATTTCTTTTCTTACAGATATTGTGTTAGGTGGAGCAATTTCCATAGATCATGAAAAGGTTAAAGCAGTAATGAAATGAAAACATCTTACAACCATTTCAAAAGTATGAAGTGTTTTAGGTGTGGATTGATATTATAGGTGGTTAATAAAGGATTTTTCTAAGATTGTGAGACCATTGACTCGATTCACTCATAAGAATGTCAAGTTTGAATGGAGTGAGAAATGTGAACAGGGTTTTCAAGAACTAAAGAAACAACTAGTTATGACTCTAGCTCATTTAGATACTTTGGAATCTAAGAAAAATATTGAGAGTATCTAGAGGGTGAGAGAAAAATTTAGGGAAAAATTAGAAAAAATAGTGTAATTAGCACTACATTGGAGATTAGCCATAAAACCAAAACTCGACAATGGATGGCTACCATCACCTGATAGCTACCACCTTGCCTAAGGTTGCCAATAAGCTTGGAGGTATCATTCGTGGTTGGAGCTGCTTGCATTAGTAAGTCACCAAATTTGGTCCAAATTTTAATAAATTATTAAAAATTCTAAGTTTTGTCAAAAAATTATGAATTTTAGTTTTCTTAAGTAATTTTATGTGCAAAATTTGAAAATTAAACCATTTTTTTTTTTAATTTTGAGTGTAAATATATGTTTCTTAAGAAATTAAACTCGTACACCGATTTTTTATCATATTTTAAAAAGGTCAAATGACGTAGTTTCAATCTCAATTTTTGAATATAGGATACTCATATGCTATATTTTCATGCTATGTGATCAGTTTGTCAAAATTTTAAAGAAATTTTGATTTCCATAAAATAGTAAGTTGTTAGAGTACTTTTCTAAAGCCAACTTAATAATTTGATATAGTTTATGTTATAATCTGAATATTAATAAGTTTTGAAGATGATAAATTGAAGGAAAATAGATTTTCTTGGAGTGAAAAGTCATTTGTTCAGCCAATTTAATTGTTTAAGGGAAAGAAATGACATATCACTTTAATTTGAATTTGCATAAATTAATGTATAAGTTGTGAAATATTGATATGAGATGAGGCTGAGGTTAGAAGTAGTATTTGTTTACCGATCTTGATTGTAGTAGTGAAAATATATGTTGAAGTCATGGAGATTTTGGCTGGAAAGCGAATGTGTACTGATCAGAAGATAAACCAAGGGATAGGTCAGAGATTATATATAAATGGAAAATTACAAAGTTGTTTAGGAACTAAATCAAAGATTGTGTATACACGGAATGTAGTTAGGTGAACTTCAAAGGATAGGAAGGAGATATTCTTAGGACCTTTGAATAAATTGCAATCAAGGGGCAAATTAGATGATGAATTAAAAACTAGCCAGATACGAGCTAATAACAAGTGACTTAAAAATTTGAGTATCTAAGTATAATAAGACCATAAACTTAAGTGAATAAATTGTCCTAGTAACTTTAATTAACACATTTGACATGTGGAGGAATTCTACTACGGACCACCCTCTTATTATAGGGACATAAGGGTTAGTAGGTAGTTAATTGTGTAGTAACCTCCCAATGTACATGCACATGTTAGAATTTAAATATCGAGCAATTAAGTGACCCCTAGTTGGACTGGCAAAGCGAAGATGTTTTTAACTCCTCAACTACTTTGTTACCTACATAAAGCTCTCCCGTATTCCTCACGCGACCTACCTTAGCTTTCCTTCCCTCCTAGTCACATGGGCTTTATTCGCATAGGGTTGGTTAGGTAAACTAGGTTGGGACTTAGTGTAGTGAGGTCAAAAAATGGATCCTTTAGGTCGCCTAGGCAACCCAATGTGCCTTGGACCAAAACTCCCATCAAATATAAGTGAAAACGTTTGGGCTTAGAGTGGTTTGTAATGTTCATGAAAAAATTTTGGATGGAGATGTTGGATGTATTATGATAATACATACCTAACAATAGTTATTAGGGTTGCTAAAGATGCAATATATGAGTAGATGTTGGATATCGTATGCAAACATCTTCAAATTAATAAGATAGCCCATCAAGTCAAAATTAATTCATGGGTTTCCCTTTGTTGGGACAATGAGGTTGATGGAGCTCTTCAAAAGCCCTATAAAGATTATGATGTACAATTGTTTCCAATAAGAGAATGGTTGAGGCATCTAAGGCATCATCCAATGGTCAAGTGTTGACTACTTCTGTAGCAAGGAATTTGATAGGTGGTGAAAAGTATGAAGTGGCCACCATATTGTAATTTCAACTACTAACACCAAGTATTTGAAGTCATAACTACACTACACCCTACTATATATGGCTAAGAAGGGGGATAATAGCCACACAGTAAATTTCAAGCCACACGTATCTTCAATAAATACGATAAGTAAAAGGTTGATTGAGTATGATATTCAGTAACACTAGACTTCCGATGTAAATTCAAACAAACAAAAATTCAATGAAGTACAATATTTGGCAACTTTAAACTTTTAGTGTAAATTTGAAAAATCACTCATGGTTCAAGTAGTAATCTTGACATTATTCCTTAATCTTGGTCTTGAAACTTATGGATTCACATTGATCTTAGAATCTATGTATTTTTGGAACTTTCAAATTCATATTGTCTAGACTATCAACTCTTAAGATCAACAGCCCACGTTCGTTATCATCTTGGTCTTGGTTTTTGGATCTTAGGATCAAGGATCAATTGATCCAATTTATTCCTGGCATTAGTATTGGAGTTCTCTTTCTTTTCAATTATTTTTATTTTTATTTTTTTATTATTGTTGCTCTTGTTGCTGCTGTAGTTTTCGATAAGTGGCTTCTGGTTCCCATTATGTGTTTGTTTGTGTGCTTTTTCTCTTTTCTTTTTTCTATTTTTCTTTTTCGTTGCAAATCGTAACAGTTGATGCGCTAAGATATCTACTTTGATATGTATACGGTGTAGGGTACGACACATTTGTGTATGTTGCATACGGCATCTTTACGCTGGACTTTGCAGCTCACTCACGATGAGATACATTCCGGCCCAAGTTAACCAAGCCAGCGAGATTTTGACAAGATACTTATATTTCAAATGCATATGAGGTCTCAAAATGTCGAGGCTTAGAAGTCTCATATTTGAACCTATACTATGAGAGCAGAATGGACGTCACTGGTGAAGACTTAAAAGTAGGAGATATAATTTAGATTCAATAGCCGCATTAAGACAATTAATGATAGTTATAAATTAGCACTTCCCTTTAATAATATTTAATTGTCGACATAGCTTTTTATTTCGAAATATCTAAAAATAAAAAGTTAAAGAGAATTTATTATGGATTCTAATTAATGGTTTCTGAACCTTAACATACTTGCTATGATAAAAAGTACGCAGCAGAGCTGGATTTGGGACGTGACAATAGAACAAAATATCAATACTTTAGACTCACTTAAAATGCAAATGAATTATTTTGAACATGATCCCCATGTGAAACACTAAGCAAATTCACAAAGACTCAAGACCATAATTGTGGTACGACCGTTACGCAGAAGAAATTCATTAAGGCGGGAAAGGGCAATCGCAATTCAAAACAAAAAGAAAGAAAAAAACGAGAACGGTTACATCACGGACATCGACATAATCTGTCCAGCAAGACCTGGGTCTTGGGTTAACAGCTCCCTCAAATTGTTCTCCACTTCTGCCATTTGCTTCTCCAAGTAATCCTTTGAGGCCTTTGAACATGCCAAGAATACGGTCCAGATCATGAGTGGAAGGAAAGAAATGTAAACCAAAATAATAATTGTGAGGCCACGTCAACGGAAAAACTGAAGCGAGCGGAGAACATGGAAGATATGTCACCAAATTAAACTATCAACACCTTTACACAACAAAGACGTCTATCACGCACTCACTCCTAGGGTAGAATATGAGTTGAGAAAACGGTGTTACCTTTTTGCGTGCATATTGCAACCAAAGGATTTCACGGTTCAAAACATGTAAACGAAAGATGCAAAGAGCTTTTGTCGTCTAGAGAAACTAACCCGAACTTAAACCCGTAGATGAGTTATGAAATTATTAAGATGATCCAAGACTAGTTTCTACTAATTAATTCGGGAAATTGCCCATATGTATTTTAATACCATGTCGACCTCTCATGCCAATGTTATGCAAAAGTTGAGCTACATTCTGAGATGGACATTTAATTGGGAAATACAAAAGGCAGATGAGATTTCTTACCTGTGTTTGTATTTATATAGAATCCCATATGCACAATGAATTACAAAACAATATTTTAGTATGAGAATCTTGAATAGAATTTACTTATAACCGATCTAGTACAATACCTCCATCTTCCTGAAAGCCACAAACATCTACCTCAATTCACCTGTGTTTTGACAGTTTTACAGACCAAACAAATCCTCAAGTACAGAACTGGTATTCCATATTCCCCACTTATATGTCATCATCATCACCACACAATTCCTAAAGAGGAAAAATGATGCACAAGTTTGCGCATAAGGTGATAGATTACACAGCCATTAGGTAGCATTGCCAAGACAAGGATATTCAAAGAAAAAAAACAAGCAGAGACGATTTCAGCAGCACCACTGCATCAAATATAAGCTACAAACCATATCAAACAATGCAACTGCAAAAAAAATGACTGGAGATGCTGTTTGGAAACAACCTAGATGCGTATTTGAACCTTATCAAAATGAGCACATCAAAGGGTGATCAAAACGCACCTTTCTCATGCATGGTTCTTGCAATGCCTAACATAATGAAAATTTAGAGCTGGGGGAAGAAAATTAGAGCTAAAAGGTTCATTCAAGCAAGCTAGAGGCCTGAAAGAAAGAACATATGATCAAGCCAATGAGCTCATTACTAGAGCAACACTCAAATCTTATACTCACTATGTGCAGTCCGTCACATGGATCCTATTCTGCAATGCACTCGACCATGAAACATATCTTCACTTATACCTAAATATCCCATACCATATTCTATTGTTTATCCATGTCTTTTTTAGTCCTGCCCATTTTCAAGCTAATAGCCCATAAAGTCACACAGCCTAATGGGTATCCATAAATGAAGTCTATAAATGTGTCCAAACCATCTCTTTACCAAAATTGATTCCATTGGTTAGATATATTCTTAGTCTTCAAACTTATGTTGAGAAAAGATCCATGAATCATATTACATTTCATTTATAAGGTATTTCCACTCATCAAACTACATTGTCATCTATTCAACCAACTTTTCATTTTACATTAGACACCTGAATTCTTTGATAAAAAGCTAAATTCATATACTCTTGTAATGATTCAGCTTCATTAAAATGAGTTCTCTACCCTTACTTGCGTTAAGCAATTGATTAAAACATCTCATCTATCTCTCTTTAATTGCCTCATTTGTACTGTGTGCATGTTATGGCCAATCTATGATTCCCTACAGCTCAAGATGAATATAAAATAGTCTCCTTTTCCCTTGTTTACAAACGCACTTGTTTACAAACACAAGAAGAATAATTGTATAATAGTAGCAGTATGTATAGTGTAAACACGTGTCTTATGTGATATTTTTATATTTGCTAATGGGTATTGCAGTAGGTGAAGGAGGTGTGACATGTATGTTGTGATGTGCAGGAATGTAGTAAGGTTCAGAGGTTGTGTTGTATGGGCAGTTTAGGGGAAGTTACTAGTGTCTATCCATGTCAGTTATTAATGTTTGTGTTGGAAAATGAGGGAAATTAGGAAGCAGTTATAACAATTCAAAAATAACTGCTAAACTGCTATGATGATATTGATGTATTTATTGATCAGATTTGTGGATAAATGGAAGACAGTTAGAATTTCTCTCAAAAAAAAATTTCAGAACTTAGTGTTCAAGAGATCCTAGGGTTCTCTCTTAAAAAAACGAGCCCTAAAATGAGATCGTCGGGTTCTCTCGTTTAACAAGTCCAAAAATGGATTATGAAAACCAATTCTATAACAATTTGGCATCAGAGCCAGGTTTAATGGAAGAATTGAAGAATTTGCAGCAACAATTTGAAGCCTTCTTATTGATGTGTAAGGAGGATAGGTTGCAATTTGGAGCACTACTACTACTACTTTTAGCGCAGCTTGCTTACTTATGTCAAGATGTACCAACACAATGAAAAAAAGGCAAAGAACATAGGGATGCCAGCAACAAGAAAGGTGGTGCGGTTACCACTGTAGATCATGAAGAAATTGCTGACGGGGCAGTGGAAAGAGGATGATCTATATAAGCCAACCGTGGGTGTAGTAAAAGAATTGACTATAGTGGAAGAGGGTAAAAAGCCGAGAATTTTTGGATAAAATCAGTAATATATTAATAACAAAAACAGAAAAAGATGTACAAGAAGAAGCCAAGTTCATTATCCATATTTACAAAAACAAGAAGAATGTGGATGACCAACTTGGACAGCACTAAAAGCTCATAACTATACATCCAAATAGGACAAAATAGTCCTAACTAAAATATTTGCTGAAGTAGGAGTGCCTCTTAGTTGCCTAGAGTTCCTTTACTTCCAAATGATGTAGAACACAACTAATGGAATCCTCTTCCCTTCTTGAGATCTTATCTTTTTGAACTGTTCTATAAAAGATTGCATAGAACTTGGTCAAAGGAAGTTTGTCCATGAGGGGAAAAAATGATGTTAAATTCCTGCCTAAACACATCTTGTAAACTTGCACATGGTGAAGAGGTGTTAGTGGTTTTCTTCCTTCGTAGCACATAAGTAACATAGGTTTTGAGATAGGATACCCCATTGAAGCAACTTATCTTTAAAAGCCTTTCTTTGATTGTAAGCCATATAAGGAATGAGTGTCAAGGGAGGTTGGTCTTGTTCCAAACAATGGTATGCCAAAAAGTGGTCTAAATTTTCCTTCTCATGCAATCCACATAAATGTATCAATTGCTCCTACCTTCAAGGTTATGTGATGGGGTAGACTAGATCTAATGGAGTCCTAAGTGTCTCCTTCTGGCTAATGCCAACTTGGTCCATCTATAATATTACATAGCCTTGACTCTTTGCTCTAGTTCATGGCATAGATACTTCCTTCACCAGTCCAATTAACAAGTGGAACATTTAGGTGCCATGAGTCATTCCAAAGGGATATATTCCTCCCATCTTGATGTTCCAAGAGAAGAGTTACCTTGCCCAACTTCTAGCTTGGAGGATTTTCCACCAAGACCAAAAGCTTTGAGATGGGTTGAGAATGGATCAGAAGTTTCGTCCTCTTAAAGTTTCATCTCTAGTTTAGCTTGGCCATAAGCCATTAGGGTTCACAGTCAAGTGCCAAATATGTTTTAACTGAACTACTCTATTCCAAAGGATGATGTCCATAACTCCTAAACTCTCTTCACTCCTTGGTAAGCATACATCATCCCACGAAATTTTAGCATTAGTTTTGACTTCGTCCGTTCTATTCCATAAGAATCTTATTATCTTGGTTCATAGCTTGCAAGATTTTCTTCAAAAGATTGAATATGGTTGCCTAGTAAGCTTGTAATGAGAAGAGAACACTCTTGATTAATTGGACCCTACTTGTATACGACAAAATTTTGGTAGATCAACTATTAACTCTAGCAATGAATCTTTCTACCAAGATATGACAATGTGCTTTGTTAATCCTTATTAAGATGAGAGAGACCCCCAAGTATTTGGCTGATAGCTACCCCTCCTTAAAACTAATCATTAACAAGATCTGATTTTTCATTACTTGATTAACTCTACTAAAAAAGATGTTACTTTTGGTCATACTAGCTTAGAGACTTGAAAGAGCAACGAAGAACTGTAAGTATTGGTTAGTCAAGCTTACTAAGTTAAAGTCACCCTTTGAAAAGATGAGGATGTCATCCGCAAAGCAAAAGTGGTTCGACTTTCCCTTTTTACAATGCCAGTGGTAGTTGAATCCTTGATTGGAGCATACTTTGCATAGGAGACATGAGAGGAGTTCCATTACAAAGACAAAGAGGTAAGGGGAGATAAGATTGCCTTGTCTTAATTTTTGGTTACTTGCAAAGAAACCCACTAATTTTCCATTTAAACAAATAGAAAATCTTAGTGAAGATACACATACCATGGTCCACATCACAAAAATGAGTGGAAAATTGAGAGCATGTAACAGATGCTCCAGGAAGACCCAATTAACATGATCATAGGTCTTCATCATATCTACCTTCATTGCACATCTAACACCATAAGCATCTTTGTAGTACAAAAAATGAGGGAAAATAGGAAGTAGTTATAATAATTCAAAAATAACTACGAAACTGCTATGATGATATTGACGTATTTTTTTAATCAAATTTATGGATAAATAGAAAGTAATCAAAATTTCTCTCAAAAAAATTTCAAAACTTAGTATTCAAGAGATCCTAAGATTCTCTCTTAAAAAGATGAGTCCTAAAACGAGATCATTGGGTTCTTTCATTTAATAAACCCAAAAATGGATTACAAAAACCAATCCTATAACAGTACACATCAATACCAACACATATTATAAACATGAGTTTATTCAAAGCAAAGATTTACTATTTACGTATTGAATATCTACTAGTGATTTATTTATGACAAAATCCCTTGAGAATAACATAGGATATTGGCATTTGAGTATAGTTGGTCAGTTACAAGGTTTGCTAGTATTACATTAGTCTTAAAAAAATATATGGTCAGGAAAGTACGAAGAACAAACACAGGCATGGGATCATCACATCTATTAATCCTAAGGAAACTTTGCCTTAAGAAATATATGCAAGGGAAGCTTGAGTTAATTGGTAACGAGACATGATATAGAGTGTTTGGAATACTACATTCAAGCATCATTAGTTCCTTTTATGCAAACCAATGTGAATTACCTTTAAACCTAAGGTTGTAGTTCATATATGACCATCATGCTTGAATACTAGTAAAATGCAACTTATATGTAAGTCATTATCAAGCTAATCATCGAATATAAGAACCTAAAGCACTCACAAGGGGTAGTAATGAGTCAAGATGGGATCCATTCATCTCAAATGCGAAGATACATAATGACTTGGAAGTTTACGACCATGCTTAGATTGATTAAGTACAAGTTGTTGAGCTAAACCAAGCACCACAATTCAATACCCCGCTTGCTTCACTTGTTCAATACCAATGCTAGATCACATACCATTGTGATTATAGTAAGTACTAAAATCTATTTATGTTGATATTATTATATGATGATCATGTATGTTCATGACATGTTGTATTAACGATGTTAATCATACTATTATATAGATACTACAAATGAGTTTTCAGGTAAAAAATTGTTTTAAATTTTAATTCATGCGTCTGTCTGACCTGAAACCTAAACGTGGTATCAAAGCTCTTTATAATCCAAGCATAACATTCTTGATGTTTTCTTGATGGTTTTCAACCGTTCTTGCATATTTGACAATTCGTACATGCAATTAGTTAAGTTGTCCTTATGTATGTTGATGATCATGAACCAACTCAATTGGATTAAGTTGTGATTTATGATTTTTGCAACAAATATGTTGAATAAATTTCCAAAATTACCAAATCTGATATAGATTTTTGAATGTCCAGAACCGTCATTAGCTGGATGGAACGTGAAACCATGCGCCATCATAGATTCTCTTTGGCACAAGGAAGAGGAAGCACACAAGAAACCTATTACATCAAACTATACATCAAAAAAACAAAAGGATTGCTAGCTTGATACGATGGCCATAAAGGAGCATGCCACCAACTTGGTTTTTTGTGTTTGTCCTTGGTCATCGCTTTGATTGGTGGCATGTGGTGTAAGTTGATTCCCTTTCTCAGGCTTGGATGCAAAATTAAGTTGGGCCCATTTTATGGTATTGCATGAGGCTTAAATCTGATCTTGCATGTGGAACTAGGCTTAATTAAATTAAAATATATTAATTTCATAAGGACAATATGGCTAATGATGATTTGGGCTTTAATGGTTTAATATGTAACTTACAAGGCTATGTTAATTGTATAATGGGTTAAAGCTGACATGTAATTGATCCGGCTAACATATATTTTGGCTCGAATTCTAACTTCTTGAGGAAGCAGCTTCATGGATAAGGCTATAACTTGAGGAATTTCCCATGGATTCTGTTACGTGAGTTCAATGCTGCAAGAACATTTAAATAAGGGGCAAAACACTAGAACAAATCCTGCTACAGGATTTCAATTATTTTGTGGATGATATTGAAATAGAAGTTATCAGGTATGCTAGTGAGTTTCTATACTTAATCCAACACACAACCAAATAATCCCATTTGGTGGAAATCGGATCAAATAATGGTCAGAGGCACATATCGGACACATAGCACCCTCTATCCCGCTCCAGATCATACAGTTTTATTTGTTTAAATTTCTCCAGTATGTCAAGGAAGGCCCCCTTTAGATTTTTTTTAATTTCTAGACAACTGTGGTGATTTTCTCCCTAGATCAACAAAATCCAATAAATGGATGAGAATGGAACTAGCACATTTAAGTTGGTTTCCAAACTTAAGCCCCCAAAGGCTTAAGTGAAAAAGGAAAATCTTGAAATTCTCCAATATATCTTAGAGGAATGTTTAAGCAAAGACCTATCTGAATGCAATAAGGGGATAGTTTGCTTAGTGAAGAGGATGAAGCCTTCAAACATACAAGATGCAACTCTGTTAAGCAAAAATCAAGAGCGAATCACTAAACCTCGATGGCAAGAATATAGCTTTTTCCCCAAGTCCATGAAGAAGCGATTCAATCAAAATGCTCACTCCCTGGTCAGAGATGATCGACAGCAGGACCACAAAAAGATTTACAAGGTTCAATGAAGTTGTTAAAACATGTGAAATAGGTGATTAAAAACATTAAGGAAAAGATTCGCTAGGGATATGAACAAAGGATATTGAAGAGGAATCATCAAATTGAATTCAATGAGAATTTAGATTAATTTAGACCAAATGGTCTGAAAAGTTTCTTTTGTTTGCTAAGCAAATAATTTCATTAGTAGAGAATTTACAGCCACACATTGTGGGTTGGTTACAATAAACACCTGACAAAACATTCAAGATAGAACAAGATTAAACAGAGTATCAAGAGAGTATACAAAAAAGGGAGACTAGAATGGACCACTCCTAGTGTAAGATTTAATTTGTCAAGCTAGGTGCCAAAGTTGAGGAATGGATGATCCCAAACTGGTGGAATTCCTTGCCCTCCACAAGCAATAAGCGGCAACTGCAAGACCAACTTTCCACTTTCTCACTAGAGGCAAAGATGATGATGCAACAAATGAGGTGTTGCATAATTCCCTGCCATGACAGACAAGATCTTGGACTTCCCATGGACATTGGTATTGCTACTTCCTTCCAAACCAACAACTAATAAGGGCACTCAAAGAAAAGGTGGTGATGGTTCTCTTGTCCACTTATGCAGAAATAGTAGAGAGTAGGCCCAACAATACCCCAACGTGCTAGTTTGTCTAAGGTACTAAGTTTCTCATTCCAAGCCAACCACAATAAAAATAAATGCCTTGGGATAGATGTTTTACACCATACAATTTTCTACCAGGGAACTCATGGTTTGTGAGCTGAAGATGCCTTTTCTTTTTTCTTTTTTTGGGCCAGCATGAGTTGAAAATGGTTGATAGGCATTTTTAATAGTGAACTGACCCAAACTGGAATGGATCCAAGCTAGAGAATCTGGTTTATTTTGGCATATGGTTCAATAGACCTTGGGATAGAGAAAGCTGACCAGAATTCACCAGGAAGGAAGCTCCATAAGTTACTCTCAATAATGGAACCCGAGGCAGCTATTTTGTCTGGCACTTAGTGAGAGGTCTAGAGGATTCGTAGGTAGCCAAAAGACCAACCACAAAGAAATGGATAGTCCATCACCAATTCTCCATTTAAAACACAATCTTCCAAAACTACAAATATTGATCAGCTTTTTCCAGCTCCACAAACATTGAGAAGGAATGCAAGTACGCAAAAAATTTTCACCCTTGAGAAGGTATGTTTTTACCCAACCATTCCACAAGCTGCTAGAATTTCTTTTGCACAAGTTCCATTAATGTTTTATTTGAGCTGATTTATTCTGAATTTCAAGATTTGGAATGCTGAGTCCTCCTTCCTTAGTGAGGATAGCAAACATTTTCCCATTGTACTTTTGCTTTGGTTGAGATATTTGACCATCCGCTCCACAGAAAATCTCACATTAGACCTTCCATCTTACTTATCAAATATTTAGGCAATAAGAAGATTAATGTTGAGTAAACTTGCATAGAGAATAGGACCAACTTAATAAGTTGTAAACGCCCCTAGAATAATAGGAATTTTGATGTCCAAGAGTTCAAGTGTGCAAGAATTTTGTCGATTAAATTATATCACAGTATCCACACTTCAATATTGATGCAACCGAAGGAATGGCCAAATAGCAAATGCGTAGAAGGCCTTCCTGGAATCTCAAGATGTCTAGGATGCAGGTTTATCAACCATATCAACATTGCAAAAGAACACCATACAGTCTACTTGATTTACTTGGAGCCCAACTAGGGAATGAAACTTATCTAAGACAACTTTTAGCATCCGTATGGATGGTACATGTCACTTGCAAAAAAGAAACATGTCATCGACAAAACAAAGGTGAGTTAACTGCTCCTCTTTGCATCTCCAATGATGGTGAAAAAGAGTAGGGGTGCATGAGGTTCATAGCATCCCAGATAGAACTTCCATTGCAAGAACATATAAATATGAGGATAATAGATTACATTGTCTTAATCCCCTTGAATTAGAAAAGAAACCATTAGTTCCCCATTCATGTTAATAAAAAATGTTGGTGTAGTAAAGCATTGAACAAGGAGCTTTCGAAATGCCTATACAATGAAGCACTTCTTCAAGAAAAGATTAATTCAAAGTGTCAAAGGCTTTCATAATATCAACCTTTAATGCACATCATGAAGGATCCCTTTGAAGATGACATCCATGGACCAATTCTTGTGCAATGAAAATGCTATTCGTAATTCTTCTACTAGGCACAATAGCAGATAGCTCTCTACTAATCAACATAGGCATCACTTCTATTAATCTTTTTATCAAAAGTTTCAAGATGGCTTTGTAAATCAAGTTGCAACAAGCATTAGTCTAAAGTCCTTCTTACTTGTTGGGTTCTCACACTTTAGAACAAGAGAAATAGTGTATTGTTTACCTCTTTTAATAACACCTGTATTGAGAAATTCTCTAACTGCCAAAATGATATCCTTACCAATGATGGATCAAGCTACCTTAAGAAACTTCACAGAGTAGCTAGCCATAGGGATAAGTGGCTTTCCCATTGGATTGAGAGAAGAAAGCATCCTTGACGTCTTCATCAGAAAAAGGGTTTTCAAGAAAACCCACTTGGTCCCCATTGATCTTCTAGATTATAAAGTTACTAACTTCATGTAGCAAAGCTGAGGATACTGGTTCCTCTTTGAACAAACAAGTAAAAAAAAAAAAAAAACTCGAAGCTTCTTCTTTTACGAGATCATCACCTCTGACTTCCATCCCATCATTGACTAGGGAATGAATGGCATTTCTATTTGTACTTTTTTAGAAGCCTTACAAAAATACATTGTGTTATTATCTCCAAGTTGAAGCCACTTCACCCTTGATTTAGCAAGTAAAAGTCAAAATAAGCTTTTATTTTATTCAGCTAGCAACATCACATCTTCTTGGGCAATTTGAGTTTGTAAGGATTTTAAATTGTCCTTGCAAGATTCACTCTAGCTTGTGCATTAGAGAAATGCTTCGCATTTAGGCCCTTTAACTCCTTTTTCAAGAGTTTAAGCTTGGTAACAATTTGGAATAAAAAAGATCCAAACAACTTGTCTCCTCTACACGCTACCCACCATAGGTAGAAATTCTTCATGGTTACACCAAAAATAAAAAAAAAAAAAAAATTGAAAGGAACTCCCCAAGAAGGGAATTACATCCAAAATCACAATACCAATATGATCAGATATAATGGGAGAAAAAAACTCAACCTCAACACATGGAAAGGAATCAAGCCAAGCTTGGTTAACCAAGACTTGATCAAGCTTTCATAAAATGGGGTCATCATCTTTTTGGTTAGATAGAGAAAAGAAATTCCCCAAAAACTGAAGGTCACCACCATGGCTGAACAGTGACAAATAACCTTCCTTCATGCTCGAATAGATATCTCGTGATATTGAAATCACCAAGAACCACCTAAGGGCTCCATGAAAGAGAGGAGCTAAAATAGAAAGCCATTGCCACAAAGATCTACAAAAATCAGCATCAACACCATAGACAAAAGTAGAGAAAAAGCTCCAATTTGCTCTCAAGTTAACACAAGAACAATGTAAGAATTGTAGGTGCCCTTCTTCTACAATTATCTCCATATTCAAGGATCCCACCAAATCCGCAACATGCTAGAAGTTTGAGAATTTATTACAAAATCCCATGAAGGGTATTATCATCATTTGACTACATTCTCATTAGAGTGGTTAACTCTAGCCTCTAGTAACTTTAAAGGGAAATCTGATTTTCAACACAAATTCTAGTTATTTCATTAACGTTCAAAGGGTCATTAGACCTCTAATATTCTAAGTAGCAAAATTCATAACTAAATAACTTAAAAAAAGAAAAAGGAAGATTCAAGTGCAAGTACGTTTTCGTTTGAAGAACTTTTTCTTTCTGCCCCCTTAAGACCTAGAACTCTTACCAATGCCTAAGCTACCGTTACTCTAAACTTCTTGTCTTGTGATTTGGTTGCAACTTTAAAAATTGCAAGCGTTTGATATTCTTGAAATTGGTCTGACGTGACTTCTTGTGATAGAGTCAAATGAGGGATAGTTAAGTCAGTATCTTGAGCTACAATTTCTAACACATGGAATTTCAAAAGATTCAAGAATTCACAGGAGTTTGAACAAGCTCCACAAGGAGAGTACGAGATTCAATGCCCTCTTACTCAAGCAAATTCTCATTTTCTATGCAAGTTTTTATGTAGATTGAACCTCTTCACTAGACTACTGGTTACAATTAGGTCTAAGCAATAGAGGTGGGGAAGTCCTTGCCTTTCCTCTTTACTCATGTCCATTCCTCACAAGGCCTTTCAAATATGGGTTTGGCATCAACATTGCCCTTATTTGAAGGATAAGAATGTCTAAAAACCTCACAAGGACACTGCAGTAATAGCCATTGAAACTCTACATCAACAAGATGAAATATACCATCATTTCAACCAAAACCCAAGCTTGATTAGCTCTTTCTTTAGGGGTTATAGGAGTATCCACATGCATAGGTAACCTCACTCCACTTGCAATGTAGCTGATACTTTCAAGGTTCAAAAGTCACATAAAATATGAGATGATTACATCCAAACTGGAAAATTCGCCAATTATGGCTTAGAGAGTAACATTCCAACACGCCATTTCTACAGTATTAAAAGGACCTATTTATAGGCAGTCTTGACATGAATGTTAGTAACAAATATTATTACACTAATCCTTAACAAAATTAATTCTATCAACCAACAGCATTAATTGCTAATTAAAATGGTGCAAAATCTATCCAAAAAAAATAAATAAGTAATTAACTATTTACAGCTCTCTCAACACTCCCTCTCAAGGTAGAGAATAAACATCCTTCATTCCCAGCTTAGAAATAAGACCTTGAAAGCTTGAACTATTTAGCTCCTTTGTCAAAATATCGGCTAATTGATACTTTGACGGAACATAAGACATACATACTAACCCTTCCTCCAACTTTCCTTGGTAAAATGTCTATCAATTTCAATATGCTTTATTTTATCATGTTGAACAGGATTTTGAGTAATGTTAATAGCTAACTCATTATCACAATAAAGCCTTATAGGACCTTCCCATTTGATTCTCAAATCTTCCAAAATAATCTTCAACCAAAGAAGCTCACACAATCCCTAAGCTATAGCCTTAAATTCTAATTCTGCAAATGACCTTGCTACCACATTCTACTTCTTACTCTTCCATGTTATCAGATTACCTTTGAGAAAAATACAGTAACCTATTGTTGATATTCTATCCACTAGGGAACCCACATAATCTGCATTGATATAAGCCGCTAAAGTAAGAGCATTGTTCCTTTTGAACAAAATTCCTTTTTCCAATCTACCCTTCAAGTAATGTAGCACTCTGTAAACAGCTTAGAGATAAGGTTCTCTTAGATCATGCATGAATTGATTGATTACGCTTACTAGATAAGCTATGTCTAGCCAAGTGAAAGAAAGATATATAAATTTACCAACCAACCTCTGGTACATCCTTTTATCAGCTGCTGCTTCTTTAGCTTTTCCTAACTTATGGTTCGAATCCAATAGAGTAGAAACTAATTTACACCCAATCTTTCCTGTTTCCAGCAACAAATCAGTTATATACTTTTGTTGAGACATGAAAATTCCTTGTCTAGAGTATGCTACTTCTATACCAAGAAAATACTTTTGCTTCCCCGACTCATTTATATCAAACTCTTTTACTAGTCTTTGCTTCAATTTATGCTTCTCTCTCTTATCATCTCCAGTTATAATATTGTCTATATAAACTACAAGAGTAGCCACTCTCCCTACAGCTGAATGTTTAATAAGAGAGCACGATCATCCTGACTTTGTACCTAGACTCCTTCATGACTAGCAAATCTCCCAAACCATGCTCTAAGAGATTGTTTCAACCCATAAAAGGGCTTTTTCAATGTACACACTTGATTGCTTGTGCTACCCTCAAATCCTGGTGGAATATTCATATAGATTTCTTCATCTAAGTCACCATGAAGAAATACATTTTCAACATCATATTATTGAAGTTGCCAATCAAAATGAGCAATGAACAATAACAAAATTTTTACAGTATTCATTTTTGCAACAGAAGCAAAAGTTTCCAGCTAATCTACACTATAAGTCTAGGTGTACCTTTTTGCTATTGATCTTACTTTACCTCTCAAGAGATCTATCAACCTTTATAACTTAATCCAAAAATCCACTTACAGTCAACAACATTTTTCCCTTTTGGTTTATCGACAATTTCCTATGTTTTATTTATTTATTTTATTTTCCAATGCACTAATTTCCTCCCTCGTAGCATCTTTCCATTCCCTTTTCAGAAGGACCTCAAACACAATGTTAGGTACAGCAATAGTCTTTAAACTCACAATAAAATTTTTGTGAGTTGGTGATAGATACTTAAGAGAGACATACTGAGATAGTGGATAAAATGGTTGCTTAGTACATCCTCTAGTACCTTTCCTAATTGCAATAGGAAGATCTAACTCATATGTTGGGTCAATAGGTACTTCATTAGATTGTGTATGTATAGGTGACTCAGATTTTACCACCATCTAACTCAGAGTTTAAGTTGAATTCTTAGGCTTGTGTTGATTCTGGAACAGTTTTCTTCCTTGAAGTTGAATACACTTAGGAAACCTTGTGAAATTGAGAGGAACACTCATTGGGATAGGAGAAGACACAGTTTCAATGGAAAAATTAGGTGGTGGCTCAAGAGAAGACATGGATTCAATAGAAGAATTAGGAGGCAGCTCAAAGAGTTTGGGTTTATCAACTCAAGTTGAAACAAGAGGAAGGCCAAGTTTTCTCAAAGGTTCAAGTTCAAAGGATTCACAAGTGCCATCTTTCATTATTAAATTCTCCCCTTGAAGAGAGGACTTCAAGAAAAAAGGTGAGTTTTCTAGTGAAAATGACATTTGCTGAGATATAAAATTTTCTAAATGATGGGTTATAACATTTGTAGCCCTTTTGAGTAGATGAGTAACCATGGAAAACACATTTGATTACTTAGGGATCTAATTTGTCCCTTTTATGACTGTGAACATGAACAAAAGCAACCCACCCAAAAACCCTAGGCATGAGTCCATTTGAAGTTTTGAAGTGAGGATAAAAGCTATTAAGTATCTCTATAAGATTCTTGTCATCCAACACTCTTGTGGGTAGACTATTTATCATGTATATAGTAGTAAGAACAGCCTCTCCCCAATAAGATTTTGGAGCATTTGCTTGAAAGAGTAAAGCTCGAGTGGTATTAAG
This sequence comes from Lumnitzera littorea, assembly GCA_024138015.1. Classification (NCBI taxonomy): domain Eukaryota; kingdom Viridiplantae; phylum Streptophyta; class Magnoliopsida; order Myrtales; family Combretaceae; genus Lumnitzera; species Lumnitzera littorea. The sequence goes on along the minus strand of JAMXBB010000007.1, from coordinate 62,623,085 downwards.
CAAATGTTCATTTTTCCTTTTAGCTACCTCACTTTATTGAGGAGTTTTAACACATGATGACTTATGGATAATATCTTGTGATTGAAAATAGGATGACAAAATCTGGTTCAAATAATCTCTAGTATTGTTTGATTAAAATCTTTTTAGTTTAACCCCTAATTGGTTTTGAACCATTAAGTGAAAATTAGGAATGACAACACTAACATCAATTTTTGGTTTAAGAAGAAAGAGACAATTAACGTAAGTACAATTATCAATTAAGGATACAAATCAACGAGCACCAGAAATATTAGCAATTGTTGATGGACCCCATATGTTGCTATGAATCAAATGAAAAGGAAGAGAACTTTCATCACTAACTGGAAAAGATACTCGAGAATGTTTTGCCAATTCATAGATATCAGAATAAAACTCATAAATGTGTAATCCTTGAAATAAATGAGGAAACATGATTTTCAAGACTCCAAAAGTCGAATGCCCTAAACATAAATAATATAGCCAAATGATATCTTTATTTGAAGAATTAAGAAAAGACAAAGATAGATTACTATGAATTTTCTAAGAATTCAAGGAGATAAAGGCCGCTTCTTTCCTTAGCAAGACCAACCCTTTTTCCTGAGTCCTCGTCATGAAATGCACAAAAAGAAGAGAAAAAAGTAGCATAACATTTAAGATCATGGGTAAGCTTTTAAAAAGAAATAAGATTTGATGACAATTTTGGTACATGAAGTACATTTTTAAGAATGATTGTAGGTGTGATCTGTATGTCCCCCAATCCTGCAACAATAGCTAAGGTATCATTAGCCACTATGATTTTTCTATTACTTGGCAAGGGGTAAGGGTGTGGAAGAGTAGAGATGTAGGGGTCATAGAGTCCATAGCACCAGAATCCATTATCCAAGAGTTACAAGATAGAGTGGTTTTATTAGTTGTCATGGTTAAATGTGAAGATGGCCACGAAGGCCTAGTCAAAAAGAGGAAAAATCTAACAATTAAGGTTGGTTTGATAAGAATATTAATCCTACAAAAAACCTAAGACTCTGATACCATGTGAAAAAAATGATAAAGAAATATTTTTAAAGTGATACATAAATTATACATAAAAAGATCTATTTATAAATAGTTTCGATATAGCTGGTAGTAACAAATATCATTGCACCAACCCCTAACAACCCTACAAAATTAATTCTACCAACCAACGGTATTAATTGCTAATTAAAATAGTGCAAAATTTACCAACAAAAAAATAATTAACTATTTACAGCTCACTCAATAGTGTTAGGATGGAAGTCTTCTCTTGTGTTATGAGAAAATGTATAGCTGACCAAGAATTCCCAATCATCAAAATTGCAAGGAAGAAAAGGTACCGCAACTATGGTTTACAAATAATTGCTTAAGTTTCAAGAGAAGTAAAAGGAGATCGACTGAGTTGGTCAACCCTTCTTAAGTTCAAACAATTGGTTAGCCATCACATCCAGAGGGACAGCAGCCTTGTCTTCTTATTTTTATTTTATTTTATTTATTTGGAGAGGGGGGAGCACCCAAGCTGTCAAAGAGGGATCCTCTCTTCTTTTCGCTTCCTTAAAGGAAAATTTTCAATCCACTACTTAAGAGTCCCCTTTATATTTTCAAAGTTGCATGTCGAAGGCCATGAAAGATTGATCCTAGCTACAACCAGACCCATAAGCTCCTAGACATCCAAACTCCTCTATATGCTGATAGGTTGCAACTAATAAGGTCAGAGGTTTTTTCCATGCAAGTCCATTAGGCCACTATGTACTTTTGCAAAAGAAGATCACTTTGAAAACTGAACAATTGGCCAAAAATATCTCATTGGAGTGGTAGACTTGATGTATCAACTACTAAGGTGAAATGTATTTATTTGTGGTAAGAATTTTGGCTAACAAGTGGACCTTAATTACAGATTTGATCTACCATGCTTGCACAGGCTCACTAGAATTCACTCTGTTATTGAAGATGATGAATGGCGCTCTTCCCCATATGGAAATTTAGCAGCATCATAGTACTCCACTGGTTCCAGCTCCTACCAACAGAATGAATAACTAACTTGGGTCCTATCATCATCTGGTGATTTTACATAGAAAGTGTCTGAGAGAAATTGCAAATAGCAGCACAAAGATATCCTTGGGAAGAAGTCCGGTGTCCAAAGACTGTCCCCAAGCATCCCTTTATTTTGTGGTAAGCATGGCAGGGAAACCCTATGATCTAGAAAAACTTGTTACATGGGGGACAACTCACATCCCACTCATTGGTAGTTCCAATTCTCAAAGCAGGAAAAGGAAGATGTTTGTGCCAAGCCAGTATGTCCACCCTCATGCCTAACCTAGTCTGGTGCAATTTCAGGCCTCATAAGCCACCTCCTCATCTCCTTCACCTACATTTCTCTCTTGGTGAGCAGCTTTGGCATCTGCAACATACTCTATATGTGACCATGGAACTCTATTAAAGTGGGAAAAGGAGGTCAGCAACCCTCCTTCCTGGCTAGAAGGACAAATCCTTTTTTGCAATATTGATTGGTTTAGTTTGGTTTCTTGATCTCCCCAGTTTATCAACAGAGCTTTCTTCTGTACACCTTTGTTTTATAATGGATATCTCTTACAGGATTTTGCTATGTTGTGTTCACTTAGTGCCCTATATCCTTGCTTCATAGCAAGTATTCTTTAATAAACGCAAATCATGAATCTTCAAAATAAAGTAGAGACAACAATCAAGGACATTCAAAATCACTAAGAGCACATGATTTAACTAGTAAATAGGAAGAGGTTTATACCTGCAATGACGCTATAGCAGTTTCACTATCCTTAAGCTTTTGCTCCTGTTCAAACATCAGAACTGACTTGGGCTCCAAAACAAACCTGTAACAGATCTTATATCCATAAAGACACAAATACAAGAAACAAAAGATCAATAACAAAAGGCGGTATTTAAGGGGAAATGATGCTCACGTTCTCCCTGCAAAACAAGAAGAAAAATAGCTAACTTGTTCAAGTTGCAGAGAAGAATAGACAAAAACTTAGTTACTCAATAACTCAATCAACCATAAGCAGTGCAGAGATATTTACCTACAGACTTATATGTATTAGTATCGTCAGGCAACTGTCTCAGCTCCTCCAATGTCAAATAAGCACGCTTTTTTTCTCCTTCTTTAGTTCGCATCTGGTTTTGCACCTGAAGAAAATTACTTACTGCTTCACTTATTGTGCAATATAAGCAATAAGAGACTTCAACCACCCCCAATTCCACATCTCAATCTAGAGAATTGCAGAATAAAATGCCTCACAGAATTCGTCTGCCTCCTTAGAAGGGAAGAAAGATGTTTGTCTTTATGAACAAAAATAATTTTATAGAATGTCTAATAGATATGCATGAATCTATTCGGTGAATCACAAAGGTCATGTAGCAGAGATACATCACAATCATTCCTTTCCCACAATATAGTGCTATTTTCCAATAGGTAAAATGCTGCTGCACTTGTATGTGCAACCAAGATCAACCCCTGCCATGAATCTCTTTCTGGTTGTGGAGGTTGTAGGATGAGGAAAAGGTACATATATCTCCCAAAGAAAATATATTTTAGATCATTTAAGAGAGAGAGGCATGAGGGTTGTAATTTTGTACCCCAATGGAGCCAAATCGGAAGCTAGTGGAGGTCAAAGATGGTATTCTAGTATAATAATAATAATAATAATAATATAGTACTAGAAGCTAGTAGGAATATTTATTTATCCTTTGTAAACCTGGCTAGAGAGTACCTCTTCATTGTGATGCTAGCCAATTTATGTATACACCTTGTCAAGAACATCTTAACGCAGTCTACTGAATTTTGTGGTACTCCTAAAGGTTGATTTTTCCAGAAAAATAACCACAGAGATTTCAAGTTTATACTAATGCATATTTGGCAGGTTCTGCTGTTGATAGAAGATCCACCTTTGGATTTTGTTCTTATGTTTAGGATAATGTAGTCAACTAGAGGCATAAAGAAGCAAAATATGGTTGCATGGAGTAGTGCTAAATCAGGGTATAGGTTTATGGCCATGATGTGTGTCAGATGTTGTGGTTTAAAAAGATCTTTAAAGAATTAAAAATGCCTCTAGAAATACCTATAAAGCTATATTGCAACATCAAGGCTACAATTTGTATTGCAAATGATCCTTTGCAACATTGGGGGTTGCCAAATCAAAGTTTAACTTCAAGGACTTCAATAGCAAGTAGCACAGTAGAGATAATTATGCACCAATTTGAGGGGGAATGTTGAAAGAATCATGCAATCTATGTCAGATGCAATTGTCTAATTAGCTTTCGTTTATCTGTCATCTATTTGATTAGGTTTTACTTGTACCAATTGTTTAAGATTTAGTTGAGATTTCATTAGAAAATCTTGGATAGTAATAGACTCACCATGAGAATTAAATGTAATCTTTTTATACTGTTGACATTTCAAATATAGTTATATTTTAAAGCTGAGACTCATGAAACAGTTCTTCCACCTAAGGGCTTTACTTAAAACTGCCACAAGTACCATCACTTCCAACTTATGACCCAACTAAAATAATCTTATAATTTATCCCAAATTCATCTGAGATATATCTATATGATCACAACACTTCTTTTTTTTAATTCCCCTTTTGGGAAAGAGGGAGGAGGGGGGTTGGAGGGTTCATTGATAAGGGAATGTGTACAAGGGGGCCAACAGCTGGGTAAAACAGGGCAATGAGAAATATGCCAAGCATATCTAGAAAAACAAGGAAAAAGAACTCAAAAAATATGATATAATTACAGAATTCTCATAGTTCTCTTCCACAATCCAAGCATCATGGCTAGAAAAATCTGAATCTAGGTTAGAGTGCACTGCACAATGGATAGAACCTTCCAGGGCCACCACCTCTGCGAAAGAATTAGGCAAATTCACTCATACTTCATTCCTATGCCTCCAAATATACCAGAAGCAAAAAGGAGGCCCACTACATGTATACTGGATTAGTAACTGATGAAAAAAAATTTCAGTGAACTATTGAAGCTATCAGTGTAATTGATTAGACAAGTACCAAGGGTGCTTTTGGGTTGTAAGAGTTTGATTCTCCCTTCTCACGTTCAGGCTTTATAAACAAACTTACTATTGGCTATGGTCAGTAGAAAAAGAAGTTCTCTTCCATTCATCAAAAGCAATAGGCCTCTGCAATCTGCATTATCTCTATAGGCCTTCCGTTAGCACTTAATACAAGAGTCATAGAGCTTTACAATAAGACATTAGAGGCATCCACTAATACATTCCACTCCCCCATCAATACATCCTTGGCAAAGCTAACAGGAAATGAACAGATGTGTATGATCCTCAATACCAGAAGAACACAGAAGTAGCAACTTGGGCCAGTCCACATTCATGGAGCTTGCTCAACATAATGAGTTATGTTGCAACACAAGCCACAACATGAAAGAGAGTCTGGTAATACATCCTTTCAATGAATACGCTATTTTTGGCACTGCACTATAATGGGACAAAAAGGCATTAATGCTTCTTTCATCAAGAACTATCTCCTCTCAATCCACCCACCCACCCACCCCACAATATATGAATTTGTCAGGGAAGTTTTATTGAGGTTAAATCTCCACACTTAATTGGTTTTTCACTTTTTCACAAACACTACCAGTTGGCCAAGTCCAGGCCCCAAAAGAAATCAAAGAGCACAATTGATAGACCAGATCAAGGTATAGATTTTACACTTGCACAGCAACTAGAGGTCATTCATTATGCCAACAAAAAAACCATAGGGAAACAGAATTCCCATCTTCCATTTCCTAAGCAAACAACCGTTAGCCATCGGACTCAACTAGTAAATTCTGCCTTCCCAAGATGCATCCGTTGGTCATGAACGTTCCAAAAACTCTTTCCCTTCAAGGAATAGAATTCCCATTATAGTAAGATTCTTTTTTAGGTAAAACGTCAGATTTTATTAATAATATGAAAAAATACAAAAGGAAGAAAGACAACAAACTCAGATAGAACTCCCAAGAGATCTAAGATCTTGAGCCAAACACCATACAAAAACAAAAGGTGCTAGAATCGAGATCTTAGCTATGAAGCACAAAGAGAACTATCAATAGCAAAAAAGCAAGAAAGAATAATGCGAGTAACATCCACAGGAACACGCAAACTAAGACCAAGTCTTCTCATTTCTCTCTTTCCACACATAGTAAATCACGAGGCTGGTCACCATCTTCCCAAAGCAATAAAGAGATCCAAAATGCTAGCTGCACTCAAAGGCTTTTTGGTCCATGTCCTGAATAACTTCTTCCACTTTCTTCCATATGTCAAGCACAAAAGAGCACTTAAGGAAAAGGTGGCAGTGCATCTCCTCTTCTATGTTGCATAAGTAACAGCAGTTTTGAATATTAAATCCTCATTACACTAATTTATCAAGGTTGATAAGCTTTTGTTAGGCAACAAGCCAAAGGAAAAAGGAATGCCTCAGTGCAATATGCTTGTACCATTTCCAACAATCCAAGCACACCAAGAACTTTATTGGTGAAGCAAGTTATAAGCTTCCTTAATTGAAAAATCTCTTGGAGCCTCTTTCCAAATAAATCTATCTTCACAGTTTATTTTGGACTTACAAGCAACACCTAACTCCAATTCTCCAGACTCCCATTAGGGGTTTGCGACCAATCCCATTCTTCATTGTTTATAATGCAACAGAGTCTTGCTTCTTTTGGAAGACTTGAGCAGTAGATCAGCCATTCACCCAACTAAGAAAACAAGGCACCCTTGAGGTGCCAACTATTATACCATAAGGAGATATTATTTTCATTTCCCACTTCCCATATGAACAAACTTTATAAAAAGGGTCTTAATTGTAGGATTTTTTTGCCATGACCAAGAAGCATATGATGGAATTTTCAGACCAGAAATTCTTCTCTCTTAACAGTTTAGAACAGGTCCAGCTCGGCCACAGAGCATATTCACATCTGAACACAAGTATCATATATGTTTAAGTTGAGCAAACCTTACTCCAAGTAACCAAGTCAATCACACCAAGGCATCCCTTGGTTTTTGGCCTGCAAACAACATCCTAGTCCACTTCACCTTTGCGTTCAATTCATCACTTCCATTCCCAAAAAACTGTTTCATCTTCATTGACAAGGCTTTCAAAATGCTTTTGGGTAGGAAAAACATAAAAGACCCATACACCTGAATGGAAAACAAGACACTCTTAACGAATTGCATCCAGCAAGCATAAGAAAGTATTTTGCACATCCAAAGATTGATACATTTTGTAAATCTTTCAACCATGAATTGGCAAGTGGCTTTTTTTGGCTTAGATGATGACAAAGGAACTCTAAGGTACTTCACATGGCGTTCTCCAGGGTTAAAAGGCAGAATTTGAAAGATAACTTCCTTTACCTCTTGTGTAACACCACTTAGGAAGATTTGACTCTTCTCTAAACTTGCTTCCAGGCCAACCAGCATATAAAAATTGGCTAAAGCTTCCTTGATTACGACATGAACTGCACATCAGCTTTTGAAAATATGATCATATCATGAACAAAGCATAAGTGGTTAAATTTCTCCCTCTAGTAGGGAAAACCTCCCTTCCGGTCCACTTCCTTCATAAGGCATGAAAATAATTCCATTACCAAAACAACAAGGTAAGGGGAGATAAGATTGCCTTGTCTAGGGTCACGCGAGCTAAATCCCACTAGCTCACCATTCAAATTGATAAAAAATCTAGGAGTAGCCACACATTGCATCACCCAATCCATGAACGCCGGAGAAAAATTCATTGCTCTAAGAAGTTGCTCCAAAAAACATCATCAGAGTGATCATAAGCCTTCATGATGTCTACTTTTATAGCAAATCTTGCTCCAAGGTTGTTTTTACGATACCCAAAGAGCAGTTATTGAGCTAAAAAACATATCAACTATTCTCTACCCATTTATAAAAGCTGTTTGCTCTTTTCCAACAAAATAAGAAAGAACAACTTTTAATCTTTTTGCCAAAATTTTTAAAATGTACTGTAAAGGTTCATTTGGACAATTAGTTTTTTAACCCAATTCAATACCATGAATCAGTATCTTAGGCTAGTGATAAAGTTTAGGAAATAAGCCCAATTAAAAGTGTTTTAAAGAGATTTAACTTAATAAACTCAAAATGAGGATCGCCAAACTAAATTTTCCACTCTTGACCTTACTCGATTATCTCATACACAACAAATGAACAAATAAATTCGGCAATGACCTTTTTGAGCTCATTTGAGTTTCGTTTAGCTTTATGGGACCTTAAAGAGGCATAAGTATGCTTTATACTTGTTTAAAGAGAAAAAGAGCTTCTTCTAATTATCATAAGCCCTAGGCTTATATCCAAGCCCATCAAAGCTAAAGCAAAGAGATAAGCTTCAATAGTAGGATTTAATCTCAACCATCAATCTTGAAACCATCTAACGGATGATATCAGTCTCAAAATTCTATAAATAGGAGGTTCCTTCTCTCATTTTATTCATTCAAAATATTGGCAAATTTAAAACAAATACTGAAACTCCACTAAAATGACTCTTCAAAAGATTGAACAAGTAATTTATCAAACACAATTAAAAACACCAAGTTTGATCCACTATCACACATATACTTAAAATATGAAGTTTGTCCGTTCTTCCTTCTACACCTCTTCTTAACGACATCTCTCCACGTATCATCAACTCAAGACATCTCCTTAATCAACCAATATGCCTATCGCATGTGATTGGCTATTTAAAGCAACTTTATCATACGATATTTGGTGACTTTACTAGGGAAGAAGAAACTTGATATAATGGCACCCATATGCAAGGAAAGTGGAAACAACAGGTACATCTAGGAACATGAGAACTAACACGAGAGGGTTGAACAAAACCAAGTAATGTAAGATATTAGTACACCAATTGCTACGCAAGCATTAGGAATTATGCAAGCACCTAAAACCTTACAAGCACTTAAGGTTGTGCAAACATATGGGACAATGCTAGCACCTAGGATTCTTTAAGCCCCTACTGTTAATGATTAACCTGTAACGCATGCCATACAAAAAAATAACCATTTGATGAACCGGTTCTATGCCACTTTCATATAATTCTTACCAAGCATTGCAACCGCTACACATACTAGTGTATGAACTAGTATGACTTTACTAACACAGGCTATGATAACTTCTCCTACAAACACTACTACATTACTTAAGGTAAACCTCATGCATCTACCGCTACTATTGCACCTGTTGGTGTGTTATTGAGATGGCTATACCTGCACTAAGCATATATGTCTCAGGATCCACACCTCCTGCTAGTACCCCAAAAGATGCTTAGCAGCATGAACAAGTCAGGCCAAACCCCATAGAAGGTGAAGAGGAGCAATAAGAAGATCGTATGCACCTACTACAATACTTAACCCCAATTTGCCAAACGCTTGCAATTAAGAAAATAAGGGTCTATCCTAGAGAGTCCTCGTCTTCAAGGTGCAACCTACAACTAGTAATGATTAGCATAGTTGTTACCTACAACCTCATACCAGTGCTCCAAGCAGTCCTATAGCCAATCCTACACCTGCTGCTTTATCCTATATAACGAAAAAAGACATAGAGAAGTACATGAGACAAATGTAAGAAACACCTTTTACCAACATTCCCAATCTACAATTTCTATATCCCCACAAGTTGTGGATAAGTCTTACCCAAATGACTATACCAATACAAAGTTTATCAAGTTTAATGGAAAGCAAAAAAATACAAAGGAGCATCTCCTTAAGTTTGTTAAGACAATTGATGTTTACAATCTTGATAAGGAACTCAAGTTGAAAGAGCTCTCAATGTCATTAACCAAAAAGGCATACATATTATACGTTAACTTACCCCTAGGCTCTGTAGATTCGTGAGGAACAATGTGCAGCATGTTTCTTGAAATATTCTTTGAAACTCAAAAACGAGTTACTACGTATATAGGACGCATCAAGTAGCATCCAAAAAATAGACCTTATAGATTACACGAGCGTTTCAAGAAACACTCATTAGATATCTAAGACAAATGCGACGAAAAAAAGTTGATTAAAATATGTATCCATGGGATATTTACGGAATACACCATACATTTTGAAAATTTATCTCTTTAAGTCTTTCTCCGCACTAGTAAAAAATGTGTGAAGAACTAATAACTCCGTTAGCAAGAAAAAGACAACCTTAGTAAGAAGCAGCAGCCATCCATGAATACTGCACAAGGAGAAAATTACAGAGGAAACAAAAAAAAGAGGAAGGACGATGTTGCAAAAGTTTCACCTTTTTCCATATCTGATCATGGCAAGCTTCTTTTTATGCATAAGTTTCTCTAAGAAAGGTCGACAGCTAACAAGCTGGACTAACAAACCTACTACAAATCCACTATGCCAAATCTTCTTAAGTTATCCTATGTTCATAAACTTGGCTCTCTATACCCTATCACTTTAGACTAAAAAGACAAATCCAAGTTATCAGTAAGCTTAAGGCCTAGTAAGTCATTTTAGCCCTCTACAATGTTATCACTATTTTTGCAAGACCCCCCATGTGCATCAATTTGGTCATAAGCTAGGATCATCCATAGGTAAGAGAGCCAAGTTAGCAGGAATTCCTTACTCCTTGAATATAACATATAAACACCATGAGAGTTTATCACCAATTCAAAATATGAGCATTCTTGGATGTAACCATAAAAATAAGGCTTATAGAAACTCCTCACTAGGACGAAAAAGAGGGAGGACACTCAAGGAAATTGATCATAACCTTCCAAACCTAGAGGAGAAGAGGCACTAGAAAAAGAGATGTTAGCGGTTTTCACTCCCCAAGCTACAAAAGAAGCATGATGTAGAGGACACAATACCCCAGCTATTGAAATTGTCAAGAATATGCAACTTCCCCACCATGCTAGCCCTAAGATGAAAGAATGTCTTGAGATGTAGCTCTTATACTGTTGAACCATGCTTCTAAGAGTGTTCAATGTTTTGTAGGCAATGATGATGGAGAATTTGCCTAACCTAGGAGTCAAAAGCAAGATAGAGACATGTAGAATGCAAAGTAGCTTTAGATTACTAGAAATACTTAATTGGCCTTTAATAATGGCACAAACAAATATCCCTAGGCAATTTTAACTTTCTTAATTTTCAAACATGGAGAATAATTTGAAAGCAAGGATAACAAGGAAGTCATATTTTCATGGGCCCCAAAATCTACGATATGGTACAAAACTCTTATTGCAAATCAAAGCACAAGGACAATTAGAAATGTGAGTCAAAGAACCACTAGGAGTATTAAATAACATGTCAAATTGAAGTAGCTTCGGAAGACTTTCCACCTGCTCTTTTTTGAAAGCCATGTACACAGCTTCATTCACATTGGTATCTGGGAGTAGTGGTTTACAAGTGTAATTTTCCCATGAACATCAAGCTTAACAATGAGACCAACTAGAAACTTGTAGATCCTATGATATGTAGTTACTTTGTTATAGTGCTAACCATCTTCACTTGATTTTCATTCATAATTAAGGAGATCCATATCTTGCCACAATTTCTTCAATGAATTAAAATACAACTAGTCTTCGCTACTATCATCACCTAGTCTTCGCTCTCTAAGCTTAATCTAAGATTGACTTAAAAAATCGGAGTATATCTGTATGACATTACCTTGCAAGATCCTTAGCAATGGCATAGCATATATAGGTGGAGTTAATTTCCTCCTCCATTCAAAACTTAGGTCCTTCCAGTGTATTTTTCCCATTCCATTTTATAGAACATTTTTTTTTTTCAAACCATAAATGTGGGAGAACTACCTACAGAGGTGTTTCTGCAAGGTTCTACTCTAATAGTATCTGTAAAACAAAAGAAAACAGTCCAAAGATCTCAGGATTTCAATAGGTCAAACTGACTATTATTTTTCCTTTTAGGTGAATAAAGGAACTGTTATTCATTTTCCTTGGTGTGGTGATCTATATTGGCATCAAAGTTGAGATTTCTAAATCGAGTTATGGTGGAAACAGGTTATGGTAGCCAAGCACAAAACCTAGCATTCTACACAATATGTTTTGTGCTCTCTTACATCAGCCAACATTCTTAAATTTAAAATTGCAAGTATGAAATAGGACAAGAGAGGTTTTCAATATGTGCTCAAATATGATGAGAATTTTTCATTTTTTTCATACAATTAAATTGGCAACAAAATATTCCTAATCTTTCCAACCTCAAATCTAATAAATGAGCTTCAAGCCAGCTTTTTCCAAAGAAGCAAGTGTTTTAGTCAAACTTAAATTATTTGAGTAAATAACTTAACCTAACCTTTTTCTATTTCTATAGATTGACTACATTCCATAAGAATTCCTTGAGAGAAAACATGATGTAATATCTGATTATGAGACTTTAGATTCATATTATAAAGACTTAATCATTGGAGAAAGATCTGAAAGATCAAACATCCCATCAAAGTTGCTTTTATGGCCTGTACCACTGCATCATATCATATTACAATTAAGTTTTTGAAATTTTAATTCATTGATGAATAGCCAAAACATTATGAGTTCAATAACCAGTGCTAGAGCATCAGATCTTCCGTTGATTTATGATGAAACTATTAGTAATTGATTCACATATAATTAAAAATAAATAAGCATATGGTCTCATTATCTCAAGGTATTAGATTGTTGCTCTGAGCCAAAGGTAGACAAGGATCTCTTGAGATGTTGGAGGTCTACTGGAGCACAATCATTGTTAAGACTGCTTGGACTTTCTCTTCCTGCTAATTGGTATTTGGGATCTATCAGTTGGAAGAAAACACAGTCTAGAGGAAGATTAAGTGGGATGATAGAACTTGTAGACAAAGCTGTGTGACACCAAAAGATATCTACCTTTGTGTTGCTTGTATTCATAGCCTGAATGGAACACTTCGTTAGTATCTCTAACCCTCCAAGATATTAAAACTGATAGCCAGCATCAAAAATCCTATTTCATTTTTCTTTCCCTTACTACCTCCTGCAGAAGTAGTTTGGAAAATTAAAGAGTCTCACACAAATTTCTAAAATTTGATGATATGAAACTTGCTTTTACCCATTAGTGGGCGTCAAATGTTTGAAAAATCACATATCCATCAGTACCAATTCAAATCAAAGCTCTGATCCTAGACCAGGTACCTCCGGGCTAACAATCGAGCAAAAGAATGATGGTGACCGAAAACTACCAACTTAACAGCAGGAATGTAACTGTTTGGCCCTCAAAGAGAATAACTTCTCACAATTACAATTATCTTACGTTGCCCCATGGATTACTATCAATTTAATCATGTAAACCAATTAAAAAGAAGGAAAAAAAAAAAAAAAGGCATAACAGTGAACTCAGTGCCGCACAAACCTGCTTCAATTTCCCAGTAGTCTCAATCATACGCCCTTGAATTTCCAAGAAGGCCTAATTTTGAAACAATATATGAGAACATACTGACCAAGTGCGATATCAACATCTAACTCCTTTTAAATTATGCATGTAGACAAAGAGGAATGATGAGAGCATTACAGTTCTGCTCGCTTCGTCGGCCATTTTTTTTTTCTTTTCCTTGTCGGCTGAAAAGGTTTGAACCCCGATACAGGATCGTCAACCCTGCTTTGCAGTCGGTGGATGGTTGCCAAGTCGGCCGGAAATGAAGCGCCGAATATGGCAGTGGAAATTTGATTCGATGTATGCGTACATTTTAGCTATCAAATTGAGTGTATAAGTACTCCAACTTTTTAAAAATGTTTATTTTAGTATTTAAACTTATCAACTCATTATTTCAGTTTTTCATATTGCTACCTCCCCTAGTCTCACATCTATTTGTCGTTAGTCGTTGTTGATGTGGAATGTCTTTTCATCACGTGGCATTGTGCTGGACCTATGAAAATTAAAATATAAAAGATAAAATAAAAATAAAAAAAACCAACTCAACCTATGCTTCTTGATGCCATATTTTGGTGTAAATATAAGGTAACCGCAAAAAAACCCCTCACTGAATCTCTAATTAGAATCGAAATCTACACTACCAGCCTCTTTTTATCCACCGACAACTATGCACAACAATGGCAAGGAGAAGTAAACATTAGGCTACATCGTTGTCATCTACCTTTGTTTGAAGATTAACAAATAATGCAATTGGTGTATAACTCTTTTGCCAGTTGAAATGTGAGATCCACCAAGCTTGAACTTCAAGGAACTATGGAAGAAGATTTTGTAATTATCCTACATTCCGTGAGTGTAGAAGTTATGGTTTTTTTTAAGTTACTTAATAGTGTTGATTTGGAGTGTACTATGGTGAGTAAAGAATTGCATGATGGTGGAGAGCAAGATGTTGGGGACCTTGAAACCTTGGCTATGTAACAGAAGTTGGATTCCTTGCAACAAGAGATCCATATGTTAAGGCAAGACTTAAAGGCACAAGAACATGGAAAACATGAAAATAGGATATGAAAATGAGTGAAATAGATGTTAATTCCTTGGGTTATTGTGATTATGTGTTTGTCATAGATAGTTTTGAGTACTAGAAAGGCTATGTAGTTCCACATAGGTTGTCTAATGTAGTTATGCATTAGGTTGTAGATACAATACTTTATGTAATATGTAAATCTGCAGTATAGTTTTTTTATTTATATTAGTAAAGCTTCAGTACTCTTATGGGGGATAATGTACTAGTTATTTGTAGGGAATGTTAGTAAAGAGCTATTTTTTATTCTACAAACCAAGTGTAACAATTAATGCCACTAGGCAATTTCTATAGATAGAATGTTTAGTATTGTTAAGTTTAAATATAAGTTTTAGGTCTTTCTTCAGTTTGATTAAGTGTATCTTGTTTGTTTATTTACTTGATTAACATTAGTGTTTAAGACATGAAAGTGAAAATTCACAGCATCTTCATTTGCTTAATTGGATACACTTAGTATTAGACTCTTGCTCCTTGGAAATGGAATAGACAAGAAAGAATAGGCAACTATTATGATTAAACATGCTCATTAGAAATGGAATACAGTGTCACCATGAGCTTGTTCTTGCTAATGTTATCAGCAAACTTATCCATGTTAGAAGACCCTAACTTTTCTACCATGTGCAAGGGAGATGGTGAAAATATAGCACAACTATAACAAGTCATAGTTCATTAGCATCAAGCATGTGAGAGGATAAGGGAGTATAATCAAGAAATATGAGTAACTTATTAGTATCCACCAATAAGAACACAGTTGCAATGAAGAAATGATAGCTAATAGTTCTATGCACCATAAAAAGACAAACCAATAGATGCCCCTTTTCCTATATGCACAGACTTTAACCTCTTTATATTTTGACATGTTTTCCATCAAATGAGCTTGACCAATAAGGACAAATGACTCACTAGAAATTTAAGGAAACATGTATAAGGGAGATGGTGAAAATATAAGTGCAAGCATTGGGTGATTGATGAACTTTAAAGCATTAATCTCCAGTAAGAGTTGCCGGACAGAAGTTACCATGTGTTTGACATGAATAATCTCCACCTATCACAACCATGATGTTTGACGTAAACGTCTAGTAAAAAATCTATTCATCTCCTCATGCCCGAAATAGATGGATTACAATATTTCCCTTAGTCACACTAGAAAAATGTTGTTGGTGAATTTTGGGGTAAGAAAATAGTCTTGCAAAAAAGAGTAAAATACTTGGTACCGAAGCCAGTTCAATACGATCATTCCAATGCCTAAGTTAGCATGGTGATTTAGTACAGTAAGTATGTGAATAAGAAGTATCGGAGAGCTCTTACAAAGTTTCTTTTCAATATTTATAGACGGTTACTATGTCTAAGGTAGTTGTCGAGGTAACTGTTAGGACACGTAGAGACCTCTTAACTTGATATCTTCCCTAATATGTAAGCATAGCAAGCGGTTGTAAAATATAACCGTACTATAAATTTGAATTCAAACCAAGAGCATTTCTTATACTTGGCATAAGTGCCGTGTGTCTTTTATAGAGTGCGAATACCAAAAGATTCAATTACCCAGCATCTTGGCTAACAAAAGGACGAATGTAAGTTGAGCGAAAACTAACTATTAACATTTGCCCTCCAACTCCCGTATTCGAATAGTTGATAAAGGGAGTTATATATATATATAGCAGCAGAGGCTAAGTGGGGAGAGATTCTTTGGATCTAGGTAATATGGGAAGTAAGACAGATTACATCCTAGCTAAAACATCGCCATTTCAAAACTCTTAACCGTTCGGGAAACCAAAAAGTTGTAGGCACAACATCTATCACTTAGGTCATCATTTTGTTATAGGCCTAATAACTGTCAGAAAGTTTTTAGCCATTAGATTTCTATCACGAGACACGGGTCAACAATCTATGGGACTATCATATCAACGCATCAATATTGTTAAAAACAGATTTACAGTTATGAGAACGAATTGTCTATAAATAAGGTACTGTTCATAATCAGATTTCGCTTCTTTGGTTACACCTAAAATTTTCGTTCGTTTTCCATTCTTCAAAATCTAATTCTTCAACTTCTATTATTTCATTTCATATAACCATCCAAGTATGGTTCACAAAGTTGCTTGTCGATTTGTTTTATTCGATTCCGAGGCAATGAAAACTGAAGCTACTCTTCCTCCCTAAAATAAGAGCGAAGCGGTGTGTTCTTCGGGCTGTTCGGCCAATAATATGGAGGCAAGGTAAGATAAACTTGCTTAGATTAACGAGCTTCCTATGGATAATTATCTTGAGGATAAGAAAGGGAGGTCTTCAGCAAAATATCTGTATAATACAATAGCCTACTTTCGCAATTCTCCTGATGGGACCGCCAATTCCGTCAACAAAGTTCTTGTCACAAAGTACAATCAGTAATGGTGAGATGTTCCTAGAACATGGAACTTGAGGAGGCCGAGAGACTAGGAGAGAGTATGCTTTCCACAGGACCATGAGTTTCATATATATCTAAAGTATCTGGATTTTGGGTTGCGCTTCCCTTTTTCAGCTTTTGTTCAGAGCTTCTTCAACTACTTCAGAGTCGTGCTGAGTATGTTTTCACCCAACACATATTGGCTTCTAGCGGCTTTTAGGATAGTATGTAAAAAAGTTAAGGTTAGGGCTACGCCTCAACTGTTTAGATTTTTCTTCACTATTCGTAGGCAACTTAACAGGTGGTACTTTGTTGCTGCAAGGCATGAGCGTAAGTTCATGGACGAGTTAGAATCCAAGATTCACAAGTGGCATAATAGGTTCATGTCAATAAGGTCTAATGAGGAATTAGACTTCTTAACCCAATGGACTAAACCGATACATACAAAGGATGTAGATCTAATACTGAATGATGTAACAGCAACGAAGAAAATTCAGGAGAGAAGGAGAAACAAAATGTTCTTCTGGAACGCCAAGAGAATTATAAGCGTTATGAAAATGGCGAACCAATATTTTTTTAAAAAGAAGGTATGCTGATGTGTTACCACTGTGCTGAGTATAGCCACAAAAAAAGCCATTCTTAAGACTTAAGAGGAGAATAGTAACCTTTTAATCTTGCTTGGCATGGAAAATGTAAGTTCATATTTTTCCCCTGTTTATATTAATTAATTTACTCGTCTTGTAGAAATGGATGCTAAAGAGATGAATCCTATAAAGCTACTTACTTAGGCCAAGGCTAAGAAGTCCAAGGCGAATAGGAAGGGGACCGCCTTAATAGCTACTACATGGCTTGTTATCACAAAGAGACCAGCAAAGGAAGCTGTAGCAAAGTAGACAGCTGCGTAGATCTCTTGTCTTGCCAAGAGAGTGAAGAAGACTAGGAATACAATCGAGGTTCGTTCTGAGGAGCCTCCGGTCATGATTATTCAAATTTCGTTGAGCCAAGGAATAGTGAGTGTCGAGAGACATACCCTAATGAGGAGGATGAAAATACCATTGCCGTAGAAGACTCATCACAGGTAATTGCATTAGCTCCAAGTAGTGAAAAAAGACCAAGGAAGGAACTTGCTAACTAATCACCTATCAAGAAGTCCAAAGGCTTGGATGAAAGGGCGAAGGAGACAATACATTTTAAAGCTCTCGGCATCACTAACGCCAAATTCTTGCCAAACAAAGAGGTCGATGAGTACTTCATCCCTTGCAAAAGCCATCGGATTTTGGACACTGACTCGACCTTGGGAGATAGGACGGAATCTTTAACTTTAATGGAAGGGGTCATTCTTCTGAAAGATAAAGATAGAGTTAAGAAGGATGTTGACAGGGTCGGTGATTGCAATAAGGCTCATGTTGCAGCCAAATTGTATGATGTGAGTATCCATAAATATTGCTTTTAATTATCAAGCTTATCTAGGTAATTAACACATTCTTTTTCCAAATAAGCAGCTACATTCTTACAACTTTGGACAAGGTTGACAGAGAGGCAAAGAAGGTAATATCTTCAGTTATATTTGTGTAATATCCAATCATTCTTGATTATAATAACTAAATTTGTTGTAAAAAGTTAAGGATGCATACAATGCATCAAAGGCTTAAATTGCTGCCATCGAGAACGCAAAGATTAAGGTTAAGATGGAGGTAGGAAAGCTTAGGGAAGAACTTGCTGTCGAAAAATTGGCACATGACCTTACTGCCAATGAAATCTCTAGCATGAAGGCTAAAATAGAAGAAGAGTACATAAAGTCTGAAAGCCTGAAAGAGGAGTTGTAAAAAAAGAAGGAAGAGTATTAGGGCCTTAGCCAAATTATTTGTACAATGAGCAACAATGAAGATAAGCTTAGGATGTAGATAAATGAGCTAGAGACTAACAACTTGAACTTACAGAGCTGTGTGGCCAAATTGGCGGAGGCTATGAGGAAGGGACCTTTAATTGAAGAAGCTCTCGATATAGTCACTCACAGTCGACAATATGAGAGGCTTTTACGCAAAAAGTTATTGGTGGGGGTTTAAGTGGCAAGGTATGAGGTGTTGAAGCTTCATCCTGATTATGATCTCTCGTATCTTGATTTTACCGATGTCGACGACAAAGTCAGTAGTATCGACAAAGATGAAGGCGACGAAATAGGTGCCGAAAGTATGAATGATAGTGACAATGAAGCTAATGCCGAGGAAGTTGACTGCTTTGAGAGCCTAGCTACCAAGGAAGCTCCAACCAAAGATTTAAGAATCATTTCTACTGAATCTGTGAATAAGCCATAGGACTTATTGTATTGGCGTATTGCATTCTTGTGTAATTAATAATTGGAATATAATCAAGGCAATGCCAAGTGCTTATGACTTTCATGTAACTACCCTTTCACGATTTGTATGGTTTATGCATGTTGTTTCGTGCTCTCATTTGTTGGCCTGCTTTAATTCACTGCATTTGTTTTTCGGCATGTTTTATTTCACACGCCCTACTATCTTTCAGCCTATTTCATTCCACAAGCCCATGACTTCTATGTACGTTTTATTTTACACGCCTATCGTTTCTTGGCATGTTTTATTTCACACGCTCATTATTTATCAGCATGTTTTATTTCACATGCCCATTGTTTTATACTATTCGTTAACCGTTTAAAGTGTGGACTTGCCACATTACTCGACTGTATAGTTAATTTGTATAGTTCTTTTACTGCGTTAGGCTAAAACTTAGATCAATTCGTTTGCCGTACAGCCTAAAACTCATTCATTCAGCAATTATAAACAAAACATAATGAGACTTCAAATATATGATTGTCATAAATAAGCCTTACAAGCATGTTGGCTGTCGCCAAATGAGTAACAGCAAAAGTCATCTGACATTAATTGAAATAAAATTTCAGATTATCAATGTTTCAAGCTCGAGGGATGATGGATCCATCTAACCTTTCTAGTCGATAGGCCCTTGCCAATGACTTCCTAGATCCTAACAGGATCCTCCCAATTTGTGTTGAGCTTTTCCTGATTTGCTCGCACACCTATTGCTTCCATCTTACGGCAAACCAGATCTTCACGTTAGAAAACCTTATTCTTAACTTCCTGATTGTAGTATCTTGTTGCTTTATGCTGATATGCCGTAATCTTGGCTTTTACAATGTCTCGAATTTCCTCAATAGTGTCCAAATTCACTGGCAATTCGACTTAATTAAGCATAACGTCAAAATTATGTGTACGCAAATTAGGCAAGTCCAACTCAATCGGTAACACGGCTTTAGTGCCGTATGCTAACTTAAATGGTGTCTCCTCGGTTACAATTTTATGAGTGGTTCTATATCCCCATAAGACATTTGGTAGTTCATCAACCCACTTCCTCCTGACTTAATCTACTTTATGTTTCAAGCTATTCAGTATGATTTTGTTTATGGCTTCGACTTGTTCATTTGTCTGAGGGTACGCTACAGACGTATAGTTAAGCCGAATGCTGTGCCTTTCACAAAATGTTCAAAACCTATTGTTGTCAAACTGCGCACCGTTATTTGTAGTTATCATGTAGGGAACTTCGAATCTTGATATGATGGCATTAAAGATGAAAGCTTCCACTTTTTATTCCATGATTTTTGCCACAGCCTTGGCCTCAGCACATTTGGTAAAGTAGTTTATAGCGACAATGATGAATTGTCGTTGGGCAATAGACTTAGGAAAGGGTCTGAGAATATTTAGCCCCTACTGGGAGAAAGGCTAAGGACTGGTTAAGCTACATAATTCACTTGCGAGTGCTTTACTCGGTAACTCGTGCTTCTGGCATTGAGGATACTGCTGGACAACGTCCTTCGCATCTTCTTTCATAGTCGGCCAATAATAACCGAGTCGCAGTGCTCAAATATACAGTGTTTGCGCCTTCACATGATTGTTTCATATGCCATCATGAGGTTCAAATAATACCCTCTAGGCATCCCTCAAGGAAAGGCATCGAAGGTAGGGTTAAAATATGCTACGCTTGTATAGTTAACCATCAATCAGTATGTAGTTCATAGCCTGGTAAGCCAATCTTTACGCCTCCTTTTTGTCATCAAGGATAGTACCTTCTTTTAGATAATTCACTAGGGAATCCATCCATGATTCTTCTTTTGAGCAAGGAGCTAACTCACAGCTCTACGAGAGGTTGAATAAGCTTTTATGTGAGAGAAATTCGACGAAAAGTTTCTCATTCAACTCAGGGAATGCCATACTGGCCAACTTTGACAGTTGGTCCGCAGCAATATTCTTACTTCTCAAAATTTTGTGAATAGAGAAAGATAGTAATTCTTTTACGAATGTTTGTACCACTAATAGGCACTTGCTCATCTCTTCTTCTCTTGCCACATAACTTCCAGTGACTTAATTTACCACCAATTGGGAATTAGAGAACACTTCGAGTTTTTCGGTACTAATTTCTTTTGCCAATTTCAGTCCGGCGATTATAGATTCGTACTCTGCTTCATTGTTACTGGTTAAGAATCTAAATTTCAAAGTGTAATGAACTTTGACATTATGTGAGCCTTGAAGAACTAGGCTTGCACTACTTCCTTCTCATATTAAAGAACCATTGACATAGAGAAACCATATTAGTTTCTCGGCAATCTCCATACAATCTTCATCTCCAGTGAATTCAACTACAAAATCTACCAACACTTAGGCCTTTAGTGCTGTTCTGGGTTTATATTGTATACTATGGGCACTAAGCTCTAGAGCGTATTTCATCATCCTCCCCAAAGAGTTGGGCCACTGCAATGATTGTCGCAATGGTTGATCGGTGATGATAATAATCTAGTGAGATTCAAAGTATGACTTCAACTTTCTTATTAAGAGAACCACAGCTAATACAAATTTTTCCATCTTTGTGTACTGAAGCTTTAGCCCCTACAGAACATGACTCACATAATAAACAGGTCGGTGCTCTTTGCTATCAATTCAGACTAGTACAGAGGAAAGTGCTTAGCAGCTAACCGATAGATACAAGTATAAATTTTCTCCAAGAATGGGTATTGAGAGTATCGAGGGCAACATAAAAAATTCCTTAAGCTCATTGAAAGCTTTTTCACAATCTTCAGTCCAGTTGAATTCCTTTAGATTCTTCAAAATTTTAAAGAATTCTGCAAACTTATCCGTACTTTTCGATATGAATCTATTATGGGCGGTAATTCGCCCAGTGAGTTCCTATACCTCTTTGACTGTGCGAGGTGATTTCATATTCTTTTGGCTTCAATCTTTCTTGAATTAGCCTTGATGCCGCATCGTGTGACCATATATCCGAGAAATTTCCTTGATGTTGTACCAAAGACACACTTCTATGGGTTGAGTTTCATGCAATATCTTCGCAATGTGGTAAACATCTCCTCTCGATCAGCGAGATGTTGATCTTCCTTCATGCTCTTCACAATCAAATCATCCACATATACTTCAAAATTCCTATGGATTTGAGATTTAAACATCTTCATTACTAATCTCTAGTATGTGGCACTAGCATTCTTTAGCTCAAAGAGCATTACCGTATGATAGTACATTCTAAAATTGGTAACGAAAGATGTGTGGACTTCATTTGCTTTGTCTATCTTGATTTGATTGTAACTAGAGAAAGCGTCCATAAAAAAAAAAAAAAAGCAATGCGTATCCTGTGGTTGCATCTACCATCTGATCGATTTTTAGCAGCAAGAAACAATCCTTAAGACAGACCTTGTCGAGATCCGTGAAGTTTATACATATTTACCACTTGCTGTTAGAATTTTTGACTAATACATAATTTGCTAGCCTAGTTAAATAAGGCTTTTCCCTAATAAATCCTGCCTTCAATAATTTTTAGACCTCTTCTTCTATTACCGCTTGTCTCTCTAGTGCAAAATGTCTCTTTTTCTATTGGACGACCTTTACATTTGGGTCAATCTAGAGCTTGTGTACCATAACGTCTCTCGGAATACCCAGCATGTCTGATGGTGACTATACGAACACATCAGCATTGGCTTGCAGGAAGTCAATCAGACTTTGCCAAATATCTGTTGACATGGGTTTTCCTATCCTTATTGTCTTCTCGGGATCATTTCCTAAAGGAATTTCCTCTGTATCATTCTCAGCATTCTCTATGCTGACTAACTTGCCTTCTGGGTAAGTCTCAACCTGAAACACTTTTTTTCACCTCAAAGCCCTTATATATAAGGAGTGTGCTAATTATTGATCCTCTTTGCACACACTGACCCCTATGGGAGTGGAAAACTTGGCTTTTAGATGTGCCGTTGAAGGGATGATGCTAAATAAATGTTGGCATGGCCATCCCATTATCATGTTATAAGGGGACCAACATTTGACGAAAAGAAAATCCACTTTATCCTCTACAACATGCTAGTCATCGTTGATCTATATTGGTAATGAGATAACATCGGTTACTTAGATGGGTCGATTATTGAAAGCATAGAGGTCATACTTATAGGATTGCAACTGCACTTTAATCTTGGGCCTCATTTAATCGAAGGCATGCTGAAAAATGATATCGACTAAACTTCCCATGCCAACATGAATCTTCTTGACCTTAAAGTTGGTGACTCTCGCATTGATGATAAGTGCATCATCGTACGATCTCTGTATGCCCTCAAAATCCTCTTGCCCAAAAGATATTGTATTGTCAATCCTGACCTTCTTTCTGTGAATATTGCAAACATAATTCCTAGCGTTAACTGAGTTTGAAGAACTCGATTGGCCTATACGAGGTATGCCGATAATTGTATTAATTACTCCGTTGGGTGCTCTATTGGGGTTAACATCCCTTGCATCTTTTATGGCCATTGCTGGTCAAGTGTCATCCTCATGTTCCTCTCTTCTCCTCTAAGACAGTCTTTCGATTCTTTCGGCATCATGTGCTAGATATTTTCATGGGTGCCTGCATTGTATTACATCTTCAATTGTATTTTTGAGTTAAATGTACTCATTCGTATTATGACCTTTGTCACAGTGGAAGTCACAGTACTTGTTTAAATTTCTTCTTGAAGGATTCCCTCACATTCTTTATGGCCAATGAAGGATACCTCTCTCCCCACGAACCTCCATCAAAATATCTAAGATTGGACGGTTGACAGGTGTATAGGATGAGAATGTTGAGATCCTTAGTCTCTTCCTCTCAGCGTTTGAACTATTGTCGTTGTCCGTACAAAGTCTATCCTTAGCATTTTTTTTGTTTGTCTTTCTTTCCATCTCCTCTATTTTGATCAACCTCTCATCATGCCTTAATGTTGTCTTCTTATCGGATGTATGAGGTGGCTTTAGCCTTAAACTTAGCGAAAGATTTTGGCTTGTTTTTTGTGAGTATGAGGCTTGATTTCGTCGATTACGACATTGGGGGCTACACTCATATCCAGTTCTAGGATTTGGACCATCTTGGCCATAAATCTGGCCAAATAGTCCCTGATTGACTCATTGGACCTTTGTTTGATGGTGTTCAAGATTGAAGAATTCTTAATAGGAAGTTTGCTAGTAAGGAAGTGTTGAAGAAACACTTCTACTAATTCATCGAAACATGAAATGGTATATGGCTTTAGGTGTTTGAACCATGTGTTGGCTTCATTTCTCAAGGTTGAGGGAAAGGCTTGATAGGTCACCGCATCGTTTAAACCATGTAACTTAGCTAGTGTTTGGTAGTACTCCAAATGGTCTTCAGGGTCTTTCGTCCCATCATATGTTTCGAATTGAGGTAGCTTAATGTGCTAAGGTATTACTTTTTCCAAAATCTTTAAGACAAAAGGACTTTTCTTAATTTGGAATTGTTTGGTCACTAAAATGGGAGTACTGACATGCAAGGGTCCCGTATGATGCACGTGCTGCAGTTGCTTGCCCTTATCAATCTTTTTGAAAGTAGGAGCTATGGGTCACATTGGAACCTTAGCTTACTTTTTTGGCAATTTAGGTGAATAAATGGAATCGTTGGTACTGTTGGCATCATGATTGCCATGTTCTTTTTCCTGATTCAGGTGAAAACTTTTATGGAGAAGGTTAAGTATTTGTTCATGTTTTTTGTTTAACTCGGAATTTTCTTTGGCTAAATCAAGCTAAAGTTGCTCGAGTCGAGCCAAACATTATTCATCAGCATGCCGACTCCCTCCTTCAAGGTGTTAGGAGGAAGTACTAGCACCTGCACTTCATGTTGTCTTAGTTCTAGCCATGTAGTCGTGTTTAGTGAAAAACAGATGGTGCCAAATGTTGTAGGTGAATTTTGGGGTGAGGAAATAGTCTTGCAAAAGAGAGTAAAATACTTAGTACCGACGCTAATCCGGTGTGGTCGCTTCGATGCCTAAGTTAGAATGATGATTTAGTATAGTAAGTATGTCAATGAGAAGTGTCCGAGAGCTCTTACAGAGTTTCTTTTCGGTCGTGTCTAAAGCAATTGTCAGGATAATTGTTAAAATACGTAAAGACCTCTTGACTTGACATCTCCCTTAATATGTAGGGATAGCAAGCGGTTGTAAAATATAACTGTGCTTTATGATAACTATTCGCACCATAGATTTGAATTCAAACTAGGAGTGTTTCTTGTACTCGGCATAAGTGTTGTGTGTCTTCTACAGAGTACAAATGCTGAGAGAGTCGATTACCTGGCATCTTAACCAACAAAAGGATAAGTGTAAGTTAAGCAAAAACTGACTATCAATAGATGGATTACAATATTTCCCTTGGTCACACCCATGATAGATGACATGACAGGCACTGGACACTCAATAGTTCAACAGCTTAAGACAAACAATACATCATCTTGAGTTATAAAGCTACTAATACTGATAGCAAAAGAAAAAAAAAAAGAAAAAGAAAACAAAGGGCACCATAACATACCTAATTTAGATCGATAACACCATCCCTAATAGAATCGATAGCAAAAAACCTAAAAAGTACATGAATATACCTTACATTAGAGTGCTACTACACTTAAGTAAAAGATAGCAGGTCCTAAAATAGAAAAATACAATAAATGCCATAACATCCCTATTCTAGATCGATAACAGCATCTGCATCACCATGCTTGGAATTCCCTTTTAACGATTCTGTGTAGTTCTTCCTTAGTAATGTCATGAGTTGCGTACTTTGTTGACTAAATAGGCAAGCAACTTTCTCTTTGACTGTCTTCTTCTTTCCTTTAATCTTGGTAACTGTGTGGTCATCAAAAGATTCTTAGGTAACTATAGGTGCATTTGTTGCACAGTTATGTTCCACTTAACCTATAGATCCAGTCTCACCATGCTCCATGTTAGTCGCAATTAGGGTAGAGTAAGTAAAAGCTCCTCGGTATGGATAAAGGGCATAAATACATGTGTTTCTTACCATTGGTAGCTATCCCAACCAGTTTAAGTAAGATAAATTTGATCACCAAAGGTGCTAAATTAAGTAAATTCTACATTACCTTACATCTGGTCATTGTAAGATGTATTTCAAGTGTCATTAAACATGTCCTGCATCATGTAAATGAGTAAGACCTTAGGCTTTATAAATCAAAAGCAATAACATGATTGCAAGATAAGAATTTGTGAGCATACCTCTTCATCAAGCAAAGGCAATGCTTTATTAGCATCAGTAACATTATTGGCATTACTTTTGGTTGCTCTCTTGGGGTTAAGCTTTTTAGGTCTTTGTTGCTGTAAAGATAGAATAATTCATACAAGATGCTATCCAGCATGTTAGAAAGCATTAAATAGAAATAAGTCTTACAAAGATAACACAAAGGGACTTAAAAACTTAGAAGCAACCTATTCTTGGGTAGAAGCTTGCTCATGGCTACTAGCCGATAACTTGCATGTCTTACAATCATGTCCCTATCGCTTACAATTGGTACATGTCATCCCTCTTTCGTATCTTGTCATCTTATCACCTTTAACCTGATCAACTAGATTCTTCCTCCTTGCCTTAGTTAACCGACTAAGTTTTTTCTTAGGTAGCAATGTCTCCGAACCCTGAAGTCCAATTTTTGCTAAAACTTCTCTCTTGAAATGGGTTTTGTTAGATAAGCATACGATTTCAAGAACATATCTTTGTTGTAATGCTCATTAAGGTACTCCTCAGGTAGTCCCCCCAATTAAGATTATAGTAGCAACAGCATGGCAACATGGGATTCTTGATAAATCCCGTGCCTGGCAAGCACATTTACGATTACTCATGTCAAGATCATAAAGGTTAAAGTTGTGTTGGACCTCATATTCATCTCCCCCATTCCATCTTACTTCCCTCTTATACTCCTCCAATCTATTGATAATCCTAAGTCTATGCCTATAGGACCATTTGTTTGCTTCATCATGGTGTACATCCTCTCCATTACCATCAACCTTAAATCCTCCAACATGCTAATGATTGACTTTGACCTCGCATCTACCAATCTATCATTAAATGCTTCACATAGGTTATTATCAACTATGTTGCACTTAACATCTACATTGAAGAAGGCCTTACACTAATGCTTAGCTTCCGTTTTCATTAAGGCGATCCACCCATCCTTGTTAGCATTGAACAATCTTCAAGATGCGGCGTCGAAATCTGCCTTATTTATGCTCTTTACAATTGCTTAAAACAATTTTTTGAAAAGTAGTCCCTTGTACTTGCGCCCCTAATTTGCATAAATGTGTTAAGCACACATCCTATGTTCAACATTAGGAAGTAACATGTGCATAGCTTTGAGCAGTCCCTGCAAATAGATTGCAGTGTAGTAAACATCATATTATCAAATGTCCTTGATAAACATGAAACTATCAACACTAGAAAATTATCCATTATAAGCAAGAAAAAAGGTTTATGTCTACTAAACATTAGAAGCAACAAAATTCCAGCAAAATCTGGACTTCAAGTGGTTGTTTCTATTGTATTGTAAATTTTCTATAGTAATGAAGATCAAGCCATTTAAAAAACTAGAATGTTGTTAGTAGCTAAACTATGCATTGTTCAAACTATTTTATCAATTTCAGTAAAACGCAAATGAAGCTAATATATTATTCAATTGAAAAGTGAGCTGAACTATTTAAAAAAATTAATCTAGCTAATGACATCCTTTACTCATATTTCCTGTTTTATTTCCTTTAAAAGTAAAAAGAGTCATACCTTTTGCTTATTGCTAATTATTGTCCAACCATCACCTCTTTCATCTCTATCAATTTGTAAGCCTTCCATTAACCTCTCCATGAACTAAGTCTACATATCCTTGTTTTCTATACTAACGACAGCCTAGTCTATTGGAAACATTTGATTGTTGGCATCTCAACCTATTGCAAACAAACCACACCCTTGCATACAAACTTCAAGAGGCAACCATTAACCCCAAAAACTTACCTACACCCATCGAGAAACCCCCTCTTACAAGCATAAAAACATACATAGAATCGATCAAACATTACCCTATTCGCATCAAAGTCCCTACAAACATTCAAGAGAATAGTTGAGTTCAAATTTTTCCTTCAGAGTTCTTAGGCATAATCCCATAACAAAGAATACTCTTTCACTTCATTGCCCATGAGCTCCTGCATTACCCTTAACTTAGTTCTCCTACATTGTGAGGTTGTAACACCAATGCCTATATTCTTTCAAACCAACTCCTTCAAAGCATTTATCTTAATATTTGATGCAGCTTTTATAATTAACTACTATTGTTTTACTCTTCACTCGTTTATTTCTCAATGATATACCACACGTATGTTTCACTTTATATGTCTTTAGGTGAAATGTCCCCTTATTGCTTTCATATGAACCATACATCACCTATGGACAATTTTCCTTAGCACATATTGCCTGTTCTTGAGTCTTGTCGTTCTTGACATAATTGACCTCTCTTTGTGTCACTATAGCATGTTTCTTGATTGCATCCTTAAACTCTTTTGGACCAAAGAAAATCATGGACACAAAAAAGATAGGTTCCTTTGACTTGCTATCAAATACTGGAAATTTGTTTTCCCATTAAACAATTTCCTCCCCTTGTTGTATTTCAAAGTTGTTGAGATCTTTAGTTTCACTATAATCAGTTTCCTCACTCATACGATCATCATCTCCCTCTAATGGGTTATAATCAGAGTCATCATCACGTATGACAATAGAACTCTCAATCTACTTGCTTACCCCTAACACTAGATCAATCCCTAGCTGCCTTCAAGGCTCTATAAGCTTCTATGAGCTCCTTATCTAACTCATCCTCGTTACTAAGACCCTTTATGTACTCGACCTCCTCATTGGAGTCCTCTTCCTCCAACGGATTACTTCTTTGCCTTAACGACTCTCTAGAGCTTCTACCATGAGAGAAGTATTGTACATATATCTCAACACTATCAAAGACATCAAAGTGACAAACTAAGCTCATAACATAGAAATCATCAAATATTACCTTAAGTCCATTTACTAGTATCGTGCTAGGAATACAATATCTAATTACCTCTATGTTATAGCACCCCATACTTGACAATAAATTCATAATATATTGTTAGGATAACTTACCGGGCTAAACAAAGTTAATTTTGTTGCCGCATGCATTACAAACATCATCTTACCCCTTATTAAACACTCCATTGAAGAACACCGTTAGTGACCCCTCACCCATCACATCATTGAAACATAGTCAATAGAGCCAATTGTTACAACACTTTTACCTTCATAATTAGATTAAAATTGTAATACCCCATGACAAGCCCATATGACAACCCTAGGATCTAAGCCCCTAAACTTAGAGTGTCGAACAACGTTATCCATTTTTTTTCAAACTTCACAATAAGGCTAAAAGAAACACTTATGTGAAATCAAATTTCAAAAATAAGTTAAATGCCACCAATGTCATGTAGAAAATAAAGTTCATTGACTCAAATCTTAACTACCATAAAGGTAAGGAATTGAGATTTAATGTATAGTACAATATTTTTTTATTTATAAAACATATTATGGAACTTTATGTATAATAAATCAAGACAAAATTCTACTAAAAGAGTCACATAAAACCAAACCATAACATAATATTTATTTACATATATAAATAATATATATATATATATATATATATATATATTACAAGTGAATCAAATGGCGGTTGGAGACAAGATTTTAGATACATGCTTCGTTGTAAAATTTATGTAGGGATATACATTACAAACATTATTATATAATTTATTATTGTGTTTAAAAATAAAATAGATTTTTATTCATTTGTCTACTACTGCAAATCACAAAACTTAACAAGGAAGTAATTTATGCCGCCTTCAAACTTATTGGTGAAGTAGATTTCCACCGCCCTTCTAGTCTATTTAAAGTCTAATATGATGGAACGAAAACTTTTTTTTAGAAGCAACACATCAAGTTCAACAAATATATAGTATAGGAGAAGACTTCAATCTAATATCAACTACTATCATAATAAGTTCCAGTCGGAGTCATCAATAAGCATAGGTAAATCATTGTAGCAATTTGATTTTTGTTAATATTTTACTATTACATAAATGGGATTTTACCTCTTAATAGTGTCATCAAATTTTTATTAATTGCTTCATTTAACTACTTAAAGGTGCAGCATGTGTTTGAATTAAATTATATGATGCCAAATTAACCTGGAACATAGAAGTCCTTTACATCACTATATATTTTGCTTAGCACAACATGATTTCGGTATAATTGGCTAAAAAAAAAATTAATTTTTAGATGTGTTATTTTTTTTTATTATTTTATTTACAATGTACGTCTATTCTTATTGATAGCTCAATAAATGATGCAAGAAAAGCACGATATATGTAATATATCCTATGTATATTTACAAAAACTATTAAGTTGTGCTTCAATAACTATAAGGAGAGAAATATAAAATTTGATAAGGTCTCATGATCACTATGTTGACTACTATAATTAGGAAAATAATAATAATAATAATAATAATAATAATTTCTATACGGATTTATCAACAAACAACTTTAGATTAAAGAGAACCTAAACCATAAAATACCTTATCAATTTATTACCAATACACATATTTGTTGATAAACAACTAGGTAAATAAATATTTATATTTTAAATATTAATGGTGAACGATCTAATTATTAAATAAATAAAAAGAAAGAATAAGGGAGAATTATGGGTATTAATGGATATCATTACTTTGTTAGGTGGATTCGATGAAGGAGATAGGCACTTTGAAGAATAAGAACATATTACCACTAGATCTTAGTAAGTAGATATTTCTATTTTTATGCAAGTAGACCTATGTCTAGTTGACTTAGAGTCATTTGTTTCTTGATTTGTAATAACATGCTGGATTGATCAAATACATGATTACGTTGAATGTGTGTTGAATGAGTGAAATGTTTCCTCATATATGACTAATTTGTTCATGCGTATTTCTGTTTGGAAAATCTGGAAACTGAACTGTTCTTTAAGGTGTTCTCCTAAGTAAACGCTATGTGAAGGAATGTAATATAAAGTTGAGAAACAAAGCTGAAGTTGAGATAATCGAATTGTTTACAATGTGGAACTTAAGATTCGTGCTTGATATTGGGTTATTGTATCATTTATTGCATTCGTGGCATGGTACGAAAGGACTTATAAGTCAAGTTTCTAAAAGCTTGAACACTGCTAAGTTGGCTTTTAAGCATATAGAACTGCACTGCTCAACTTATTCTGGCCACGATGTGTGATTGACTATATGTTGGATTTTGAAATCATAATAGGTGGTTTTATCAGGTGGCCTACTCCCTAGCAACTCCTTGTTGCCCTAGGTTCTTGGATGTAGTATCTAGATGCTTGAGTATGTTGACTAACCAGATGAATTGGAAAAGTATAGGATATCGGTATCGAAGCATGCTACATGCAAGACCATGGCACAAATTTCCTACAAAAATAATTGTATTGATAACTTGGATTATGAAATTGAATATTTTATAGTATTGACCTAGGTGAATGTATGTTGTGCTTATTCTATGTTTTGTTTTATCCACTTTCACTTAGCTCATAGAGAGTTGAGGAGATACTTGTATATCCTCAGGTTATGAAGAGAATTGACTAAGTAATATCAATTAGGGGGAAAAGTCTTTTGAGAGCTTGTATGATGGAGTCAATCGATTTTGAAGAAATCTTGCTGCATTTTGATCTTAGATCCATGACAGATCTATAAATATGAAATAAAAGAAAAAAAAAACATATACTATATTCTAGGTTTAGTTAAGTCTAACAAATGTAATCATTTATATAAATAGGTGTAAAGTTGAACTCCATTGTAGTACTATTTTATTATAAATAGAACTTTTGTTGAATATAAACAAGTATTCCTGTGTAATGATACATCCTGTGTTATGTCAAGATGTAACAAAAATGCACATAAATAATGGAATTTAAAATCAACAAACAAAAACAAACCCACCCTTAGTTTTATGAACATATCATCAATGCCACTCAACAATCATCATGTTTAAAGATAAAAAAAGAAAAAAATCTGATGAGAATATACATCAAGGACAAAACTCTTTTACTTCATTATACAAGCAGTGCAACATGACTAACCATCGACCAACTCAATGGTTAAAAAAAAAAAAAAACATACTACATCAACGGTAACAATCCTTAAAGAAGGAAAACAAATAAAAATGAATGCCATTTCATCATACTGTCAAAGCATCCATAGCTAACCAAACCAACAATGAAAAAAGGGAAAATGTAGCTTGGAACATACCTCTGGCAATGTGTATGCCTATAGTATATCGGGTCTATCTGCTCTTATAGAATCAAATCGTATCTTCAACAATCAATCAAATGCGTGTGAATCTCACTATACTCTAATATCCTCTTCCACACTTGAAATCAGCAACTAATATGGGTTAAATGCAATTGCAGGAGGATTGTACTTTGAATATGTTTGGTGGGGTAAGTGAATGGGTAAGTTAAATGGTAATGAATGGCTTAGGATGCATTTGGTAAGTGTGTTAAATGCTACTAGAGGAGTGTTTCTAGGCCACTCTATTTTCATTTGTAAAAGACATGTACTGTCATTTATTTTTTCCTTTCCATGTTACCATGTTTTAATCTATTTTATGATATATACCTTCCATGTCATCACAAACTAACGTCTGTTTCCAGAATTTCTAACGGAGGTTGCAATATGTTTATTTCAAACAATACAAGACCTAAAATAATGAATTGATAAGTTTAGGTGCTAAAACAAACATTTTAAAAGGTTCAAGTACCTGTATGGGCTTTATCTCGTAAATTAAACGATATATAATAAAATGCATATTCAGGTTGAGGTTTAATCCACGTACTTGTGTATGAATTGATTTATTCTATAGATCCCTTACATGTAATATCACGACTGTGGCGACCCTAATAGGGGCCTAGTAGTATTGCCTAAAATTTCCATATCACGTGTGCACCCATGATAAGAAAATCGCCTTGCAAGTCAGAGATTGCAAGACTCTAAATAGTTGTTTGCTAGAGTTTTCAATTTTAGTTCATTGACTCATTATATAATATATATAATTATGGATATCCAATTTTTCCACGATTCCTCAGAACCGCAGAGAATCAGTATCCCCTACCAAAATAATGAAATAGGATAGACAATTTCCGAAAATTTTAAACTTACTAAAGATAGTAAACTTAAATGAGACATTAGTCGTTTTTCGGAGCATTCCGAATTAACTACACAAGCTTTTCATCATACTGATTCAATGGTAACACTCTGCACTCGATTCCTATCCCCTTTCCCAACTATCGATCAACTTGCAAGGAAAAGAACTGTTGGGGTGTAAGCTTACGCTTAGTAAGATAATTACTCTCCTCAATACCACATAGCAGAAATTTATTATATGCACAATCATATGAATGCATGAACAATCAGTATGCCAAAAACGCATGTAGTGACCTAGGAACTGCATATGACTCAGAATTACACCCCCTGAAGTCGGGGTTTGGAGATAATTAACCGACCCAAACCAAAATCCGGGTTCTAGACCTTGGGTTTTAATTCATTAGCACTATTGTGCTTAAGTCAAAACAAAACTATGTATATATATACTTTCATTATTGAATAATAAATCATATTACCAAAATCCCAAGTCTAGCGGTGTGGTGGCCTCCGCAATCCACAATCACACGCCCTAAGCAGAAGCCACAAGACTCGGCCCCTCACCGACGGTTAGCGTCTCTCGGTGCCTAGTAAACCCATCAGCTTAGGTCAGAGACTCAATATATATATGATGGCATAGCTAGTGC
This sequence comes from Lumnitzera littorea, assembly GCA_024138015.1. Classification (NCBI taxonomy): domain Eukaryota; kingdom Viridiplantae; phylum Streptophyta; class Magnoliopsida; order Myrtales; family Combretaceae; genus Lumnitzera; species Lumnitzera littorea. Next base: position 62,588,965 of record JAMXBB010000007.1, on the reverse strand, counting down.
CCAATCCTGCAGGAAACTCGTATTCCTGTGAGTCCCCTCCCATCTTCTACGTGAAGCGGCAGTCGGTGTTATCCGTATGCAATATGGGGAATGCATGATTCATTTTGAGTTCTTAATCGTACAAGTGATTAACTTGATTTTTAGAGTGACCAAACAATTTCATTCCATACAATTCACATATATATATGCATTACAAACAATTCCCATTATTATATATAATTAAAAAAAAATCATCGCATTCATCCATAAATTCAAACACATGCATCTCCCATATCCCATAAGCATCCAAATTTATATATATAGTTTAGGTGCATCTATTCTACAAGCACAATCAAGTAAAGAGTCATTGGGAATTTACTTACTCTGCCATGTGGGTCAGTCAAAATAATCCGGAGGCAAGTCCTCTCCGTAAACAGTGTCCCCTGGTCATTGAAATAATTTTTATAAGGAATTGAAACAAACTTAAGAAACTCTGTAAGTTTTCCTTAAGTTATACTCTTGACTAGTTTTTGAAATTTTTCTCGGTTTTTACCTAAAGTTCAATCGCGTACAACTTTTTCGTTTTAAATCCGATTTTTATGATCTTATAGTCAATCTCCATCATTTTCGAGTGTAATTTAATGTGGTAAGGTTAGATTTTCGAAATGAGGTATACAATTCTGTCCATGGGTCAGAACAGTAGCATTCCTCATGTGTTAGAATGTTTTTGGGCCTTGTTTGGTAATTGGGCTTTTTAATAACTTAAGAAATTCTTTGGGCTTGGTCTTTAGATTTTATCCTAAGCTTAAAATACTCCTTGAGATCAGATTTACAACTTTGATTTATATTCTTAAGGCTAACAACCACTTCTTGGGCCTTTTAGTGGGCTTAAGTTATCAAATGGGCTTGTTTTTGGTTCAAACTAAAGTTAATGACTTTGGTGGGCTTATGGGGCCTTAGGTGGATTTCTTATGGGGCCTTAGGTGGATTTCTTATGGGCTTCAAAACAACTTCTCTTGGTACTTTAAGTTGCTGGTCAGATTTTTGTTGAAGGCCCATCTTAGAGTTCTAAGCTTGTTTTGAGAGTTTTAGGCCCAGTTTTGAGTTTTAGGCTTTGTATGCTAATCATACTTGCTTTGGTTAATCTTTTCACTTTGTTCTTTCACTTTTATCATATTTTTAGGCCTCATTTACCCACGTTCCAGATCTGTTCATGTTGGTCCTAAGGGGTCCTTACTTGGTTTTTCAACTTGTTCCATCATTTCCTTAAGTTTAGGTGATAGATTATGCACTTAACTACTTGTGTATAAATCTTAACTTAAGTTTCCTTCCATCAAATGATCCTTTAACTCATGCTCCACATAAGGAAATAAAAGATCTTATACTTCATAAAACCTCCATATCATAGCTCATGTCATACAAAGTTGATTTCTTCATAAAACTTCACGTGATGGATTTTTTCTTAACTTAAGTCTAGATTTGAGCACGTTTAACTTAATGGAAACAAAATCAACATTCAAATGATCATGGAACCTTCACGTCCAGCATGCTTACCCTTCATTAAAGTTCTCATTTCAAGATTTCCTTAGCTTAAAATCTTCCATTCAAAGCATTAAACAGATGTCTATACAAAACACCAACTTTACATGCTCATATTTCGATTTCATGTAATGGTTTTAGGGTTTGTTTTTTAAAACGAATTTTTGTGCTATAACAACTCAAACCTTACTCATATCTTCAAGAAATCCAAGTCTTCTAACATAAATATTAATCCACACATCACAAGAAACACTTACTCGTCCTTAATGCAAAGTTTGGTGGTTGTGCACTAAGGTTCATCTTAAGCCTTTAACTTTGCTTCCTCCTTTTTGCTTACCCTTTGAAACCCGAATCCTTTGGTCTTTTGGAAAGGGGTTTATGGAAGATTCTAATGGTCTTAGATGATCTTAAATGATGAAAGAAAATGGCACATGAACAAAGAAAAAAAATGCTGTGAGTTGAAGCTTCAAAATGGAAGAAAATAGATTTTGTGGGGTAAAGTTGTTTCCCCTTTTTATGTTTGTTTTAAAAGAGAGAAAGATGAAGTGAAAGTGAAATTGAAAGTGAGAGAAATGGGAAAGAGTGTGGCCGGTTGGAATGGTGAGAGAAGGAGTGTTTAAATGTCTTGAAAGTATTGTCTTAAAGCTTACAAAAAGTCAACAATTGCAACTCTTGACGATGTAAGCATTAATGGGTGAATAGTGATGTGTAAGAGAAAGTGATTGATGCTTGAAAGACAAGAGTATGGCCCCCCATTCCTCCTTGTTTAAATCTGCCATTGGAAGTCTTTTTATGCCATGGAGTGGTCTTGTCACCTTTATTAAAGTTAAGCTCATGATTTCTCGTGAAAATTTGTCCATATGTAGTATAAGTGAAGAGGTGATAAGGAAATTGTCTTTTCACTAGATTTTGATAAGTTGTCAATTGATAAATGATTCCAACTCTCAATTGATAAGTTATCTAAGGTGATTGGTTGGTCTACTTATTTATGTATAAGGCTTATGCATGAAGATAAGGGCATAGCCTTATAGAAAATCGTTTTAGGATTTTTATCTTACATTGTTTTGTGATTTATGATTTGATTTTTGTAGAATTGTGAAATTTTCTAAAGTTGAATGAAATTATTCAAATTAAATTATCGATTAATTATTTAGGGTTAAAATTCCTTAATGGTTTTAAGGTTTAGGGTTTTAAGTAGCTTTAGAGCTCGCAGTTCTTCAAGCTCGGGTTTTATCGACAATTGGCTTTTGAATTGACAATTGGCTTTTGAATTGTAAAAATTTAATTTGTTCCTAAATATAAACTTAAGTTTTTGGTTCGGTTGATCTTTGGGAACGTTCTAAAGGTACTCTCAATCAAGTCTTAGGCTTACTAAAAGTAGGGTTTACAACGACCCAACAATATCATTGTTGTGGTAGATCGCCGTATACCGCATAAAGGTTTACTATTGACCTCCTTGCTAATTGCAGGCCTTCTATATGACACACAAGGCTCCTTCCACTATATATTACCACCAAAGCCCATAGATAAGCAATATAGAGCAATTTACTAAAATTAACTTTTGAGACATAAATTAATCAAGTAAACGTGTAAATTCGTTACATTCTACACCAAAATAATATTACAAACAAATGCAGTTCATAATAAGAACTACATCATAAACTTTAAACTATGTTATGAATAAAATAAAAGTAAATAACTATCTACAAAAGCTCCTCTACGCTCCCTAATCACTCTAACTTGTCTCTACCCAAGACTCACCACGGACATGCCTTGGCCCAGATTATCGAAGAGGTTCTCTTGCAATAAAAGGAATCTATTAGGATATAAGCTTAAGCTCAGTGAGATAAGTACCTTTATCAATACCGTATGGTAAAAATTTATTAGATGCACAATCATATGAATACATGAACAATTGGCACATGTAGTGGCCTAGGAAGTGCATACGACTTAGAATTACGCCCCCTGTAGTTGAGGTTTAAAGATAATTAATCGACCTAAACCAAAATCCAAGTTCTAGACCTTAGGTTTTATTTCATTTGCACTATTGTACTTAAGCTAAAACAAAACTATATATATATATGTACATTTTCTTTACCGAATAACAAATCATATTTTTAAAATCTCAAGTCTAGCGGTATAGTGGCCTTCGCAACCCACAAACACACGCCTTAAGCAGAAGCCACAAGATACGGCCCTTCATCGACGGTTGGCGTCTCTTAGCGCCTAGTAAGCTCATCAACTTAGAATAGAGACTTAATAAAATGATGACATAGCCAGTGCCCAATCCTATAAGAGACCCTCTTCTTGTGAGTCCCTTCCTATCTTCTGTGTAAAGCGGCAATTGGTGTTATTCGAATGCAATTATGGGGAATGCATGATGCATCTTATTTCTTAATCATATAGGTAGTTAATTCGATTTTTCAAGATAATCAAACAATTTCATTCCATACAATTACATATATAAATTATTGCAAACAATTTCCATTACTATATGATTAACAAGCTATAACATTCAATCACAATTTCATACACATGCATTTCGCATATCCCATAAGCATCTAATTTATATATATAAGTTTAGGTGCATCTATTTTATAAGCAAACTTAAGTAAAGAGTCATTGGGGATTTAGTCACTCCGCCATATGGGTCAATCAAAGTAGTCTAGGGGTAGGTCGTCTTTGAACACGGGATCCCCTAGTCATCAAAATTATAATACTATAAGGGATTGAAATAAAACTTAGGAAACTGAGCTAAAACTCCTTAAGTTATACTCTTGATTAGTTTTCGCATCATTCCTGATTTTATTTAAAAGTTCAATCGCATACAACTTTTTCGTTTTAAATCCGATTTTTATGATCTTATAGTCAATCTTCATCTTTTTCGAGTGTACTTTAACGTGATGAGGTTAGATTTTTGAAATGAGGTATGCAAATCTGTCCATAGGTCAGAACAATAGCAGTCTTCATAATTTGGAGTGCTTTTAGGCTTTGTTTGGTTTATGGGCCTTTTTGGTAACTTGGGAAATCCTTTGGGCTTAGTCTTAAGATTTTCTTCTAAGCTCAAAATATTCCTTAAGGTCATATTTACAACTTTGATTTACACTCCTAAGGCTATTAACCACTTCTTGGACTCTTAAATGGGCTTAAGTTATCAAATGGGCTTGTTTTTTATCTAACTCAAATTTAACTACTTTCTTGGTCTTAAGGAGTGTCTTGTGGGTTTCTTGAGAGTCTTAAAACAACTCTTATTGATGTGTCCAGTTGTTGGTCAGAAATTTAAGCTAGTTCAACTTGGTGTATGAGGCCTGTTTTGGAAGTTTTAAGCTTTCTATACTTATCATACTTGCCTTGGTTGGTCTTTTCACTTTGTTTACTTACTTTTATCATATTTTTAAGTGTCTTTTAAGGATGTTCCAGATCTGGTTGGTTTGAATATGAGAGCTTCCAACTTGGTTTTCCAACTTGTTTAATCATTTTCTTAAGTTTAGGTGTTAGATCATGAACCTAGGCTACTTGTATTCAAATCTTAACTTAACTTCTTTTTCATGAAATGATTATTTGGCTTGTACTTTTCATGAAAATAGTGGATCTCGTACTTATTACAACTTCCATATCATAACATATGTCTTATAAAGTTAGTTTCCTCATAAAACTTCATGTGATTGATTTTTTCTCAACCTAAGTCTAGATTTGAGCATGTTTAACTTAATAGAAGTAAAATTAACATCCAAATGACTTTTGAATCCTTATGTCTAACATGTTCCTCTCTCATTCAAGTTCTCATTTCAAGATTTTTTCAACTTAAAATCTTCCATTCAAAGCAAAAGTATGGTGGTTGTGTACTAAGGTTCCACTTATGCTCTCTATCTTAATTCCTCCTTCTTGCACCCTTTTTGAAACTTGAGTTGTGATCCTTTGAGGTTGGGTTTATGGAATGTTCTAAGGATCCTAAAGAAGCTTTGAATGTTGGAAAAGAAAGACACAAGAAAAAGTTGAGTGTGCCGTAAGTGGAAGCTTGAAAGTGGCGGCAAAGTTGAAGGATTTGTGGGGTATGGTTGTTTCTACTTTTGTGTTGGTTTCAAGTGAGAGAAAAAGAAAGTGAAAATGAAATTGAAAGTGAGAGAAATGGAAGAAAGAGTGGCCAATTGGGGAATGGGGTAAATATATGTTTAAGAAGCTTGATTTGGTTATCTTGAAGCCTACACAAAATTTAACAATTGTAACTATTGATGATGTAAGCATTAAGGGGTGAATAGTGGAGTGTAAGATAAAGTTATTGATGGGTGAAAGACAAGAGTATAGCCCCCCTTTCTTGCTTGTTCAAACTGTCCATAAGGGTGTCCTTTTGGCCATGAAATTGTCTTATCTCATTTATTAAAGTTAAGCATGTGAAATCTTATGATAATTTGTCCATATGTAGTATAAGTGAATGGGTAATAAGGAAAGTGTCATATCACTAGATTTTGATAAGTTATTAATTGATAAATAATCCCAACTTTCAATTGATAAGTCATTTAAGGTGATTGGTTGGTCTACTTATTTATATATAAGGCTTAGGCATGAAAATAAAAGCATTGTCTTATAGGAAATTGTTTTAGGATTTATTTTTTACATTGTTTTGTAAATCATGATTCAATTCTTATAAAATTGTGAAATTTTCTATAGTTGAATGAAATTATTCAAATTAAATTATCAATTAGTCGCTTAGAGTTAAAAGTCCTTAATTGGTTTAGGGTTTAGGGTTTAGGGTCTTAAGTAACTTTAGAGCTTATAGTTTTTCAAGTTCGGGGTTTATCGATAATAGGCTTTCGAATTGGAAAAATAAGTTCGTTTCTAATTGTAAACTTGAGTTCTTAGTTTAGTTGATCTTTGGGGACGTTCGGGAAGTACTCTTAGTCAAATCATAGGCCCGTTAAAAGTAGGGTTTATATGTAAACCCGTTTAGTTTTAAAATAACTAGAATTTGAAAGTTGAAATAGCATTATTTTTCCTTTTCTTAGGAATATGTGAAGAACTATGATACGGGTTTAAATATTGATAGCAGTAAGTCAACAATTCAGAATTATGATGAATGCATGGACAACTAGCAAGTAATTTACTTTTTATAAATACATAAATTGAATTTTAATTTATTTCATTTATTGTGATACTTATAATTTTTACTTTATCTAAAAACTTCAATCTGTTAAAACTATACAAACACTTAAAGGTGGCAATATCTTTGAATTAAAATTGTATATGTACGAGGAGCAACATATGCTATTAAATTGGGTATCTTGAGTTGTTAGAATACTAATCAATTTCAGTATCCTTAAGTTATAAAAGTGATTTGTGATATCATAAGCATGTTGATATCTATAATAGTTTCAGAATCTGCATTTAATACGTGATCAAATTCTTAATTAGTATGTTAGCTAATTGAAGTTAGAAACTGTAGAAACTCTTGTAGTAATAAAGCATTGGTTTTTATGAAAAATATAATAAACTAATTTATTTTTATAAATATGTCAACATAATTTATTTTTTATTAATACAATTTTCTTATGTACAGATTCTTTGATTATCTCTTTACAAATATTATCACTAATAGTAATATACTATTAAGACATGGTTCACTTAGCATTAAGATATTATATAGTCAATCAACAATTAGATTTGCTATATTTGCCCACTTTACTTTATTAAACTTTTGCTATGTTGTAATTTCATATATAAGTATTAAGACTATATCATTTTTATTGGAATAAAGCTTGTACAAGAACATGAACTTACTAAAATTTTCATTTTAGTACCTGAACTTATCAAAATTTTGTTTCAAATATTTGACTATTTAAAGTGCGTTACACTGCAACCTTCAAGTATTATCATCGTCATCGTTTGTTCCTCTTCATGGCTCCATAAATACTTAAGGTGATGTGTAATGTTTCTATGGGTTGAGGTGTGAGATGCGAAAAGCCCAAACCTTAGTCTACCATCGCCTGCGACCATACCCTTACAAGCAATGAGCAGGTGGCTGACTCCCATAGAGCACCGGCATACTTTGTAGTGTGCCGAGCTTACTTAATAGGTAATGATGACCTTAATGAGCTCTATATGATCATGAAAAGGTTCTTCAAGTAGTAGGGGAACAAAGCAGTTGATGACACCGGGCTGGTCGCTAGTAACAAAACCTTCTTCACTAGAAGTGTTCGGGGATGAAGCGTTACCTCTGAATAGCAAGCTTCCTACCCTGGACTAGTACAATGGCATTGGTGATCTTAATGATCACCTCTTCACTTCCACACCCTTATGAATCTTCATGGTCATGGGGATGCCATTATGTGTAAGGCTTTCCTAGTTACGCTAAGGAAAGTAACTCGAACGAGGTTTAATCACTTGCTCGAGAACTCTATGGCTCCTTTGATGAGTTGGCATAAAGGTTTAGCCTCCACTTTAGGGTTAGCAAGCTCCTGTCTAAGGATACATTGTTCTTGTACTTGATAAAGTAGAGCAAAGGGGAGACTTTGCATGAATATGTAGCCTGATTAAACAATGCCATAGTCAAGATCCCTTAGTTTGATGAGGGAGAAACAATGCATGCCGCGTAGCTTGACATACGACCTTCAAGAGACTTCTTCTAATGGCTTGTGAAGAGCAAGTCAAAGACCCTAGCTAAATTGTAGAATAAGGCCGAGAAATATAGGAACCAGGAGGACAACATTTGCGTTAGGCGTGACGTTAACCAAGAGAAGTCAAGTAGAAAGAAGGATAAGAAGAGATTGTTCGTCAAGGATAGCCTCAGTAACAAGGCATTGAGGAGAGTTGAGAGGGAAGGCCTGAACAATAAGAAGCACTGAGCCGAGTAGAACCCTCTTCCCTTCCCATTTACATATAGCGTACCCTTTTGAATTAACCGATCATCCAGGTCTTCATTGAGGTGTAGAACAGAGGCTTGTTGTAGAAGCCCCCCCAAGATGAAGGGGGATCCTAGTAGTTGAGACTCGGATAAGATTTCCCAATTCCATGATGACCATGGCTACACTATGGATGAGTGCTTCCAATTGAACAATGTAATTGATTGTGCTATTCAGTAAGGCTTCTTCGGTGAGTATGTATCCTAAAGGAGGATTGGTGATTGTTCCAATGATGATGAAGATGGGGCACCTCAAAGGAGGCAAATTGAGGGCACTTGAGCAAAGCAAAATGAGCATCATCGCAATGACCGAACCCCCAATGACGTGATTAACATAATCATTGGGGGGGGAGGCTATACTTAGCTATTAGAGAAAAGAGGCAAAAGGTAAACACTTCAATCTCTTTCTTTGATGAAGACTTGGAGGAGGCAGAGACCCCTCATTAAGATGCCTTTGTAATAGGGGCAAGGATCGCCAATTTCTAGGCCTTCAAGATTATGGTAGACACAGGTAGCTTTATTGACATTCTCTTCTTACATGCCTATGAAAAGATGCTGAGCAAGTTGCCTGTCAAAATGAAGCCCTACCACTATAATCTCATTGGCTTCAGTGAGAGCACTGTCTGAGCTAAAGGAATCATCACCCTTAACATAAAACTTGGCGATGATGACAATGTTGTGCAATGACCAACGAAGTTTGTTGTGCTTGATTGCTTGTCTGCTTCTAACACTCTCTTAGGATGACTAAGCTTGAATGCGTTTGGAGTTATCACCTTATCCCTTTACCTGGCTAAGTTCCTGACCCCCATTAAGGTAGGAATCTGCAAGTGCAATCAAAAGCTCTCCCAAGAGCTTTATATCAAAGCCGCTAGAGTAAATGGGCTCTCCATAGAAGAAGCTGGCTAAGAGAGATGGGCCAGGTGAAAAAAAAAAAGAGGTGCAGATTGATGCCTCTCCTAACCAGACCACTAAGGTTGGGATCGAAACCCCTTCTGAGGTGAAGGAGGAGATAGTTTCCCTCCTAATGGCTAACTTAGACTTGTTTTCTCGATCAGCATCAAACGTGCTTGAAATCTCCTTTAACCTGGCAACCCATAACCTCAACATGAACTCCAGTGCTTAGCCTATTAAATAGAAGAAGAGGCATTGTTAGAAAAGCAGGCTACAATAGAAGAAGAAGTACAGAAGTTGCTTAAGGTCAGCTTTGTTGGAGAGGAGAAGTAGTTGACCTGGCTGTCAAATGTAATGTTGGTTAAGAAGAAGTTTGGGAAGTGGCACATGTGTATCGATTACACCAACCTCAATAGAACCTACCTAAAAGACTACTTCACTTTCTTTGACATCAACTAATTGGTCGACTCCACATTAGGATACGCTTGCTCAGCTTCATAGACGCCTTCTCAGGCTATAATTAGATAAAGATGGACCCAAAGGACGAAATCTATACCTCTTTTGTCACCAACTTTGGCATATACTATTGTATGGTCATAACCCTTCAACCTCCAAAATGTTAGGGCAACATATCAGCGTATGGCAACAAAGTTGTTTAAGCCCTAGCTCGAGTAGAATATGGAGGTATATGTTGAAGACATGATAGTCAAGAGCAAGTAGCTCAGCAATCATGTCAAGGACTATAGGAAGCCTTTGATCAGATGAGAAAATAGAACATGAAGCTAAACCCCTAGAAGTGCATATTTAGGGTTGACTCTGATAAATTTCTTCACTTCTTAGTCACCTAAAGAGGAGCTGAGGCTAACCTTGAAAAGATGCAGGCTATCAGGGATACGAAGCCCCCTTCCTTAGTTTGAGACATACAAAAGCTCACTAGCATGGTGGCCATACCGAGCAGATTCATCTCCAAGATCACAAATAGATGCGTTGAGTTCTTCAAAATCCTTAAGAACCCTAAGGGTTTTGAATGAACTCCTCAATGTGCAGCAGCCTTCAAGCAACGATAGGGGATTGGAGGATGTATGAGGATTGGGGCTCGAGCCTTCAAGCAACCCTAAGGGAGGATAAATATTTGTACTTAGCTATTAGTAACCGAGCACTCTCTTCTATACTAGTTATAGTAGAAGGGAGAGAGTGTAGGCTCATATATTACGTTAGCCACATACTTTAGGGGATCGAGGTTAGGTACACCAAAGCTAAAAAATTTTCCTTAGCTATCGTCATCTCAGTACGATTACTTAGGCCCTACTTTTAAGTGCACCAGATCATTGTACTTACAAACCAGCCACTATACATTACTACAAAAGTCGAACACATCTAGATAGATGGTAAAGTATGCGATGGACCTAAGCGAGTAAAAAATCCAATATCAACCATAAACGGCCTACAAAGCATAAGTGCTGGCCAACTTCGTGGTTGAATACACAGGAGATAAGGAAGTACCATTAGGGAATGACAAGCTTGTGTGGACTCTCTACATTGATGGATCATCTACCTCGAAGGGTTGAGGTATGGATCTCATATTGATTAGATTGCACTAAATCATAGTTTACTATGCCCTTAATTTCCGATTCAACACCAGTAACAATGAATCTCAATACAAGGTGCTAATAGTCCATCTCAAGTTAGCTAAGGAGATTAGCATTGAGTACTTACAATTTTTCTTAAACTTGATGCTCATTGTCCAGCAAGTTAGACGAAGCCAGGAATGACACAATGGCAAGGTACTTGGAGAAAGTGAGGAGTCTTCTAACTGAGTTTCCTTTGTGGACCATCACAAAGATCCCTCGAATCGAAAACTCAATTGCAGATTAGTTGTTTAAGCTTACTTCTATGAGGATATTGAAGCTAAAGGTGAAGGATAAGAAAATTTTCATAGAGTACATGCCAAAGAAGAGTATAACTCTAGGTTCGATTGAGGTCTTAGAATTTATGACAGCACCATTAAAGTCGAGCTGGATGGACCCCATTTAGAGTTATTTAAAGTAGGGCACACTCCTAGAAGATAGGAGAAAGGCAAAGAAGTTAAGATACCATGTTGCTAACTATACATTAGTCAACACCATCCTATACCTTAGGGGAGTCAGCTTTCCCCTATTTAGATACCTCTAAGTAAATGAGTGCCTACACTTCATAGAAGAGTTATACGCTAGAGAATGCAACAACCACATCTAATCTTAAGCCTTCTACATTCGGGCTTTGTAGCTTGGATATTACTAACCAACCATGATGTAGGATGCCAAGGCCATATCCCAAAAAGTGCCTCTAATGCCAGAAGCACATACTAATCGGTCATCCCTCCCAGCACCAATCTCTAGCCCTTGACCAGTTCATAGCCATTTGCCTAATAGGAAATCAACTTTCTTAGTACCTTCCCCAAGGCCTCGAGAGGTCAATAATACATCATTATGGTCATTGACTACTTTACTTAGGGGGTCGAGGCCAAAGTTGTGGCCAAAATCACCAAGAGTGTTGAGTTGTTTGTTTTAAACAACATCCTCTTTAGATTTTGGGTCCCTTATGCCTTTATCATGGACAATGTGTGTCAGTTTGATAACCTTAATTATAGGGAATTCTACGCCAAGCACTACCTTACGCCACACTTCATGTCAGTTGCTTACCTTTAGTCAAATGGGTAAGTTAAAGCAGTTAATTAAGTCATTCTCGAAAGCTTACAGAATAGAGTGGATCGAGCTCAAGGCACTTAAGTAGATGAGCTGCCCAATATTTTGTAAGGATATAGGACCACCCACTGCACCTCTACAGGTGAAACCCTTTTTCGCTTAGCATTTGGGTCAGAGGTTATCCGATCTATTAAGTTAGAGCTTCCTAACATCCAGACTCAATGTTTCAATGCTATCGCCAACAAATCCCTCATCGTAGCTTGAGTTACTACTTACCAGGTAGCCAAATACTACAATTAAAAGGTTCGACATAAGGAGTTCAAGGTTGACGACGTGGTTTGTTGGAAGTTAGAAGCCACAGGTTTACAAGAAGGATAAGGTAAGTTGGCCCTAATTAGGAAGACCCAGTCATAGTAAGAGAAAGTTTAGGGAACGGAGCATATATATTAGAAAGTTTGGATAATGAGCTCTCCCATGCACTTGGAATGCCGATAACCTTCGGCTATATTTTAATTGATGAATAATTGTAAATTTTTTTCATGAATATCAATAAAAGTTCTCTCTCCCTTACTCTCATACTATGTTTAAGACTTTAAAGGGTGAATGGAACCATTATTTGGGTAGGTCAGAATGCTACCAACTTAGCCTCCTTAGGTAACCTCAGCAAGGAAAAATACCTCTTGTATAGAGGAACTCTTACTATTTGGGTAGGTTGGAACACCATTGAATTGGCCCCCTTGGGTAACCTCAATAAGGGTAAAAACCCCTTATACAATTAAGAAACTCCTATTATCTAGGCAGGTTAAAATGTTACTGACCTAACCTCCTCGAGTAACCTCAGTGAAGAGAAACACTCCTAGCACAATTGAGGAACTCTCACTATCTAAGTAAGTGCTATTAGCTTGACCCATTTAAGTAACCTTAGTGAGGGGGAACACCCTTTGCACAACCAAGGAACTCCTATTATTTAGGTAGGTTGGAATGACACTGACCTAACCTCCTCGGGTAACCACAGCGAGGGGAAACGCCTCTTGTACAACAGAGGAACTTCTACTATCTAGGTAGGTCGGAACGCAACCGAACGAACTGCCTTAAGTAACCTTAGTAAGGGGAAACACCCCTGTACCATTGAGGAACTCCCTTATAGACGTGTTAGACTTTATCTTAAAATTGACTCTACAGTTAAATAGCTAGGCATAAACATGCAAATGACCAAGCATTAAGCTATGCTACCAAATAAGCATAGTAAACCAAACACAAGATCGAAAAGTATTGACAAGAGTTGAAGTACAGAAAGCAAAGTGAATACACTGAATGCAGAATTCAAGTTCCATTAATAAAAAGGGGATTTACAAAATTAAGGTCGGCATCTCAACCTACTGTACAAAAAGAAGGGAAGGGGGAAAACTACTTATTATCTTGGACCAACAAACTTTACAAACTTTGAAAAATCTAACTCTTCAATCCATTCAAAGGGTTGATCCACTAATGGCCCTTGCTCCTGTAAAGAGAGGGTTTGAGATCTATTGGCTTAGGTCAATAGGAAGATCACCTTGACTTGAATCATCCTTGGAAGCACTCTCAAGAGTGACCTCTTATTGAGTTGTCGGGGTAGAAGTGGATGGAGTAATGTCTTAACCATCCCCAGCAGCAGAAGAGGCACCTTAGACCACGTCAGCCACTTGAGCAACTTCTCTTTCTCTTGCTTGGGCCACCCTCTTTTCCTAATGAGTTGGAGCATCTAGCCAACCTAGGAAGCTTACGTTGAGTTTGGGATAATGAGTGAGCATTTCATCTCGAATAGATTGAGTATACTTGGTGGAGAGGTCCTTTAACTCCTCTAACCACTTGTCTGTCTTATAGAAGTCCTTGATGACCTTATTAGCAGCGGCTTTGCTGAGCACTTCCCTACTCTCCAATTTGGAAACAATCTTCTTCATCCCTATGCTCTCTCTTTGGAGCTCCTGGATTTTTTGCTCTAACCTAACTTTCTGATTGGTTAGCTCCAATGAAGTAGTTTTGGCACTACTATACTCAGACGCCTTCATTATTAGCTCAGTCTTTAGCTTAGAAGCCGATGCCTTCAGCTTAACATTTTCTTTTTCAAGCTCTTCCTTAGCCTTCCTCTCCTCATCTAGCTTTTGAGAGAGTTGAGCCTTATTCCTCTGCTCATCCTCTAGTTGTGTCCTGAGTTCGCTAGCTTGCTTGGCATCTTTCTCAACATCAAGCCAACCTTACTTTACCTCTTGTAGCTTCACTATAAGCACAATCATATGCACATAAGAGTGGCGTAGGTACGGATTAGCCTTACTAAATTTTCCTAAATATTTTCAAGAGGAGGACTCTGCTTCCCTTAAGCTCTTCTATAAACATTATAGTACAAAGCCCCTTTACCTTATTCAGCAACGTCTTGTAGTTCTTGAGCTAGAGCAATTCTTAGCCATGGTACTATAAGGAAACACACAAATTGTGATCAAAGTAATGTCAACAAGGAAAGATATCAATTTGAAGAGATAAAGACTTACTTGTCGAATGAGTAAGCTCAAGTGATCTGCCATCTCCATGGGAGCATTCCCTCCCATCCTTGACAATTCTTTGAGGATGGTCAACCACTAGGAGTATACGAACCCATCGAGGCTTAGAGGTTGAGAACTTAGTGGCACAACGTAATGCCATTACATAAACCTTCCACTTTGACCTTAAGAGCCTCCCTTTAGCCTTCTTGGTCTTGAACTTAACCCTCCAAAGGTATAGCTTCTCATTTCAAAACTCATACAATATGTTCTTGAATGAGTCTAACACTATCCCTAAACTCCAAAAATTGTTTTGGACTTTATAGAAGACATCTATGAGGTCATCGGTACCCTAAGGATGACTCGAGGGCTACTCTTATACGTTCAACCGATTGATAAGCACCTTCTCTATCTTCTTCTTCTTTACCTCGAGGGCCTTGTCCTTAGTAATATTGATAGCCTTCCTCTTCTACCTAGTTGCCTTTACTAGGTTATTGGCCTCGACTACCCCTTCCTCACCCCTGTTAAAAGGGTCAACCATCACTATTTCTAAATCGAAGGGTTATTCACCACTACTCTTTGCTAAAGAGAATAGATAAGAGTTGAATGATAACAAAAACACCAAGGTTGCTTAAAGTGAGTAATTCTGCATTAAAAGCTGAATGTCTGAGTATAAGGAAAGTGGTGGTTTGTATACTTACCTACTAGGGTTATTTTACATGTATGAAAAGACAAAAAAGGGTATTTTACAATTAAGTTACATAAATCATACTAAAAAGGGGTAAAAAAGGACAAAGAATATCCAGTACGTAAAAGAAAGAATCATTTTGGAATGTTGTGTCAAAAGACACGTGTCGTTTGATGGCTAGATGTTAGGAGTATGATATAACATAGGCAAAAATAGGAAGTGCTAGTAGTTAAGGGTCGACTTAATCTGGATTAGGTCAAGAGTCAATTGGTTTGGTTTGGAAGTAAGCTAAATTGGAGTTAAGCACCAATGGTCGGTTGGAAGCTCAGCTTGGCTAGCCTTTCTTGAGTTACCTTCTAGGTCAGGACTTCGCAACTAGGTAGGAGCATGTTGGATACATGTGAAGATTTGACAGACAGGTTGGCAGGAGGTCAGATTAGGATAGGAGTCCCTATCTCAGTTATGGCTTAGACTTAGTATTTTCCGTGTAAGCCTTTGAAGTCCTTTAGCTCGACTTCTTGTAATTAATCTAGGGGGTTGATTCCTATCATCTACCTAAGGGTCAAAAAGATTTGTCCTCAAATCTAAAGCAGTTTCTACTCATTCTTTTAAAGCACTTGCAGGGTCTTGTATTGGTTAATAGGGAATAAGATCGGACACATTGAAGGTAGAGGAGACACCATAGTCATCACGTAACTCGATTTGGTAGGCATTGCGATTAATCTTCTTTAGGACCTTGAATAGGTTGTCAACTCAAGGAGATAGTTTGCTTTGTCTTAAGTGCGGGAATCACTTTCGGTTGAGGTAGATCCATACTAAGTCTCCTAGCTGGAAAGAAATAGTTCGACAACCTCAGCTACCAATCTCTTGCTGTCTCTGATTGAATTTGGTGATCCTCTTTGTTACGGACTAGTGCAGTTCATGTAATTTGCTAGCTCGATTAACTTCAAACTGACTTTCTTCAGTAGCTGCTAGGGTGTTGATCATGTCTAGGGGAATGGTTGAGTTAAGGCCATAGACAACCTCGAATAAGGTCTTCCCTGTAGTGTTGTGGATAGTTTGGTTGTATGCGAACTCCACGATTGGTAGGCACTGTTCCCAATCCCTCAAGTTCTTCCCTAAAATAGCTCTGAGCAGATTGCTTAGTGTCCTATTCACCACTTTAGTCTGGCCATCAGTCTGAAGGTAGCTACTATAACTGAACACAAGTTTAGTCCCAAGTCCTTTCCAAAGAGTCTTCCAAAAATAGCTCAAAAATTTTGTGTCCCAATCTGAGACAATAGTTTTCGGTATACCATGTAGTCGGATAATCTCCTACAAAAACAAATTAGCAATATATAAAGCATCGTTACTCCAATGGTACGGAATGAGGTGTGCCATCTTATTGAAACGGTACACTATAACAAAAATAGAATCTTTCCCTTTGGATGTCTGAGGCAACCCTAGGACAAAGCCCTTATTGAGGTCAGCTTATAGTAAGGTAAGCGTTGGTAGGGGCATGTACTCTCCATGGGGTTATCTCTTCCCCTTAGCACACTTACACACTCTACAACTATTGACTACCTTATGGACATCCTTGGCTAAACCTGGCCAATAAAAGTTCTCCTTTAATAGATTAGTTGTCTTGACCTCCCCAAAGTGGCTTGAAAGTCTACCGATGTGAGCTTCCCTGACTAACAGTTCACACGTGGAGCAACTTGGAATACATAGCCTGCGGTCCTTAAATAGATAGCCATCCTTAAGATAATATCCTCTAACAACTAGTCCTTTGTAATACTGTTCAACAATGGAACCAAAGTAAAGGTTACTAGCATACTGCTCAGTGATGAGTAAGAATCCTAATGGTTTTGTTTATGAAGTGGTCAGCAAGGTTTGCCATTGTAATAGAGTGTTGGTGACCACATTTGTGTTTCCCTTCTTGTGCCGAATGACATACAAGAACCTTCCATAAATTCTAACCACTTGGCTTGCCTCTTCAAGAGCTTATTCTGACTTCTTAAATGCTTCAAAGACTCATGGTTTGTATAAATAACAAGCTCTCGTAGTAGTAAATAATGTTGCTAAACGATAAGGGCTCGGTAAAGAGAGTAGAACTCTTTCTTGTATATAGAATAATTTAGGGTAGGACCACCAAGTTTCTCATGTAGCAGGCGACAAGTTGTCACTCCTGCGTCAGGATAGCACCAATCCTAAGTCCCGATGTATCACATTCTAGTTCAAAAGGCTTATAAAAATCTGGTTGTGCTAGGATAGGTGCTGAGGTGAGTTTTTCCTTGATCTCTTTAAAACTTCATTCAGCTCAGTCATTCCACCTGAATCCTTCACTCTTCTTGGTTAGTACAATCAAAGGTGCGGCTATAGTACTGAAGTCTGATAACTCTGATTTTAAACATATTTCACATGGTGATTTTATAGTATTTCCCTTACATTTTTGGTTTTCTTTAAAGAAATTGATACTTAATTGAGTAAAATTTTGATTTTAAGGTTTGAACGCATTCTAGGATCGAAAACGAAGAAAAGGAATCAAGTTTCACTTAAATCGGAGTTTAAACGAAGAAGTTATGAAGTTTTGAAGTTATGTAGAAAATTTTGCCTTAGTGCAGAAAGTTACACGACTTGGGGACACGGCCATGTCCTAGGCCGTGTCTGGTGACGAAAACAGAATCCTTATAATACATATATAAAAGGATATCTTGGGGTTTCAAAAGGGGAGAGACATTACAGAGAGGACGGAGAAACACAAGAGAAGAGAAGAGACTTGAAGAGAACATCAAGAAAGAGGCGAGAATAACATCGACTTCAAGATTAGAGAGATTGTTCATCAATTAAAGGGGTTTTCCATGTTTTATTTTATGTTTTTTATGGAACTCGTTTTTAAATTCATTATGATAACTTAGAATTCGAGTATTTAGGATTATGGAACCTAGGGTTTCATGTGACTCTTGGATTGAATCATAATTTTCAATAAAGTTTCTATCTTTTCTTGATTCAATTATGTTGTTTAATTGTGGATTGATAATTCTAGAGTGTCAATATATGATATTATGCATGATGATTGAGAAATTGCATGTGTAATTAGATCTTAGCATAATTAGAGAGAATTACATATATACTTAGAGATAAGATACATGTTTCTTCCGGAAAGTTGATTGTTTGTATGGGAATTCATTATACATTAATGCAATTCTAAGTTATATTACTAAGTGAAGAGATTCCAGTAAATAATTTAGGATTAGGGTTAATATGCTTGAGAAAGATATTAGCTTTAATTGTGAATCCCTCCAGTCAAGAATAATAGAAATTGAATTGAATATACTTTAAGTGGTCACATGTTAAACACTAGGGGAAATAATTCCTAAATACGTTATTAATTTCTTGAAGTCGTTCGTAGTTTTATTGCTTTTTAATTTACTTAATCAAGTCTCATAATTAGTTTAGATGGTTAATTTTAGTATTTTTAATTCATTCAACTCATTACAATTTTCTGGTTAGATAATAGAGCTAAGGTTAATATTAGTACTCGAAATCTCTAAGGGATTGACTCGGACTCACATCCGCTATATTAAAATTGATAGGTGCACTTGCCTCGTATCAAAGTCCTTAATAAATTGCCTATAGAAAGAAGCTAGGCTGTGAAAACTTCGAGCCTCAGTGACATTCTTCGGTATCGGCCATTCTTGAATAACTTGAATCTTCTCCTCATCTACTCGAATTCCTTCCCCTAATACTATGAACCTTAGGAATATCACTTCTCTTTGATAGAATATACACTTCTTCACATTTCTATACAACCTTTTGGTTCGTAAAATGCTAAATACCTCGCGAATATGTTGAACATGGTCGTTTAGGTCGACACTATATACCAATATATCATTAAAGTACATGACCATACATCTCCCAATTAAGGACTGCATTACATGGTTCATTAACCTCATAAATGTACTTAGCACATTAGTAAGTATGAATGGCATAACTAACCATTTGTAGAGTCCATGCCCAATCTTGATGGCAATTTTTCATTCATCACTCGACCTCATGTGAATTTGGTGGTAGCTACTTCACAGATCATTCTTTGAATATATCTTTACGCCATGAAACTCATCTGAAATGTCATCGAGCTTTAGTATCGAGTATTTGTACTTGACGGTCATTC
Organism: Lumnitzera littorea; assembly: GCA_024138015.1. Lineage (NCBI taxonomy): Eukaryota > Viridiplantae > Streptophyta > Magnoliopsida > Myrtales > Combretaceae > Lumnitzera > Lumnitzera littorea. The sequence continues at coordinate 62,569,623 of JAMXBB010000007.1, read as the reverse complement.
GGTTGATCACTTGGTTGTCAATGTACATGCGTTATGAACCATCTTTCTTCAGAACAAGCAGAGCTTGTACCGCACAAAGGGCTCATGCTCTCCTTCACATATCCTTGCTTTATGAGTTCGTTCACTTGTATTTTCAGCTCGGCGCCTGCTCATGGTTCATTTTGTATACAAGTCAATTCGGTAGGGCGATGCCTGGTTACAGGTTAATACAATGCTCAATGCCTCGGATTGGCGACAATCTTCTAGGTAGTTCTTCTGGAAATAGGTTGAAAAACTCATTTAGCAAGCTTCGGATCTCTTCTAAAACATCTTGTAATTCCTTCATCTCCATTAATCTTCTAACCAATAGGAACATAGGTTCATCAGCCTTCTTGGCAGATTGAAGCTCTCTTTTGCTCATGATTAAGGTCTTTTTCTCATTAGTTCGGGTGATCTAGTTATAGGTTTCATTTACTTATGATGAGGTCAGGGTTACAACACAATGTTCCTTCCATCCTTAGTAAAGGCATAAGTATTCTTATATTCGTCGTATGTAACATGTCGATCGAACAACTAAGGTCATCCAAGCAGTAGATGTGAAGCTCCTATGGGGACGACATTGTATACCACTTCGTCTTTATACACATTCTCAACATTTAATGGTACAGTCACTTATTTAGTCACGTACAGAGCACTCTTATCATGAAGCTAATGCATCTTATAAGGTTGAGGGTGATTTGAGGTCGGTAGACCCAACCTCTGCACAAAGGATTGTGCAATCACATTAGTATAGCTTCCTCCGTCTACTATGATTGTGCACAATTGACCTTTGATGGTACACTTGGTATGGATTAGATTTTCCCTTTAGTTCTCCTCAAAGTTTGGTAATGAACTCAGTACTTGTCTTAGGACTAGGGTTATCACTTCTCCCAGGTCGGCATAGACGTAAGTGTCCTCTTCCTCTTCAGCCTCAAGCTTTCCAACACCTTTCTCGAGTTCACTTTCGTTGGTGGTATGTACTACATCGCATCGGAGCACCATGATGCATCGGTTTGGATACTTAGTAGCCATATGTCCGAAGCCTAAGCACTTAAAGCATTTCAGCTCGCTAGTCTTTCGTTTGGAGGTTTGTTCCTTCTCATATGTACTTGGGGTCAGCCTAGCATAGGATCGGCTTGGCTGACCAGCTCGGCCATACTGACTGGCCCGGCTATCATTAGGTCTGTCACTCCTTTCCTTAGCTCGATATGGCCTCCTAGGCTTGGCTTGAATAGGTCAGTGTGGTATTAAGGCTTGGGAAAATGTTGACTTAGGTCGGCTTGGAACATTTCTCCTTTATTTCTTAACTCTTTGTACGATCTTGATCGCCTCTTCTAACGTATAAAACCTCTATACTTCCATGTTATTGAGAATTTCATGCTTAAGCCTAAAAATGAACCTCGATATTGTATGGGCCTCTGGTTCTTCCACATCAACTCGGATCATAAGCATATGAAATTCTTTGACATAGTCATCAATAGATTAGCTTCCTTAGTGAAACTCCTATAACTTTGCAAACGTATCTTGTTGGTATGTCTCGGGCACAAATCTACCCCCTCAACAACCTTTTCATTTCGTCCTAAGTTCTAACACCTCATTTTCCATCCATTGCTTGTGTTGGTTTAGATTTTTCCATTACATTGTCACATACCCAGTAAATTCCAAGGTAGCAAGTCGGACCTTGACGGTATCCATATACCCATAACAGTTAAACACCTTCTCAACCTTCTCTTCCCACTTTGAGTATTCATCGACATCTCCATTTTCATTGAAGGGCGGAATTTGAACCTTGACATTGTCTAACCCTCAAGGGACTCAGTGTTCTTGTCCCTATGTTTGGTAATAATCAACTTCCTCTTCATCACCAAACTTCTCAACATCCAATTCCTCATCATCCTCTGCAATCTCTTTTAACTCTAATCTTCGTCTAGCAGCTCCTCCAGCTTATGGAGGTGGAACTGGGTGATTGGTTTGATTGACTTGGCCATAGTGTCTCTTAAGAGCGCTATCCTATTGGTTTTGTTGTTGTATACCTTGGCGTGTTGCCTATTAACTTGCATTGCAGTGATTAGACTCCCAACAAGGTTTATAAGTCGTTAAGTTTGTCATCAATGGACTTTAAGGTGTTACTACCATTATGTCCAAAACTAAGTTGAGCACTACTACTCTGGTCACCAATGACACCTTGAATACTCGAAGCAGACATAATATAATACTTTTTGAACAAATTAACAAACTATTAACAACTTTAGTACCCAGAGTTACTTAAACAAAATAGAGAGAAACTTGCTTTATTTTCACAATGAAAAACAGAGTAAGAATAGAGTATCAATGAAACTACACTTATAAACACACAAGCATACTACAGTAGCTACGGAAGGAACACAACAGCTACTAACAGTAAGGCAAGCCAAAACTTCACTACAACTTCATACATTCCTTCGCGAAACCGTGTTTTGATACTAGCGAAGTTGATGCATCTCCGAGTTCGGACACATGGAGAAGCACTACAACAAACATAATGAAAGAAGAAATAGAAAAGAAATTAGTGAAGTCCAGGCAGCTATCGAATGGATATGACTTACCACTCGATCTTACTTAGCCTATAATCCGTTAGATATGACACATTGGTTCGAATCGAAGGGTTACTCGCCACTACTCTTTGTTAAAGGGAATATATAAGAGTTGAATGATAACAAGAACACCAAGGTTACTCAAAGTAAGTAATTCTGTATTAAAAGCTAAATGTTTGTGTACAAGCAAAGTAGGGGTTTATATACTTGCCCACTAAGGTTATTTTACATGTATGAAAAGATAAAAAAGGGTATTTTACAATTACGTTACATGAATCATACTAAAAAGGGGTAAAAAAGGACAAAGAATATCTAGTATAGAAAAGAAAGAATAATTTTGGAATGTTATGTTAGAAGACACGTGTCACTTTATAGCTAGACATTAGGACTATGATACAACATAGGTAAAAACAGGAAGTGCTAGTAGTCAAGGGCTGACTTGATCTAGATTAGGTTAGGAGCCAATCACTCTGGTTAGGAAGTTAGCTGAATTGGAGTCAAGCACCAATGGTCGGTTGGAGAGCTCAGCTCAACTAGCCTTTCTTGGGTTACCTTCTAGATCAGGACTTTGTAGCTGGATAAGAGTGTGTTAGATACACGTGAAGATCTAATAGATAAGTTAGTAGGAGGTCGAATCGAGATAGGAGTCCCCATCTCAGCTATGGCTTAGAGTTAGTATTTTCCATGCGAGCCCTTGAAGTCTTGTAGCTCGGCTTCTTATGATCGGTTTAAGGGGTTGATTCCTATCACTAGGCCTTGGCTCCTTCTGACCTCTAATTCAAACCAAGGTGATCCACTGTGTCTAAAAGTTTGCTTGGACCGGCAGCTCCACCACTAAGAACTCATCTTGCTAGCCTTTAATAGAGTACAAGACCTTTGAATAGCTTCCTCCCTGGACAATTTTAGAGGTATGTCCATCCATTCAGACTCTTCTATATGTAGAAGTGGTTAAAGAGTTATAGAGTGGCCCTTATTACGAGGTATTCACATATCCCTTGGAATGCCTTCAATACCTTTTACCCATTGGGAGGGACTTACATAGAATTGCACCAATGGAAATAGAAGAGTTCTTTCTCGAAGTCACTAAGGGGGAGGCACATCCCATACTCCAGGTACTTTTCAAACACTATAAAGCATCTCCCCCATAGTAAAGGTACCCTTAACTCTCTTGTTGGTAGTTGCATTGCCCAGCCTAGAGTTAGTCTAACTATAAAATTCCTTAAGACCCAATTAATGGCGGAAGGCTTACTTTTGCTGGCCCGACCACTCGGTTTACTATCCATCCTATGCTTAGTAAATAGATCAGTAGCCTCGAGTAAGAGATTGTATACATTAATATCCCTTAGGATGGCACTGATAAGCCTTGTCTTATCTACTGCCTCAACTGCTATTCTTGAATCATTGTCTAAATGTGCTAGGAATGAGGCTTTGTCCTCTCCTCTATAGAGGAGGGTTACTCCTTGTGGCTTTGGAGTTGGTGGTCAGATTGTACTTGGTGCATTGGAAGGCATCTCACTTGTGTTTGCTCTGCTGTTAATCGACATCTTGATGTTGAAAAAGTTAAGAAGCGTAAACAACTTTCAAGAAAGTTGAGGGTGTTGGCGAAAAGAAAGTTAGAGAAGTTGCGAAAGAGCAATTTGTTTAAGCAACTATGGTATTTATAGGCCCATTACTTTGGAAAGCGAATCGGTGGTTATAGGGATTTGTATAAGCATAAATCATCTAAAATGTTGTGATGCAAACATGTGGAGACAATTTTGATCAGACGACTGGATTCAAAAGATAAAATGCATGCAACTGCATAGAAGTCTACAGAAACAGGACACTTGTCACATCACATTAACTATACCATGAAAGTGCATGATAAAGTAAAGAATTTGAAAAGTTACTTTTGTAATAAGTTTTCATGAGTCTCCTTCAACTTCCATACTACCAAGAGAATTTCTTCAACACTCTAACAACACTATGCTCAGACATTGGTTAACTTGGCTTTGCATACTTATCACCTTCGCTCTATGCCCTTGGTGTCTAAAGTGCCTTACCTACTAAACCTTCACCTTAGCTTTAAGTGCTTAATTCGGCCTATTGAGTGTCTACTTCAAGCTAGCTATTTAGATCGATAAGTGAGTGTTCTGTTTTGACTTTGTGTAGTTTCCTCAGATCTCCCCTTAGGTGTCTCCTCTACCTTGACTAGACGAAGGACTAGTTGCTTGATACACTTCGATGACCAAGGACGTCAAACCTCTTGCACTTACCTTAGCTCGAGCAATAACCTACTTGATAGACTACACCCACTCAATCCTTGTGTTACTTAACTCAGACGTCTTCTCTGCTACATCGATACGGTAGTATTATCACCATAACACCTAGCTAACATAAACATCTCACGACCAGATCAACCATATGCTTTAAGGGCCTATTTTTGCCCTCTCTTTGTCTTTACAATGGCAATGAGACTTTCAGGGGCGGGGGGAGAAGTGTTGATAGGGCCTTTTAGAATTGGGCCCTTCAGGCCTAAGTTGACTTGATTGGGCTTATGGCTTAAGCTATACTTCTCCAAACTTTGCCTCCCCATCTTTATTGTCAGGTTCAATCTAGGCCCATGACACAACCTGCTTAACTAAATGATCACCTACTGCTAGAAGACTGCGGATAAGATTGAATGGTCGAGTTAATAACTACCTCCTACATTTGTGGACCACATTGGGCATTATGACTCCATTACCCATTATTTGCGGACGTGGCCTTTGCTCACTAACTCCTCTCTAACTGCCGACTCCATAAGGCCATAACCTAATAATAAACTACTTGACACTTTGCATACTAAAGCTTACTTTTTACCTTCAAGTACTCTTACTCCCCTTGCATACCAATCTTACTTAAGTATCAAAGTGGCTATGCTGAACAACACCTCGGTGCCCCTTACTATTCTTTCTCTTATAGGCTCATATGGTTACATGAAGCCTTATCTCAACTTTTCTCTACAGACTAATATCTAGAGACAACACTATGGAAGAAGGTTCCTTAGTTATCCTTTGTACCATAAGAATAATAGTTGTGGTTTCTTTCATTGAGTTGATACCATGGATAGCAGGGGTGCTATAACAAGGATGGAAATTAAATGTTGGAGCATTGGACAATAGAGAATTAGCTATGGAACAAGAATTGGATACTTTGTAATAAGAGATCTCCATGCTTTGGCAAGATATGATGGCACGAACTAATGTGAAAAATGATAATGGTATTTGGAAATTTGTCAAGTGGGTGCCAATTCCTTAGGTTATTGTTATATTGTTTCTATCTTGGATCATTTAGGTTATAAAAAAGGATGTATAGCTCTAAAATAGGCTTTTTATTAGTGGATTTTGTATCATATTAAAATATAGTCAAGTTTGTACTAAGATTTTGATGATATTCTTATTTTGGATAACTTGTATGTAGTCTACTAGTAATCTAATAAGTCTTGGCCTTTAAATTTGATTTTTCTTCGCTTTTTTTTTTCTTTTCATCTTCGTATATCTTAGTGAATCCTTATATGGATTTGTTCATATGTACAAACTACTGTTAGAGATTGATAGAGTACATTTATTCATGCTTTCAGAGGCTCTTTATATAGTGTAAATAGAACTAATATAGGTAAATATAAAGATAAAATAGCCTTGATAACAAAATTGTAAGGTTGGAAATTTGTATTATCGTATGGTGTCTTATTTCCATATCTAAACAGGTTCATGTTCGAAAAACCTAAATCGTAACACAATCCCTTTATTAATTGTGTATGAAAACTTAAACTTATGGCTTATCATCTCTCTTGTTTAGGTTAGATCCATTTATATTAGGGCTAACAATTTGTGTTACTATGTTATATCTCCTTACTTAGGTTCAATACTATTTATCAATTAAAAATTAAAAAGTTATAATTGAATCTATAAAATATATATAACTACAAAGGGAAAATAATAATAATAATATTTAAATTTCACATAGACAAATGACGTAGTATCTTCATACCAAATAAAAAATTGTAACTTAAACAAAAGTTTTTACTAAAGAAAAATCTGATCAATTATAAAAAAAAAAAAATTTAAGTTATATGATATCAATAAATCAAGTAGAACCATTGATTGAATGGATATTTATTATTAGTGTTAATTTTTAAATTTATTACATTGTTGTTTAGATTTTTAAGAGATACAATAAAAAAACCTAAACATGAGTTTGTTATTTTTTGCCCATTTAATCTACAATGCAGCAAGAAAAATATATAATAAAAAATATCTCATACCTTTAAGTGAAATATCTAATATAGAAAGAAATTATTTATGTAACAAGATGCAAATATGGAAGATTATATAGTATGTCTCGTGTTTGGGTTTGGAAGCTTTGCTAAAACTTGGACATGAATTTAATTGTGTTTAAACAAATCTGTCCCATTTATGTTTCATATAAAAATTTTTTCATATATTAACCTGTTTAAATTGTGTCATGTCATGTTCGGACCTAAATTGCTAGCCTTACAAAATTGCAACCAACATAAGGATTAGAATATAAGCACATTAGGTAAATATCTATAACCTCTGTTAATGCATCACCATCCTCCAACAAAAGTTGCAACCACCATTAACATTTGAAGTTGCTAAGATTTGCAACTGATATAAAAAATTGCTATCAATGACTAACATAACAACATGGCTAAAAAAATTAGCAATCCAACTTCTTCAACATCAAAGACATCAATCCTACTAGTTTTTACGAAAACATATGCTAAAGGAGTTGATAAATGTGCAAAAAACAAAAGACGCCATTATTCCATGATAGCTTTTCTAGAAAACAATAATCTTCAATGCAAATTGATCACTCCATCTCCATTGTCCCCTTTGACTTCCCCTTAGATGTCTTTGAGTAGTTCTTCCTTAGTGATGCCATTAGTCGCATATTTTGCTGCTTGAAGAAGGAAACAACTTTATTTACGACTGTATTCTTTTTCATATTCAAACTAAAAATCACATTGTCATTATCTGATGATTAGGTTGCCACCGATGCATCTACTTCACATTCATGGTCCTCTTTCCATTCTTCTTCATTTTCCTCATGCTGCAAGTCACTTGTAATCCTAAGAGATTGTATGGTTGGTAGTGGAGTTAAAACAAGTTGATTGATCTGACTACAAGGCACAAATGCTTGTGCTTCATGCCACTAGTGGTTGTTCTAATAAGTTTGAAGGGAACATATTTGATCACTGAAGGTAGTATGCTCGGATATGTTTGCATAGCTTTGTAGTTAGTCATGAGAAGAGACATTCCTAGCATCATTAACCATTTCTTATAGCATATCAATAAATGTTTAACATAATCTATGAATAAAAAAGATGGAAGATACCTATTATTGAGTTGATGTGTTAGGTCATTAACACCTGTAACAATTGATCTACATGTACTTTCATAGTTGACTTAGCGTGGGATCTATCCTTAGTTACCTTAAGAGCTCTTCGAACTTCCATGAGCTTCTCATCTGACTCTTCCTCATTACTAAGACCACCTATATAATCTTTCTCTTTCTCCTTACTAGATTTTTCTCCCTTTACATTACTAGATCTTTATTTAGAAGACTTTCTAAAGCTTCCACCAAATGGGTGTAGTACACATCTCAATATTATCACTAATAACAAAATGTAAATGAATAAGCTTGTTAGGCATTCGTATAGTTAGGTATTTTTTCCATGATTTAGGCATATTTTGTACAATTAGGTATTTTTTCAATGGTTTAGACATTTTTTTACATCTTTCACATAGTTAGGCATTTTCCCCATGATTTAGGAATCTTTTGTATAGTTAGGTATCTTTTCCATGGTTTAAGCATTTTTTCCATATAAAATTTTTATCATGCAAATCGCATATTTCATAAATATTGCATTTTTAGGTCTTTAGGGTTTTTCTTGAAAATAAAAAATTTTATCACTTAGTTGTTTATTTATTAAATAAAAATATTAATTTGGGACTTTTCAAAAATTAGGTTTTTAGTGTTTTTTTTTTATTTTAATTGGGAATAAAAATTAGGCTTTTAGGGATTTTTCTTAATAAAACTAAAATAGTTAATAAAAACGTAAATCTGACCCAATTGTTTTTTATAAAATGAACTAACCCACTAAAGTTTTTTTAAGAATGAATAACGGATACCTAATCTTAACTAGCAGATATGTAAGCACCTTCGGGGTGACATAAAATTTGTAAAAACTTTAGTTATCCATTTTTTTTTTTTTGTAAATTATAGAAAAAGAGTGATTTTAAAAATAAAATCTAATTTTGTAAAATTAATTGTGGTACCCGTAAGGGTTTAATAAGGTAGCCCTCGAACTTAAGAAATTTGGTTTCTTAAATTCTTTTCAAAAGTTTTCAAAACGTAGACTATAGGCTAAATTAGAATCGATTTACTTAATTGTTTTTAGTTTAATCACCTTTCTCGGTTTTACTGGTTTGGTAACTCCAAAATTTTTCAAAATTAAGAAATTGTGTTTTTTTTTTTTTTTAACTTTAGTTGAGGGTTTAAACTAAATAGGCATAGGTTTTTTTTTTTAAAAAAAAAAAAATCAATTTAAGGGAAATGAAATTAAAATAAGAAACTAAAAAATCAGGTTTGATAGATTGGTGACTCCACTGTGGATTTCAAGAGGGTTAGCCACTTAAATTTTCTAAAATTAAGATTATTTTTCAAAAAATATATGAGTTGTGAATTGCGCATGTAAATTTCCTTTTCTTTTTGTTGTAAAATATAAATTGTTGTGCTAACTGTTTTTGTCACAGCTTACCTATGTGGCTCTCTTAGGGGGTTTATTTTGTGAATTATATGTATGGTAGAAATAATGAGGTATGTTAACTGAGGGTTAATATTATGTCAAAATTCCCATATTATCCATGTAATTCCATGTATATTAGTTCTTTGTATAGGACTTAGTTATTGTTTCCCTGTATTTTATTTTGTAAATTACATCTTTGTAAATGTAAAAAGTCCTTGTAAATTCTATTTCTATGTAACATCTTTCTTGTAAATTTATTATAATAATGGAATTTTAATATAATTACAACCTTAAACACCTAATGTTGCCACATTATTATTTGATCACTAATTCCTTATATCTATGTGTCTTCATTTTTCATTTTTTGTCCTTATCTTTATTTACTTGTAAATATTCATGTTTGATAATTATGTCCTAATTTCTAAAAGTTAGGTTCATAAATAATCATGTTTTTCTACCTTGTAAAATACTACACTTCTCAAATATCTTATTCTTAAGTGATAAAAAAAAAAAAAACAATAAGAATTGATCCTGTAAAATAATTTTAGGTAGTTGCCATTTTGTTAAGTATTTTGTAGGATCGGAATATTCGCTCTTTCAAATAGATTCGCACTATATAAATAGGCTTTCTCATTCGGAATAAATAGGATTTAGAAGTTATCCTTAGTTCCATTTAATAATAATTGAGCACAATGTTCGGCTTCTTTACTCTATTCATATATTGTATCCTTTATAACCAAAAGAACATTTTCTCTTTTAGAATATCATTCTTCCATTCCTTATTTGTAAATAAGTCCTTTAATAACACTCATTAAATTGTTGTTCTTTGTCAATAAAAAAAATGTAAATGGATAAGCTTGTCTAAAGAATCTTAAGAAAGCAATCTCCCTTTTACAATTAGATCACTCGGTCTTTGTAACATAAAATCCTAACTTTTTCTCTCTCTCTCTCTCTTTAAAAAAAAAACAAAGAAAATAGGAAAAAAAAAAAGAAAGTTACTAATGATTACAAATTCTTATGGGACTTAAGATAAACACAACCCCTGTTTCATTAAGGTAGCTAAACTAATTCAAAACCCCTAATCCATTAAGTCCAACCATGAACTAAGTCAAAACATGAAGCCATGAAACACCATCCTAAGCTTGATCCCTAGTATAAACAAAAAGGGCAATTCACATTCCCTTTTACCTCAAAAGACGTCAATGTTGGCCTATTTGACTCTAGAGAATTGGGTTTAAAATCACAAATGGGAACTAAGGAGCATTAAGACGTATAAATCTTAGGCAACTGAAGTAAGAATGTGAAAGGTGCGAGGCATTTGGTCTTTGAAATTTCATTTTAAACTTAAATTGAATGAAAAATATCGTTTCACAACTAGGGCATGTTTCGAGGAATTGGAGGCAAGGTCAATTCCACCTAGGGCAAATCAACATGGGCTCTTACCTAAGGAATTGGTAACTCTTTTTTAAATGGTTTGAAATGAAAAGAGGTAAGCTATATCTTGCACACTAACCCTTAAACACTTCAAGAGATGAGAGACATCATGGTATGATATTTTTAGACTCATTCTTTAAAGGAGGTCTATTTTGAATGGGATACGTAGATCAAAATGAAGTTAGGCATTCATTTTCAAATCCTAAATACAAATATCCTTTGTTAATCTCATTGAACCAATTTAGAGTGCTTTTAAATGTAATCCCTATCAAGAACCACCCTAAAATGGGGTAATTAAGAGGTTAGAGTCATTGATTAGCAAAGAAGGATAAAACTGGTTTGTACTTACCTTAGTAATAACAATTCAAGGATAGCTTTTGTTTCGATAAATCATTTCCTCTAAAGAAGAGTCAATACTTTTTCAAATACCTCAAGACCACACATACTTTACCTAAGCCCATATACTCATAATCCATGGATTTAGGGCCTTGATTCATCTAAAGATAAAGACTCAACAAAAGAGATAATTACTTTTGGGAGAGAAAAGTAAGAAATAATGGAGCAAAGTGAAAAAAAAAAGAAAGAAAAAAGAGAAAAAAAAAAATAGAAGAAAGAAAAAGGAAGAAAGGCTTAAACATTAGGCTTGAGAAAAGCCAGACCAAAGAAGGTCCAGAAGCCCAAGTTGCTCTAAAAACATAAGGTCCTAACACAAAACCCCATATTCATTTCGAAATCATACTCCAAATCACAAACACAAAACCTTCTTATCCGTCTTGAATCACACATGAACCACAATACCTCCCTACTTAAAGCTCTTTTGATCTTGAAGAATAATTTATCATTAATAAAAATTGTTTTTGAAACTAGGGTAAGCATAATTCTAGTTTTTCCTAAGAGTTCTTGACTTATACACCTAGGTTGGATAGAAGTATTTCTTCTAAAATAGACCATTTCATTAATCCCTTTTGAAACCATTTGACCAAAAGCCTAATTACTGAACTAAAAAAAAACTTAACAGATTGATCAAAGCATATCGTTTGCAAAATGGACTATAACTTTTGGAATAGTAGTCAAGAGTATAATCTACACTAAGAGTGCGCAAGAAAGTCATCTTCAACTAAAATAATTGTAAATTACCTTTTCCTTAGGAAATGAATGTTTAAAAAGCACAAGGCCCCACTAAGAAGCTCAATATCAGGGTCAGGAGACATTTATAGAAATTAAGAAGGATATGAGATACCCCACACTAAGGAAGGGGATGTTTATAACACTTTTTTCTTAAATAAGAATTTATATCCATTAGCAAACTTTCAAAAGAAAGAAAAAAGAAAGAGACAAAGTAAAGGCTTGCTACATGTTTTTCCATCCATGTTGGCTTGAGTGGCCAAATCTTTAGTTCATGTGATCTACTTTTAAGTCATTCTCCTGGATTCAGTTTTTGATGTCCATTAACTCCTTTTCAAGTCAAGAAACCTTATCCCTAATGCCTTTTTTTTTTTTTTTCATAAATGGTTTTTACCAAATTCCTTATTTGTAAATTTCTCAAGTTAAGAGGTTTTTCAAAAGGTTACATCTCTCAATTTTGCTTCTTAAGGTTCTTAGCTGGCCTATAGGGTGCTTACCCTTTTTCTTATTTCCTTAGGGTCTAATTAGCTCATAGAGTGCTATCCTGATCTGTATTTTCTTTAGGGTTCTAGCCAGCACATAAAGTGCTGTCTTAATCCACATTTTCTTTAGAGTTCTGGCCAACTAGTAGAGAGTTGTCCCAATCTACATTTTCTTTAGGGTTTTAGCCAACTTAACGAGCGCTTTACCCATTCACCTATGTCCATAAGCTCAAAGGAGCATGATTAGGTTTCATGTCGACTTTTTAGTTAAGGTTGCTAATCCCTTAGAGATGCTCCCGCCTATGTCAATCAACTTAGAGGAGTACAGCTAAGTTTCATGTCGACTTTTTAGTTAAGGTTGCTTGTCCTTTAGAGATGCTTCCACTTATGTCAATCAGCTCAAAGGAGTACGACTAAGTTTGTGTTAACTTTTTAGCTAAGGTTGCTAGTCTCTTAGAGACACTCCCACCTATGTTAATCAACTCAGAAGAGCACCACTAGGTTCTCATTTAGGGTCTCAACTAGCTCAAGGAGCGCTTCGCCTATTCACTTAGGTTTGCCAGCTCATAAGGTGATACCCTCTTTTCAGTACTTTTAGGGTTCCTGCTAGCTCATAAGGACACCACCCTCCTTTTTAGTACTTTTAGGGTTCCTGCTAGCTCATAGGGGCACCACCTTCATCACCTTTCTTTTAGATCTTTTTATCATCAAATCCCGAACTAGGCTTAGGATAACTAGCTAGTTATAGGGCTTTTTAGGATAGAGTCATCCTTAAGGCAAAAAATGGTCTCTTTTATTTTTGTGGTAAAGTTTTAATTAAACTTCACCATAAAGAGGGGTAGTTATAGACATCCCATTTTTGTTTTCTTGTAACTTTAATTTTTTTTAAAGGGTCCTAATTCAGAAAATAACAAAAATTAAAAAAAAAATGATAAGAAGACAAAAAAATAGAAACTTTTCAAAAAAAAGAAAAAATTCAAAAAGATTAATCGAATTGAGTTGTTATTATTACTTTAAATGGATTTAATAGAATTGCAACTAAATAATTGTTGAAAAACACAAATCTAAAACAATAATATTAAATCCATTAAGATAAAAATTTGGACAGATTCAAATCTAGATTGGTCTTTATCAATTTAGATTTGAAGTGATCCAAGAGATTCGTTTTCGAGTTGTATAAATAAGGATCGAGCAGAGAAAGAAAAAGGATCATGAAAAAAAAAATAATAATAATAATAGCAAACACAACACTTGTCCCTTACCTTTAATCATACACTTCGAACACATCCACACGAGAAGTTGGAATAGCAGTTATTGTTTGAGTGTGACCCGAATTAGCTAGAGCATCCAGATCTGACCCGTACCATCTAACCCATTCCGAACTTGACTAGACCTACGCCTTCAATTCATTTCACTGGTCATTAGTTACAACCTTTTTTTTTATATTGTTTTTTAGTTTTACTTTGTGGATTTTTTTTTAGTATAATATTGGTTTTACTAAAAGTCAAATAAAATACGTGCTAAGAAATATATCTTTGCAAGTTTTTGTACTAGTAGTCGATATTTTAGTTAGTTTATTTTTTTTATGTGTTTATTAGAATTTTATGTTTTAGCGTTGTCTTAGGATAGGTTGCATATTTAAGGTTTGAGTTGCATGCTTTATAAAAAGTTACGTTTTGTTAAAATTTGAATTCTTTAAAAAAATTGTATTTTTTTAGGAAATTACAATTTTAGAAAAATCACATGTATTTTTAGAAAAAATTGCATTAGGCATGTTAGGGTTTTTTGGAAAAAAAAATCATTTTATCACTTATTCAATTTTTCATAAAATAAAAAAAATATTTAATTGATATCTTTTCCATTTTTAGACATTTTTTTCATGATTTAGATTCTTTCCTATGGTTTAGACACTTTTTCCATAGTTAAACATTTTTTCTCCGGTTTAAACATTTTTTTTTCATGATTTATACATCTTTCGTGTAGTTAGGCATATTTTCCATGATTTAGACATATTTTGTATAGTTAGGTATCTTTTCTATGGTTTAAATATTTTTTACATCTTTTGTATAGTTATGCATCTTTTGTATAGTTATGCATGATTTAAGTATCTTTTGTATAGTTAGCTATCTTTTCTATGGTTTAGGCATCTTTTTCATATAAAATTTTTATATTGTATATTTTAAAAAAAAAATCACATTTATAAGTTTTCAGGGTTTTTCTTGAAAATAAAAAATTTTATCACTTAGTTTTTTTTTAAATAAAAATCTTAATTTAGGACTTTTAAAAAATTAGGTTTTTATGATTTTTTTATTTATTTTAATTGGGAATAAAAATTATGCCTTTAGAGATTTTTCTTAATAAAAATAAAATGGTTAATGAAAAAGTAAATCTGACCCGATAGTTTCTTATAAAAAGAACTAATCTACCAAAGTTTTTCTAAGAATGAATTATGAACACCTGATCCCAATTATTATGTATGTAGACACCTTTAGAACGACGTAAAAATTTGTAAAAATTTTAGTTTTTCATTTTTTTTTTGTAAATTATAGAAATAGGTTGATTTTGAAAATAAAATCTAATTTTGAAAAGTTAATAATGGTACCTGTAAGGGTTTAATAAGGTAGCCCACAAATTTAAGAAATTTAGTTTCTTGAATTCTTTTCAAAAAGTTTTCAAAACGTAGATTAGTGGCTAAATTAGAATTAGTTCACCTAATTTGTTCTAGTTTAATCACCTTTCCTGGTTTTATTAAGTAACAACTCCAAAATTTTCAAAATAAAGAAATCGAGTTTTCTTTAACTTTAGTCAAGGGTTTAAATTAAATAGGTATAGGGTTTAGTTTAAATCAAGTTAAGGGAAATGAAATTAAAATAAGAAACTAAAAAATCAGGCTTGATAAGCCTCTTCCTCAATTTCTTCCTCTTTTACCTCTTCAATATTTCTTACTCTCCTACTCCTAAATTTACTTGAACATTTTTAGGTGGGTTTCTTGGTAGCTCATCAGGGGGGTCGGGTTCATAGGATTATAAGGGTACTTCTATTCCAATATTTAAATGACAAGAAATCTAGTGAACCAATCAATAATACAAGGTGTATAGTCCCTAAGGATATGAGGAACTCTTAAGGGTATATGGTCTAATCGAGTGGGATAGTTTTTTCTTGGTTCCACAATAGCTAGAAAGTACAAAACTAGTAGCATCATAGATAAAATCTCTTTTTGTTGTAAATGTCTCTTCTCAAAAGTTGCAATAGTAGTGTACTCATTATATATAGGTCCCAACTCATTCTCTATCAATTTCCAATCATCCTTCAAACTAGAAGAAAAACTACGCCTATAAGTAAATATGATCTCATTAATAGTATAAAATAACTTCCAATTAGTCATATCCCATAACAACTTCTACATTTGAACCTAATACTCAATAGAAGACTCATCACCTTCTCAATTAAAATGCACCCAAGCATAAATATGTCCATTCCTACGAATTCGAAATAATCAAGTTATTAAATTAGTTTCATATTTTATGATACTTATAATCAGTTTACTTGGTAAATTCTCATACATACAGCTAATACATAAACCTATAAGTCTAAATCTTTTATAACTCGATTATTCTCCACTTTTAATGTACTTAAGATGCCTAAAGATCAATTGTCAAACCCTAAACTAGAGAGTCGTAACAGCTTCGCTGTATATACTAAGCTAAGCTAGATGCTAACCACTAAAGTAGGTATAACTTACACTAGGCGTTTACCACTCCATCGCCTTGAGCCATCCAATTCTAAATCTAATTAATATTAACCTGCGGGTATCTTTTAAAAATAGCTTATGAAAAGAATTTTATGGCTCAAATGTTAGAGAAAATCAAGCTTTATAAATCATATGGAGTACAAAATCTCAATTTTAACAAAAAGTTTCAAGAATTGAATTGATATGAGAAAATAAATCGATTAGTAAAGGATTTATAAATGTTAATAAGTTTACAAAGTATAATATCAATATCAATGATTGAAAACTAGAGGGTCACCGATGGAGACACTATTAGTTTCCCTATAAGTTAGTAAAATGATAAATAAATATGAATTTATCTCATTAGTCTTGAATCTCACTCCCTAATCCTATTCTATAATCTTTTAGGACTTGGAGAAGCATTGGTAAATTTAATGGAAATAATAGGAATTAGGCTATTGGGCCTTTGACCTTCAGTTGAGCTCGAGGATTGAAAGGCTTGGCAAGGCAGATTCTTCTACTCTAGCTGACTCTTGCCAAAGCCAAACACTTCTTTGCCGAGTTACTCTATATGCTAAGCCGAATGACTTATCTCTCTAGAGTGTGCTGAGTTGTAGATTACTAAGGGAACACCAAAACTTTCACGATTACTCACTCGTGCCTGAGCAGACCAATGACGCATCATCTTCTTTGTTGAGAAGCCTTGAGAGAGAGAGACCGGACTGATCCTTAGCCACCTTTGCTTAGTCAAGCAACCTAACCATACACTTTTGTCCACACCCTCTAACGACCTCGCCAATGTATTATTACCACGTGTATAGGACCACGTGTAGAGTTTGCTTTACTAATCATTGCTTTTCTTGAATAATCATTTTTACCTTTTTGTATTCTTGTACATTACTTCTTTAGGGTAATGCCCTTTTTGTCTTTTCCCTTTTTGACAAATTTCCCTAACTTATTAGGTATAAATACCATTGTATTTATATTCGCAAGGTATCATTAGATTGAAATTAATACACTTAACGTTTTTTCCTCTCTTAAACATTGCCTATTTACATTCATTTCACTCTTATCCTAATCCTAAGCAAGACTAGGTGGCGAGTAACCTTACGGGATCAATTTGTGCATCATATCGAGTTGTGCTGTGAGTCCTTGGAAGATCCATTGATGCATCATATCCATTGGAAGTGTTTGTGGGTTTTCTTGCTTTTTTATTTGTTTTTGTTCTCTTACACATTCCCACCATTTCCTTTTTTAAGCTTTCGATAAGCTTAGACCCATTCCCATGATCGACTTTGTCTATTCTTTATTGTGGTTCGCATCATCTTGGTATCAGAGTAGAGGTTTTCACTTGACTTATAGTTGTTTCGAAGTTTTGACTGTACTTTGTTTTGTGTGTGTGAAACAAAGCAAGTTATTGTATTTGTTTAATTGCTGTGTTTACTGGTTGTTAAATTTTTGGTTTATGGAAATGTTTGTTAACACACCTAGTTAAAGACTTTGAGCTTTGAATCTATAGAGAAAATGACTGACCAAGTGTAAACGTTGGTGTTGGAGATGACAACAGTGGAGTTATCCACCATAGCCGACAGTCTTAGGGAATCCCCATGAGAACTGATGAGAGACTTGATGAGGTGACTAACCTCTTGGTAGATTTAACCCAAGTTGTTCATGTGTTAGCTTGCCGACCAACCGAAGCTACGCAAAACACTCTACAGCTACTCAACATATTAAAGGTTAGAACCTAACTTGAGCAGTTCAAGGTGGAGGAGTAGGTGAATGAGTAAGGCGAAGGATAGACTTAAGAGAACTGGATGAAGAGGACATGGAAGAGTACTTTAAAGAAGAGTGAGCTCAAGCCCCTAAAGCATCTAACCATGTGAAGCTTTGGATCTTAAACTTCAATGGATCTAGGAGTGCTGATGAATATTTAGAACTAGGAGAGAAGGTGGAGTGTGTGTTCGACTATTACCAATATGAGGACTACGAGAAAGTAAGAAATGCTGCTGTTGAGTTCTCCAAATATGCCGCCATATAGTGGAAGAATTTTTAGGCTATGAGGAGGTGAGAAGGTTACCGAGAGATTAATACCTAGCTTGAAGTGAAAAGAATACTGAAAAACATATTCGTGCTAGGTACTTATTTGCAAGATTTACTCAGCTTCAGGAGCTGAGACAAAGAGCTGAACAGTTAATGAGTATGTCTAAGAATTCTAAATGCTCATGATCAGATGTGAAGTGGGTGAACCCTTAGCATGAATAATCTTTAGGTTCCCAATTGGGTTGAGAGGTGACATTCGAGATATTATGGAGCTCTAACAATTTACCACCATAAATGAAGCCATTAGAGTAGCCCAACGAGTATAGAGGCAGAGAAGAAGCCATGTATAGGCAAGGTTGCCAACTAGCTGACCAGTATAGGGAAGTCACTAAGCTCAATTGAGTAGATCCGAAGGGTAGATGTTCGAGCTGAACAGAAAGGTCGACTTAACAGTGACGTGTTGACCTAAACTTATGAGAAAGGGCAGGGATATAGATGGAAGATGAGCTAGATCAAGTGCTACAAATTGCAAAGGTTTAGACATATGGCTGCTTAGTGCCCGAACTGAATAACTATGGTGATCAAGGGAGACGTCCTGATGCTAAAGGTAGCAAGTACTAATGAGGAACCTAAAGAGGAAAGGATCACTATTAAGAAAGAACTCATTGAAGATGATATGTTTGTTGAGGATGCGGACCAGTTGGTCTTGGTTGTCCGATGTACAATGAACATAGAAACTTCATGAGAGGAGCAGAGGGAGAATTTGTTTTGTTCCACCTATGATAAGGAATCAAATCTTTGATATTAAGATGATAAGGAATCAAAGGATCAATCTAAAAAGAAATGGTAACAGATCTCGAACGAAATAAGAATGGGTATTCAAAAGAAAATGGGTACGAGGAACAGGAAGGTTTTTTTATGG
This sequence comes from Lumnitzera littorea, assembly GCA_024138015.1. Classification (NCBI taxonomy): domain Eukaryota; kingdom Viridiplantae; phylum Streptophyta; class Magnoliopsida; order Myrtales; family Combretaceae; genus Lumnitzera; species Lumnitzera littorea. The sequence continues at coordinate 62,550,506 of JAMXBB010000007.1, read as the reverse complement.
TGAATGTGAATAGATATAACTCACCAAGACACAAATACAACCGGGGGTTTGAGCTCGAAATAGAGTTCGATATAACTCACAAACACTAAATATTGCTTGGGGTGTCAAATGAAGGTTAAACACAACTCACTAACTAGTTCAAATGAAGGGATTCATCACAATCTGAGAACAAGATTGATAAGAATGCGAGGAGATTAAAGAGTCTAATCAACACTGAATAATCTGGCAAATGCTAACTCAAGTATAGGTTAGCTCGAAAGAGGAAAGTTTCATTCTCTGTATATATCTCTATATATTTATCTATCTATCTTTATCTATATGTTAGTACAAATGTTGTTATTTATAGCAAGTCCTAAACCGTAGTGGCAAAACTATAAATAATGTATAAGGCCTTAAACTCTAAAGAATTGGGCCCATAAACAAAATAAGGGAAAACATATATAAGAATATAAAACTATGCATTTTATAGAAGTTAGCATGCAGTCGCTTGGCATGTCTTGGGAGTAGTAGTATCCGAACCGGATAGGGTCAGCAATTTGATGTACGGGTTCGAGAAGGAGTCCCTGAACTCTTGCATAGTTTGGCTAAGATACTAGAGAGGTCGACTTACAATTGTTGAGTTTTAGATTTAGTAGGCATGAGTCTCTTGGTGCTGTACCAAGTGGTTCTACGCTCTCATGTCCTCGGCCTTGCAGTTTCTCGACACCTCAATTGATGATAGAGTTGATGCTAATTATTTATTTTCCTTTCCCTTGTCCTTTTAGCTACTGCTTACCTTTGGCAAGTATTGAAAGGCATCGGCTTGGATATGGTCGGAGGTTGATTCCCATCAACCTATAAGGTGAATGGTCGGGTGCGAGCATTAATTATAGATAATGGAAGTTGCACCAATGTAGCATCAGCCGAAATGGTCATACTGTTGAAGTTGCTGACCATTATACACCCGAAGCCATACAAGTTGCATTGGCTCAATGATAAGGGAGCACTACATATCACCTGGTAAGTACTATTGCCAATCACAATTGGAAACTACTCCGACGAGATTCTCTATGATGTATTGCCCATGTGTACTTTACATGTGTTGCTTAGTTGATTATGGCTATTTAACAGGAGAGTTATCCATGATGGATACAAGAACACGTATGTGTTTGAAAAGGATGGTTGGAAGATTACACTAAACCTGATGTCACCGACAGAAATTAATAAATTGTAGAGAAAACTTGCTTGTGGATTGATGAAGACATTGATGATGAGTAGAGTTAAGCTCTGAGAGGCCATCAATGTTGATGAGCTGACCCTTATGTTAGTCAGGTGCCTATTAGAGATGGAGTACGGTGAACTACCTTAGGAAATAAAAGATTTACTGGATGCATATGCCGATCTGTTCCTAGAATAGTTACTTGAGGGGTTTGATGGGAATCAACCTTCAACCATATCTAAGCTAAGGCCTTTTAATGCTTACCGAGGGTGAGCTATAGCTAGAAGGATAAGGGGAAGCAAAATAAACACTCGGCATCAACTTTGTTGTCAGCTGAGGCGCCAAGAAACCGCAAGGCCGAGGATGTGAGAGCGAAGAACCACTTGGCATGGCACCAAGAGACTCGTGCCGACTAAATCTAGAACTCAGCAATTATGAGTCAACCTCTTTGGTGTCTCAGCCAAGCCATGTGAGAGTTTAAGGACTCCTTCTCGAACCCATACATCAAATTGTTGACTCTGTCCGGTTTGGATACTATTACTCCTAGGACATGCTGTGTGGCTGCATGCCGACTTCTATAAAATGCACATTTTTGTATTCTTGTATATGTTTTCCCTTATTTTATTTATGGACTCAATTCTTTAGGGTTTAAGGCCTTATATGTTATTTATAGTTTTGCCACTAGAGTTTAAGACTTGCTATAAATAGCAACATTTGTACTAACAGATAGATGGAGATAGACAAATAGATATATAGAGATATATACAGAGAGTGAAGCTTTCCTCTTTCGAGCAAGGCTATACTTGAGTTAGCATTTGCTGGATTATCGAGTGTTGATTAGACTCTTTAATCGTCCCTACGTTCTTATTAATCTTGTTCTCAGATTATGGTAAACCCCTTCATTTGAACCGGTTAGTGAGTTGCATCTAATCTTCATTTGAAACCTCGAGTAACATTTAGTGTTCGTAAGTCGTATCGAACTCTATTTCGAGCTCAAACCCCTGATTGTGTTTGTGTTTTGGTGAGTTATATCCATTTACATTCACTATAAAAAAACCTTCCTACTCCTTGTACTCATTTTCTTTTGAATACCCATTCCTGTTTCATTTGAGATCCGCTACCATTACTTTCTAGATCGATCCTTTGATTTCTTATCATCTTAGTATCAAAGATTTGATTCCTTATCATATTGGTATCAGAGCTTTGGGGAGATACGTGTGAGTGTTCTTCAAAGTTTGATTCTATTTGCTATTGAAGTGTTTGTTGGTTGTGGGTAGCTATAGAAATCGAGTCGTAGTCATTTCTGGGTTGCTGCAGTTTTGTTGTAAAATGTGTTTGTTCAATTTGCTGGTAAATTACTAAATGAACAAGAATGTTAGAGGATAATGTCAACAACACTGGAGATAGTCCTCGTAGAAGCTTGAGGCAACATGTTGACAACTTAGAATATCAGATTCAGAATCTCACTAACTCTATCCAAGAACTCACTGGATTAGTCAGGGGCTACAGATGGGATGGTCGAGAGGAAAGAAGGGAGAGAACACCCACAAGTGGAAGTGGTTCTAATGAACTTGATCATGATGATTGATAGTGGAGAAGAGTTATCGAGTCGAGAAGAAGAGAAAACCATCTAATGCCGAAAGGAAGAAATGATAGGAGTGTTGACTCCGAAACAAATCAAAAAGCCTGGAGTAGAGAGCTGAGGTCGAGAAGGAACATGACCGAGTAGAGCTCTAACAGAAGTGGCTGAATCGAGGAGAATCGACCAGCTCGGAATGCAAGGGATGAACCCCAAGCACATGGCTGAGGACTTAATAATATAAATCTTAAGTTGCTGACCTTTTATGGAAGTAGTCAACCTGAAGAGTTCCTTGACGGGGTTCCTTAAGTCGAGAAATTGTTCTAGTGCTACAAGTGTGATGATCGCACAAAGGTTAAGTTGGCTTTACTATCCCTTGTTGAATACGTGAGTCTCTGGTGGGATAAGCTGGTTGCTAAGTGAGATGCTGAAGGAGAAGAGACAATCAGAACATGGAGACTTATGAAGTAATTGATGAATCAACGCTTTGTACCAACCTACTTCAAGCAGGAGATTCTCCATGCCTTTTAGCACTTGAGACAAGGTAAAAACACTCTTGAAGAGTACTTGCAGGAGTTTGAGACCCTAATGAAGAGATGTGAAATTGCTTAGCCATAGGACCATACCATTGCCAAATTCCTAAGTGAACTCTGAGACGACACTGTTGACATAGTTGAATTTCAGCCGTTTAACTCTCTGGATGAATTAATTAATTTAGCATTAAGAGTGGAGAGGCGAAGGAGAAGAAGGCATCAGAGGCTGAGTAGTCAACCTTAACAAGGTAGCCCTGAGCATGAGAGGTATGCTGAGAGGAGGAAGGAAAAGAAGATGGAGAAAGGAGAGCCTAGCTGAACAACCCATGCCGAGAAAAAGATTACCGAGAAAGAGAAGGCACTCGGCAACAAGGCTTGAGAAGTGAAGTGCTTTAAGTGCTTAGGCTACGGACATGTTGTATCCCAATGCCCGAATAAGAGGGTCATGGTCCCGAAGGGTGAAGGGCCTGAGGCTCAAATCGATAGTCAGAGTAATAAGAGCTTGAACGACTAGTTGATAGAAGAAGATTTCTATCCCAAAGACCTAGATAAACTCCTAGCTATGGCTACACGAGCTAACCTAAAGGCAAATCCTAAATAAAGGGAAAATTTATTTCACATGCAGTACTTAGTGAAGGGGAAGACCTGTTCCCTGGTTATTGACGGAAGTAATTGCACCAACATCATTTCTATCGAGTTAGTCGAAAAGATGAAATTGTCGACCTACCCGCAACCCCGAACTTATGGATTGAAATGGTTTAATAACAAGGGTATGGTTTATGTGCATAAAAGAGCGCAAATTGCATTTAAGGCAGGGTAGTATGAGTATGAGATTGACTTTCGCGTAGTGCTTATGAATGCTGTGAACTTACTTCTTGGCCAACCACGGGAGTTTGATCGAAAAGTGATCCTTAGTGGATTCCTCAACACTTATACTATTTGAAAGGATGGGAAGAGCTATCTCTTAACCTCGGTGAGCATTGAGGAAATCTAGAGACACTCAACACCCATGGTAAAATGAAAAGGGAGAAGGAGCTTATTTGGCATTCAGCTTGAGCTCAACACTTAACGTCGAGGATGACTTCCTTTCAAACTTGCGATAATGATGGGAATCAACCTCCGACCATATCTAAGCTAAGGCCTTTTAATGCTTACTGAGGGTGAGCTGTAGCCAGAAGGACAAGGGGAAGGAAAATAAACACTCAGCATCAACTTTGTTGTCAGTTGAGGTGCCAAGAAACTGCAAGGCCGAGGATGTGAGAGTGAAGAATTACTCAATATGGCACCAAGAGACTCGTGTTGACTAAATCTAGAACTCAGCAATTGTCAGTTAACCTCTCTGGTGTCTCGGCCAAGCTACGTGAGAGTTCAGGGACTCCTTCCTGAACCCGTACATCAAATTGCTGACCCCGTCCGGTTCGGATACTACTACTCTCAGCATATGTCGAGTGACTGCATGCCAACTTCTATAAAATGCACATTTTTGTATTCTTGTTTATGTTTTCCCTTATTTTATTTATCAGCTCGATTCTTTAGGGTTTAAGGCCTTATACGTTATTTATAGTTTTGCCACTAGGGTTTAAGACTTGCTATAAATAGCAACATTTGTACTAACATACAAATAAAGATAGATAGATAGATAGATATACAGAGATATATATAGAGAGTGAAACTTTCCTCTTTCGAGCAAAGCTATACTTGAGTTAGCGTTTGCCAGATTATGGAATGTTGATTAGACTCTTTAATCATCCCTGCATTCTTATCAATCTTGTTCTCAGATTGTGGTGAACCCCTTCATTTGAACCGATTAGTGAGTTGCATCTAACCTTCATTTAAAACCCCGAGCAACATTTAATGTTCATGAGTTGTATCGAACTCTATTTCGAGCTCAAACCCCTGATTGTGTTTGTGTCTTGGTGAGTTATATCCATTCACATTCACCATAAAAAAACCTTCCTATTCCTCATACCCATTTTCTTTTGAATATCCATTCTTGTTTCGTTTGAGATCCGCTACCATTTCTTTTTAGATCAATCCTTCGATTCCTTATCATCTTGGTATCAGAGATTTGATTCCTTTACCCTAAACTCGAGGCATAGAACATTGCATTAACTTAATACAAGATACCGCACTGTTGAATAAGCCAGCCTATTAGATGAGTCCCGAGTAGGCTTCTAAACTCCAATGATAAGTTAATGAGTTGCTGGAAAGAGGTTATGCTAAGGAGAGTCTCAGCCTTTATGCAGTTTCAACGCTCCTAGTGCCGAAAAGGATAGAACCTGGTGAATGTGTGTTGATAGCCGAGTTGTGAATAAGATCACGATCAAATACAGGTATCTAATCCCAAAGTTGGAAGATATGCTAGATGAATTGAGTGGAGCTAAGGTCTTAAGCAAGATTGATTTGAAATTTTTCTACCATCAAATCCAAATGATGCTATGAGATGAATGGAAGAATGCGTTTAAAACTTGACATGAACTCTATGAGTAGATGATCATGCCATTTGGCTTGTTGAATGCCCCAAACACTTTCATGCGACCAATGAATCAAGTGCTAAGAAATCTCATAGGGAAGTGTGTCATAGTATACTTTGATGACATCCTAGTTTACAGTGCTGACATGTCGGGTCATTGTGAATATCTCTGTACCATATTGAACATCTTCCGTGCTAAGAGATTATTTGGCAACCTGAAGAAATGTTGCTTTTGCAAGGAAGAAGTGATATTTTTGGGCTATGTAGTCAGTAGAGGAGGCTTACGAGTGAACAACGAGAAGATTAGAGCAATCGTCCAATGGCTAACTCCTACTACTTGTGCTAACGTGAGAAGTTTCCATAGACTAGCTTCATTCTATAGAAGGTTCATACAAAATTTCAGTACCCTTACGACACTAATTATTGAGCTAACAAAGAAGAACACCGACTTCTGATAGGGAGAAAAGGAGGAGAGAAGTTTTGTCGAGATAAAGGAAAGATTGACCTCCATTCCTATACTTGTTTTGCCTAACTTCGATAAAATATTTGAGCTAAAATGTGACGTATCAAGCATTAGAATAGGCGTTGCCTTAATACAGGAAGGTTGACCAATTGCCTACCATAGTGAGAAGCTTAGAGGACCTCAGTTAAATTACTCTATATATAATAAAGAACTCTTAGTGTTGATTTGAGGACTGCAAGTATGGCAATACTATCTACTGTTGAGAGAATTTGTCATTTATACTGATCATCCTAAGGTACCTTCGAAGTTAGACAAAATTATCAAAGCGACAGGCGAGATGGGTTGAATTCTTCGAAGGATTCAATTTTATCATAAAATATAAGCAGGGAAAGAGCAACGTAGTTACAGATGCTCTTTTAAGGAGACATGTACTTTTAACCGAATAGTAGACTAGGTTGTTTGGGTTTACGAGTATCAAAGAGTAATATTTTGAGGATTTACACTTTGCGCCCATACTTGCGTATTGTGTAAATGGAAGGATAGTAGACGAGTATCATATGAAAGAGGGATGCTTGTTCCAAGGAGGAAACTTATACGTGCCGACTTGTTCACTATTAGAGTTGCTGATTAGGGAAGCCTACAATAGAAGACTGTCTGGACATTTTGGGGAGAAAAGAACATATGAATTGCTGAATGGTCGATTCTTTTGGCTGAAAATGAGGCGAGATGTGCACTGAGTTGTTGAAAGTTGTGTCGTATGTAAGAAGGCTAAGTAACAAGCTGAAAAAGGAAAAGCAATGCCATTGCCTATTCTGATGAAGCCATGGGCTGAATTGAGCATGCACTTTGTTTTTAGATTACCACGGACTGCTCAAAGTAAGGATTCTGTAATGGTCGTCATGGATAGGTTCAACAAGATGGCATACTTTACGCCTTACTCTAAAACTAATGATGTTTGGCTATTGCCTCTCTTTTTTTGTAGGAGATTATGCAATTACACGGTTTACTAAGAAGTGTAATCTCCGATAGAGACACGAAGTTCTTGAGCTATTTCTAGAGGATCTTATAGCATCGATGGGGACTAAACTACTGTTTAGTACCTCCTATCAGTTCTAAACTAACGGCCAAACAGAGGTGGTTAATTGCACTTTGGAATCACTGCTTCGAGCTACAGTGAGCAAGAACTTGGCTAATTAGGGCGTTTGCTTGCCAGTGGTTGAATTTACTTACAACCGAATAGTATGTGACATCACCAAGCAGACTTCTTTTGAGGTTGTCTATGGTTTTCATCTTGAGTTGCCTCTTGTTCACACCCTTATACTTGTGCCCATATAAGAGGACCTTAACATAAGAACTAAGTGCAATACTCCAAGATTTTGAGCTAATTCAATAATCTCAAGATCCAAGCCCTTAAATTTAGGGCGTTGGACTAAATTATCCGTTTTATTTCAAACTTCACAGTAATGTTAAAAAAGTTAGACGAAGTAATTTAAGTAGAGTCAATTTCTTGAAATAAGCTATATAAAAATATTAATTTGAGAAAAACATTAATTTATTGACAAAGCCGATAATCATAAAATTCAAGCTTTTAGATATAGCGATATATTAGAGATAAGTTAATTAACTTTCAAAATAATAAATGAAGTTGAATTATAGATAGTATACATATATTTACATGTGATATACATTATATGTATTAAATATATACATATAATAATAATAATTATCAAAATTAGGTAAAATAATGGAAAATTAATAAAAAATTGAATGGATCAGTCATCAAATGATGTGTCAACCTAGGATTAATTAGAAAAGATGAGTAAACACTTGATAAATGAGATTATGATAAATGACATCTAGGCAAAAGGGAAAAATGAAATGTATAATTTCACTTTTTACATGCAAAAAATCCTAAAGCCTATAAATAGGACTCTAAACCTCATTTGCAATATTTTAGTAACCTAAAAACACAATAACATAATTTTAGAAAATAAAAAAATAGAAAAAAGATAAAATAAAAATAGAACAAGAAATAGGGTCGGAATGGGTTTAGGGTGGTTCGTGCACCAAACTACAACCTAACATGGAGTGTCTTAGAGGTCCAATAGAGGGTGTTAGGAGGAAGTGTTTCGATAAGGTATAGTGGTTAGGTGCTTGGAGTAACTTGTTTGATTAGCTAAAAATATCAAATGTTGTCAATTAATTATGAAATTTGGTTTTCTAGGGTTGGTTTAGGTATAGATTAATGTTGTAATTTTATTTTAATTAAAAAAATAGTGGAAATATAGGTTCCTTAAGGAAATGCTCTGTTTAGGTGAAAATTAAACTAATTTTTATAAATATTAAATGATATTGTTTCAAGCTTAATTTTTGTATATAATACACCTAATATATACATTTAATTTTGGTAACAATGATTTTCGAAATTAAGCATGTTTACTCTTTTTTGTAATTATTTTGAATAAAACTTCCAATTTTACCGAATTATTGAAATAATTAGTTTTTGATGAAATTAATGAATAAGCCCTACATGTTTAGACTTCTAGATGTTTATAATGATATTTGGAATATTTAATTTTTATCTTATATCCAAAATTGTTTATTTCCTCTAATTTTTCTTAATTCAAAGCTAAAACTGTTATTTCTGTAGAAATTGATAATAGCTAGTTTAATATAATTAGTGATTGATAATTAAACTATATATTTTTGTAAGTCTATAGGATTTTTCGTGAAATTAATCGAGCTTGTATACTATTTATTGTGTATTTTCCTAGTATAAACCTATATATTAGTTTAATATGTAAAATAGTAATTAGTACTATTAAAATATTTATCAAATCTATGTCAAATGAACACTTTGGGGTATATTAAGGATTGTTGGAAAATTTTGGAAAGTATAATATTTAGAGTTTTTAGTTTAGTACCAATGCTTACTCGGGTCAATTATGCAGTTAGAGTATTGTACAATTGAATCGGTAATACAAAAAGGTATTTTTGAGTTTTGAAAATATTGATTAGTTTTAATTCTTAAGATATATCAATAGTACTCAAAATAACAATTATGTCAATATAAAGTTTATTGGAATCAGATAAGAAATGGGTAAGATATGGTTAAATGAAGTTTAAAGACATGGTGGGGAAAGTTTATGAGAATTTGGGTTCAATCGATAGCTGACTTGGAAACCGCATTTATATTTTCATAGGTGTGATAAGTAAAGAAGTATCATGTAGCGGAGTTTAGGTTTTTGCACTATTAATAAGCCTAGGTAATGGATCTAACCCATGCTTGGAGTAAATATATTGTTACTCATAATACTGTATGTTGTTTGATACTGTATTGATTGATTATGGGTATATCTTGGGCAAATTGATACACTACTATGGTGGATGCTTATGTGGTGATTTTGAATGACAGTAACTATAACCTAGTTAAACTGTTATGCCGCTATGTTAGGTGATGAGTTGTGCTTATAAATGATTGTGTTAACCAAGGAAGTTGAGTATTTGCTAACTCAATCTTTTGGGTATTCACCTAAGTAAACCTTAAGCAAGATACTAAAATTCTACTAGGGAGAGTTTGAAAACTAGAATTAGATCACTAGGTTGAATAAAATTGAAAGATTGGTTATATTAAGTGATATACTTGAGTTGTTATTGCATATCATGACATGACATAGCACAAAAAGGGACCTACGGGTCAGAACTTTCAAAATGAGGCTTCTTAGTGATCATGGAGAAAACATGACTTTATGAACTCAGTTTTTGGAAGCGTATAGATTGCAGTGCCCAAACATTGTGATTATTTTGATAGTCAAATTTGGTTGACTATAATATGTGGTCTAATTTGGTAGTGTTGCCTCTTTGATTTGGTGAACTACAATGTATAATCTAATTTTGTAAAGCAAAGTTGGGGGTCCTATTCCCAGGTAGTTCTTTGTTGCCCTTTTTGATATTAGTAGACTACTACAGTGTGTAGTCTAATTTAGTGGGGGTCCCACTCCAAGCAACTCTTTGTTGCCAATAGGTTCCTGGATGTTGTATCTAGATGCTTGGCTATGTCAACTAACTGGAAGAAGTTTGGAGGGCATAGGATATTGCTATCGATGCATGCCACGTGGATGAGCATAGCATGCTGAATTGCTAGTAGTAAATGCTTGGTTAGGCGAATGCATATGTGAAGTTAAACTTGTGGGTTATGATTGAAATGTTTCAGTTGTGATATGCAATATTATCTATATTGTGTTGTTTGTTATCTATTCCCATTCAGCTTCAATAGTTAAGGAGATAAAAATGCTTTATTCTCAAGTTAACTACATTGTGAAGGGCCCAATACTAAGGGTAGATATATATATACTGAGAGCGTGAGTTGGAGTCAGCGACTTTTGTATGGAACCTGTACTAAGTTAGTAATCTAATTATTGTGAAGATGACAAAGGAAAAAGCTGGTTCATGTTTTAATGTAAATATTATATTGTACACATAAGTTGTAACAAAATACCCAGCTGAACTTCTATGTAGCAACCCCTTTAACATGTAAACAATGTTATTTTTTGATGAATGAGCAGGTTGAGTTAAGTTTGCAACAAGTATTCCTGTGTGATGGTGCATTTCATGCTAAGTTAAGATGTGACATTAGGGCACAATCCCTTCAGTGCATCTACAGCAAAGTCACTCGGCACATCGACCAAGCTACCTGATGTATGTGAGAGAAGGCCAAGGATAGGACAATGAAACATTTTTAGTTGGGAGACTTGGTGTGGCTACATCTAAGTAAAGAGAGGTTTCTAAGCAAGAGGAGGAACAAACTATCCCCAAAGGTTAAAGGACCTTTTATAATCATCTAGAAGATTAATGATAACACCTATAAATTGAAGCTGCCCGAGGACTATGGGGTTTCTGACACCTTCAACATTGTTGACCTTAGTTCGTATCACCTTGACGGAGAGCTAATTGAAGACCATTTAGATTTGACCCTAAATTCAAATCAACTCAAAGGGAATGATAGGAATCAAGCTACTAGGTCTTTGACCTATAACCAAGCCTAAGGATTGGGAGGCTTGACAAGGTGGATTCTTTTGCTTTAGCTGACTCCTACTGAAGCCGAGTACATCTTTACCGAGTCACTCTATATTCCAAGCTGAATGACTTCCCGTCTCTCTAAAGTGTTCCAAGTTTTAGATTACCAAGAGAACAACCAAACCTTTTATGATTAATTACTCACACCCGAGTGGACCAATAACATAGCATCTCCCTTACCGAGAAGCTGAGAGAGAGAGAGATCGAACTGATCCTTAGCTACCCCTGCTCGGATAAGTAGCCTAATTCTATACTTTTGTCCACACCCTCTAATGGCCTTGCCAACGTATCATTGCTGCTTATATAGGACCAAGTGTAGAATTTGCTCCACTAATCATTACTGTTCTTGAATATTCATTTTTACTCTTTTGTATTCTTGTACATTATTTCTTTAGGGTAATACCCTTTTTGTCTTTTCCCTTTTGGGCAAATTATCCTAACTTATTGGGTATAAATACAATCGTATTTGTAGCTGTAAGGCATCATCAGATTGACATTAATACACTCGACATTTTGTCTTCTCATAAACATTGCTTGTTTATATTTATTTCACTCTTATCCTAACCCTTAAGCAATGTTAGCGGCGAGTAACCTTACCGGACTAATTTGTATGTCATATCGTGTTGTATTGAGAATCCTTGGAAGTTCCATTAGTACGTTATATCCATTGGAATTTTCCGTGGGTTTGCTTACTTTTTCATTCGTTTTTGTTCTCTTTCACATTCCTACCATTTCCTTCTTCAATATTTTGGCAAGCTTGGACCTATCCCCATGATTAGCCTTATCTGTTCTTGGTTGTGGTTTGCATCGGGAAACCTACAAAACGATTAGTGAGGAGTGAGCGATAACTTGCTTAGTAAGTAGGACGGACACTGTAACACATATTTGACATAGAGAAACTAGGGTTTTTAAGCAAGTATAGTTAGATGCCATGCATGTACAGGTAAGTACCATTGCACGATGTTATCCAGTCTGTCGTGAGATTAAAGAAATTTTGCCTGTTATAATTTAGGTTAGGAGTTTGATGTCTCATACATGAATTAGAACCAAACTGGGGCTTGTATGATGGAGAACACACTTTGTTCGAGACTCCACTTCAAACCACGTTCCCCAATCTTGTTGTGACCTCTTCTCTCATCTCTTAGTTCAATTAAGGGTAGAGAGAGGACCATTTTAACTATTCTCATTGAAGGGTTTGTGCTTCGTCTGAGAATCTTAGTTATTCCCCTAGTGCATTACAATGCATGTCCAATTAAAAGTTAGGCTGGGTTTGAGTTAGATTGCTTTTGGGCTGATTAAGCAATTTCAAATAGTCTAAAGTAAGCAACATCATAATGCAACCAATCCATAAAGTCTAATACTCTAAATAATAGAACTATTCAAGTATACATGCTACATACGCTTAGGCAACTAACTTACAACCATAGGCAAGACATATACTAAGGCCTCCAAGTATTCTTAAATAATACTTTAAAGTACGGTGAAGTATTGATCCTATTTACCTAGAACTCAGTTGCTTGCTAACTAAGCTTGTTAACTTGTCTTTATTAGCGATCCCTTGATATTTATCCCGATTTAGTATTTTATTTTGCATATAAATTATGAAATATTATTAATTTGCTCTCCTATAAAAGAATTAAGTTACTTAGTCATTAATTTATTACCCCATGCCTTAAGTATTAAGAGTTTAGAATGGTGATAGAAGTTTATTTCACCATTGTTACTTTTTGAGTTATTCCTTGGGTCGAGATACTCTTGAAGTATTTAATTGGAGAAGCTTTTAAGCTACCCTCTAAACCATATGGATGTTGAAGCTCATAATAGGTTCAACCTTTAAGTTTGGTAAATACCCGAGATTTCTCAATGAACTCTCTTTGGTACAGCTTCTGAGTGTTCACATATCTATAGTTACCCCAAATGCTTCCTCTGAGTTACCTTCTAAATAAGTTTTAGAGTCTACTAGAATTTAAATTTCTTAAGAGTAGACCCTCTAAGCTATCTTCTAGTTCGGTTAGCTTCATAATTTCAAGGAATTTATCCTCTAAACTTTTCTCTAAAACTAGCAACGTCGAAGTTCTTAAGAATGTTCCTTTTGACTTAGTCTTTGAGATTCCCCTATTTTACCCTTCACTCATAATTTTGCCTCTGATTTAACTTTTGAGTGAATATCTAATAGAACATTTGCCCTCAATCTTCCTCTAAGTTATCCTTTGCCTAAGTTCAAGTTACATACAACTTATTAATTTATTCACTTCCACCCTAAACGTTGGTCACAATAACACATTAACACTTCATGGAACATATCTCAGCTTAATTACTTCTCAAAACTCACATATACCATATCATCACTCACAAATTATTATATCTACAACTACTAAACTTCAAAGTTATCCTCTGCCTAAGTTCAAGTTACATACAACTTATTAATTTATCCACTTCCACCCCAAACTTCGGTCACAATAACACATTAACACTTCATGGAACATATCTTAGCTTAATTATTTCTCAAAACTCACATATACAATATCATCACTCACCGATTATTATATCCACAACTACCAAACTTCAAAGTTATCCTTTGCCTAAGTTCAAGTTACATACAACTTATTAATTTATCTACTTTCACCCTAAACTCTGGTCACAATAACACATTAACACTTCATGGAACATAGCTCAGCTTAATTACTTCTCAAAGCTCACATTTACCATATCATCACTCACCAATTATTATATCCACAACTACCAAACTTCACTTATAAGGGCATTTCTTGATATATGTAATTCATACTCTTAAAATTCACTCCAACAATATTAGTAGATAGCAAATTACTCCAATAACCAACCTACTACATATTCCAAGTGAGGTCTATAGGAAGAATATATTAATTTCTACTATAATTACCATTTTATTCACAATTTAGGGGTAAAAAATTAATTAAAAATATAGAAAGTAGTTTTATTGAAAAACATTTCTCAACTTTTTAATATAAATGGAGAAAAGTATATAGAAAAATTTTAGACTTGAAACTATGTTAATAGGGTAATTTAATTTGATATTGAAAATTACTTAGTTTTTTTTTTATTTTTTTATTTTTTAAGGACGTACATTAGAAATACTAAATTTGTACAAATAATACTTTCCTTAGATTTTAGACATGAAAATATGTAGAAATGATTTTTTTCCATAATTTTTTGGGTATTTTTGATATTTTTACAAATTCACGAAAATTGAATGGATTTTAGACACTCACCAGAACTGATTGCTCTAGCCATTCTTGTCGGGTACCCCCTTGTTGACACCACCAGTCATTGGCCACTCCTAGTGGTAGTGTGGCCAATTGGCGTCTAGCTCCTCTTCACATCAACGAACTATCAAGCTCCCTAAACCATGCACTAATTTCGTAATTTTTCCTTAATTTTCTTCTTTGATCACTTTAGCCTACCTTAATTTTTTCCAGATCATCACTTGCATGAATGAGATGTTGGAGAGTGTTTTTCAATTTTCTAGAATAGGTTGGGTGATGAAATGATTTAATCCTTCTCTCTATTCAAAATCTTAGGCTTAAATACCAAGCTTCTTGCATATGAAACCCATGCTTAATCTTCCACACTTATCCAAATAATTCCATACACCCAATCTAAGAAGCACCCAACTATCCTTAGTGTCATTGTTTTTTATTAATTTTTATGAATCTATTTACTTTAATCTAGCTTAAAATGCTATTATTTGGGTATTTTAATTAATTATGGCTATATATTCACACTTAATAATTTACATGACACATTTATATATATATTACATGTTATTTTATGTCACATAGTAATTTTATTACTTATATAATTCATCTCTATAGATTTACTGATTAATGGAACCTATAATATGCGATTACAATGAATCTTAGATAATATATTAAAATTACACTATTTGAGCTACATCATGATTATTTTATTTTATTCTTGAAATCCGAGTCTATAGAATCTCTTCAACTAGTATCTCGAGCTCACTCGTAAATTCTTAGGTTAATTGGGTTAATTTTATTGACACCCTAACTTACTCACTCGAAGTGACTGTGAAAAATTATGGGTCTCACAATTATAACGCTTTAGACCTTGGGTTCTTAGGAACTGTATTTTGATACCAACTAAGAACCATCATGCCCCGACCGAGTGGAGTCGTAATAGTCTTACTATGTAAAGTAATCTAAGATAGAAACTAACCCTATAGCTGCTATTGTAGATATAGCTTACACAAGGCGAATACGACTCAACTAGCCTGATGTATCCAATAGGGTACCTATTTAAGTAGAACCTATGGTATTTCCTTCAAAATATTTACACAAGAAAACCTATAGTACATATCATTAGTACTTGATTTATATTTACATAACAATATTTACATTAAAAGATTTTAACTTTCAAGAAAAGTTTTAAAAGCTACAAGTTTTGACCCATATATATGTAGTTTTCATTAGAAAACAAGTGGTTGCCTAAGGAGACCAATTAGTTTTCTCAAAAGAACAAAACTTCCAAAGTAATCTAATTTCCACAGTCTTCATAGAACTCCTCACTTCCTAACCCCTCATGTATTAACCTGTAGTTTGGTGTATCGCTGCATCTTTATTCTTTAGTCAATACCTACAATAGAATCTATAGAAATGTGAGCATAGCTAGCTTAGTAAGTGGGACGGAGACCAAAGAGTACAAACTACAATATAAACAAGGTCATTAATTGTAATGAAATGTAATGAAAACAGTGATGTTACATCACATAATGTTATCTAGCCCATCGTGAAGTTAGAAAAATCACATTCGCTCTAACCTAGATTAAGGAATTTCAATGTGACTTAAATCAAACTAAATTCAAGCTTATATAATGGAGACCACCCTCCTCTCGAGATTACCTTCGAACCACAACCTTTAATCTTGCCTTGACCTTCTCTCCTATCACTTAGTTTAACTAAGGGTGGGGAAATGATAATTTTAGCTATCCTTGTCAAAGAGGTCGGTATTTGGTTTGACATACCTAATTATTTCCCCTAATGGGTTGTTATGTATGTCTAGTTAGATTAGAGGTTAGATTTTCATTAATATCACTTAAAGGTGGTCAAGTAAGTTTCAAGCAAACCAAACAATATGATCTTATGTAAAACAGCACTCCAAGGAGTTTAACTCTCTTCACAAATCAAATTATTGGTCACACATGTAGCACGTGCATAAATAGCTAAGTTACAACCACAAACATTTGTACTCTTAAGCCTCTAGATACTCTAACATAATATCTTAACAAGTTGCAATGCCTCCATCCCAACTTACATTGATGTAGTGTTACATTATCCTTTAGATGTCATGCATATCCTCGTTAGCAATCCCTAAAATTTAATACACACTTTAATTTTTAATTATCATATGAAATAGAAGTTCATTCTCAATATTAGGCATGTTTTTCATTTGAGTTAAGTAAGTTTCCTTAAACATTTATTGAGTTTTAGTTAAATGAGGTAGGTTTTGACCAAGTTTCTTACTACGGTTCTAACTTAACATCCTAATACATGTTCTCAGTTAAGAAGTTTTTGACTTACGTTTTAACTTTAGTAAGGTATAAAGTTCGTATAGAAATCACTTTCTAGCCTACTATTTAACTCTTGGTATGATCAAAATGTTTATTACTAGACTACATTATGACCTAGTTTTTGATAGAGTTCTTCACCCTACTATTACTCCTACATTTTACTACTTTGCACATAATTCAACTTACCCTAAGTTATAGAACCTTAATAAACTTGCATTTACAACGTGCTAACAACTTAATTCTATGGTGACTCATTACACTTCTACACTATACATTTTACTTAGGTATAAATTCCTTAAAAAAACTTTAGAATTAAGCTTATATATGACCAAATTTCAACCTAAACTTAAAAATCATCGACTTAAAACTTAAAGTTACTCACTTTTAGTTACTGCATGCTGATGAATATAGATTGTAACATGATTTTATAGAAATCCATCAAGCTTCTTTAGAAAATCATAACCACCAGTTCGCTATTTTTGTGAAAACTAAATTTTTCCTAAAATTCAATGACTAAATTTTGAAAATCTAACCACATAACATCAAAGTATAACCTTTTAAGAGTTTACTAAAAAAAATTTGGTCAAAACTTCAATAATTGATTTTTTGAAAATGTGATAAAAAATCGGCTGTTAGGATGTTTTTCTTAAGAGTTTTATATTAACACTCAAAATTTCTAAAGTTTGATTTGAGATTTGAATTCCTCATGTGAAAATACTTCAAAAACCAAGTTTCAAAATTTTTGAAGATCATTCGCTATTTTTTTCTAAATTTTAGTTAAAATTGAGGTGAATCGAGCACTTATCATATCTTGATGCTCAGGCCATCGTATGGGAGGGGAAGTGTGTCGACCAAGCTAAGTGGTGGCCTTGTTTCATGCCCAAGTCTCAATCATCATTAGGAACTCTTCAACATCCTATTTTACTCTAATTCTTTCTAAATTTTTCCTCCATACTTCCTCTCTCTTGATCTTCCTCCCACTAATTTTCTAAAGCTTCAAATATTTAAAACTTTCATCAAGAAGAGTAGTTTGTATTTTTATAGGAGAGTTTTGGGATAATTTGAATTTTCTCATTGTTAAACATGTGTTTCAATCCCATGTGAGGTGTCAAATTGCAATTTTCTTAATTCCCTAACCATCTCCAGCATACATCCTAAAGTGCTATACATCAGGGAAGTGTTTCTGAATTACCATGCATTTTTCTAATAATTTTCCATATTTTTCTTTTTTTTTTGGGTGAAATTTGCACATTTTCAAGCATTTTTAACAATTATAGGTACATAGATTTATATAATAATTATATTCAATATATATAGATGTCTTCTACATATCATTTTACATCTTAATGAATTATATGAGTCATGTATCGAGCGTGCTTTACTAATATAATAGAAAAGGGTTTTCCCCATCTATTTCCACTCGAACTCTTCCTGAGTCTCCCTCCTAGTGAATGGGGAAAGCTTATCCCTCACTCTCATTCACTTTATCAATTGTAGCATTTAGGCCTTTTCCTAATGTCCTTATAAGGCACTAAGAGCTCTCTTGTCATTCCTTATTGCTAAAAATCTTAGTACTCTCCAAGTGCCTAGTATAGAGGACTTTCCTAAAGGGATTTCCTAGTCTTCACTTAACCTCTGAAATCAATTCATCCAAAGTTGAAGTAGCTATTACCTCTAAAGGTTCTGCCTCAAAATCCAACAAAACTCTTACTTATAGAAACAAAAGTAGCTACTCTTGAAAAGCAAATTGTTTCTACACTCCCAATCAACTCTTTTTCTTGAATTTTACTCTTAGCAACTCCTATGTTTGAAGCAAGATGTTGTCAAATTAGCCTACGAATTAAAAATATTTGGAAAAGCTCTATTACTATTTCTCGAGGCAATCTACATCGATGTAATGGTTGCATCAACCGATGAAAGAGCGCTCCCTTTCAATTACATGAAACCTTATTAGCCGATAACTCAATGTGCTCATGGATGGTAGTTGACTAATTGGAGTAACTTTCAACCTTTCTATTAGTCTTATTCTTAACTATTTATCCTATTCCTTTTTTTTAGTAGTTCAAAATTTGTTATATTTCACAAAGGTATCTAAGTGGATATAATTTTTTAGTAACACAAATTTGGTCTTATATTCTATATTATAGTTATAGAATATATGTATAAAAGAACATCTTTTCATTTTAGCAAGAAATCCCTATTCACAATCAATAATAACATTGCTCGTTGATTTAATTTATCTAATTAGATAATAAAAAATATATTTAGTTTATATATAGACTATTATATAGATGTTATTGTAATGAGAATGATATATTCTATATTCAAAATTGAAATCGAAAGTATCTAGTCGAGTTAGGGATAAATATTATCTAGACACTTCATATCAATTCAAGAACAAAAAAAATGCGGATATAGTTGGAAGCGAGAATGTTGGCTTGAGTAATGCAAAAATTGGTGAGAATCTAATGCATCGAAAATCTAAGGGTTCCTTTGCAATGTTCATCTATGAAAGGTGTAGTTAATAGACAACAAGTGAATATTCCCTTAAGGATTAGGGATTGCTACTCTAACCCTTCTTAAGGGATTCCATCCACAAATGCAAAGTTTATGGTTGATTGATATTGCTCATCATCATTTAGCTATTATATTTATTTTTCTCATTGTTGGTCATATATATAGAACTAACTTTGGGATTAGGTATCATATAAAAGATCTTTTAGAAGCACATATTCCTTTGGAGCATGCTTAACACATGCAAGTTGGATGATAAAGTGGTGTTTCTAGTGGCGGACGAGTGAGTAACGCATAAGAACCTATCCTTAAGAAGGGAATAACAGTTGTAAAAGACCGCTAATACCTCGTAGGTTGAGGAACAAATGGACGAATCAGAATAATTTTATTATTCGTACAATTTATCTCTAAGAGTTTGTCAATTAATGATGCTTAATCAATGATTTTTTAGTACATATATAATAACATAGTAAATTTTCACTTTTTTAGCTTTATTTTAATATTTTATTATATTTTCGAATTCTAAGCCTATGGAATTTCCTTGACTAATATTGTAAATTTTTAGCCTAATCGAGTTATCTTCTTGAACACCTTAAATTGACTATTGAGACTTAATTATGCAAGTACAAGGCTTACATTAGCCCCATCTAAATCTAGGCAAATAAAATAAAAGATTTTATGGAAATAATTAAATTCTAAAAACTAAATTAACAAAATAAATAATTTGGGATATTCAATATCTTCAAAGATTTAATTGCAAGAAGATAATTAGACATATTAGTTAGTTTAACACAACGTCTTTAACGACTTTAGTTTTAAAGTTATTAAGCATTAGGAATTTCTTCTTGTGAAGCAAATACCTAGGATTAACTAGTTTGTCCTTTCTATCGCTAAACAAGATATAAACTAAATTAACCCTCTCTTGTACCTAAACCTTAATTGAATTAAATAACATACTTTTTGCCTTCTTTAATCCAGATTATCTAGTTCACTATAAACAATTAGAAAAGGTCTTGCAACTAAATCTTAATTAGCACTTATTTTAATATAATCAAAATACATGTTATTGTGAATAGGGAATTAAAGATTTAAATAATAGGCATAATTCATTAACTGATAATGCAATAATGCAATAATCCAATAAACAATATTAGCTAAGCACAGATAAGAAATAATAAGGAAGACAATATCTAAATCAAGAATTTATTAAAAGAAAGAAATAACTTGTTAAGTGTTTTAATCTCTAATTCAATGATCAAATATTGCTCCTATTATTTTCGATGTTGAAATTTGAAAAGAAAATAAAACTCTTCTTCTAAAACCTTATACTAGTGAATGAGAGAAAAATAACAACTAAACTCCATAATGCATTAGTTCTCTCCTAATCTATTACAAGGCTTACTATTTATATTATAAGGAATCCTACATAAAAGTAGGCCCACAAGGTACAATTGCACCTTTCTTTAATGGCTTCAATTCTTTCCAATAATAATCTAGAATGACTACACCCTAAAACAATGGCTATGGTCTTTGCATGTGCTCTCTTTATGCTTCAATTCTCGCACGGTATAAGAAATACATAGCTTAGGTTTTGATGAGTATGAAATGTGTAAGATTATTGCAAGTACATGGCCTATATTGGTTAGACCACAGTCATGGATGACTCCCATAAAGCCCTCGTATTTAATGTCCTTCTCCTTACAATTTCACATGCTTTTCATTATCATTTATATATTTTCCAGTATGGTACATTTTTCCTATAAAAAAATATAAAAATATAAAAATTAGTATAATAAAGTGCTAAAATAAAATATTAACAAATAAAGCACCAATTTACACTAATATTGGACTAAAAAAATTATAGAAACAATATAACATTTACTTATAAAGTAGCTACAATTTTACTTTATCAAATCCCCTACACTTGAATTTTTGCTTGTCGTAAAAATAAATAAATAAATAAATAAAACATCGAAAAAATTTTAAGGACAAAAATCCGTTGAATGCTCAAATTATAGAATAAAAAATAAATATCACATACAATCTATTCGGGCACAAGAGCAAATACTCTTCCACTAAAATTCCTCCTTTTAAATTTCAAAATTAAAAACTCTAGCAACTTTTTATTCTACAAAATCTCACTCAACCACATTTGTATACCCTTAAAACACAATTACAGAATATATGTACTCGCTATAGAAATCATATTTGTATTTAACAATTAATCTATATAAATTTGGGTTAAACCACATTATTTAAATAAAGATTAAACTACAAATCAGAATAAATTTAAACTTAATAAAAAAAAGTTATCCACATTTTAAAACTAAAGGATATACACTTGATAACACGTAATTTGCATATATATTTTAGATTAATTTTGTGTGATTTTATATATTTAGTTAGTCGATTCTGTGGTGATTTAGAACTTAATTTGTTTGATTTTCATTTTTAAGGACTTTAGAGGCACTTGATGAAGTTTTGAAAGATTTTATGAAGTATTGGAGCATATTGGAATAAAAGCCTTGATCAAGGGTTTAGAGCGAAAGGATTTCAAGTGGGAAACAAACCTTAAAAAAAGAATACAGTTGAAGACCACAACCATAGTCTATGCTTATGTAACCTTCATAATTAATTTTCATCAAATTTTAAAGATCTTAGACTAAGTGTAAGATTACGTGCCATCACCATGGTCGTATATTTTGGGCATAGACATTTTGTCAAGTTTTCTTTGTAAACTTTGGTTTAACTCTTATAAATAGGTGTTTAAGCCTAGGTTTATAGAGAGAGCCCCCTTGGGAAAGGCTATAGTGTAGAATTATATCAGAGGTTTTTCATCTTTCTTCTTCTTTTATTTTCTTTATGTAGTTTTATTTATTCTTACTGAATTGTTATTGAACCTTAGTTTCTATTGCAACATTTTCTTTTATTCAATTTATGATATTATCTTTGAAGATTTAATTATACTGATTATATTATCATCAAATTAGTATTTACCCATCATTGGATGTCTACATTTACTATTGAGTACACGAGTCCTTTAGTGAATAGACTCATGTAATTAGAAGGAATTGAGTTGGCTAAGTGATAAGGTACTAATTTATCTATATTAGGGCAACTTAATAGTAAGATCTAAGGTCTTAGTTTGATTCTATGATACTCTATTCCAAAAGCAATTTAGACAGGGTGGTTCAGAGTTAGGAATTAGCTGGAGATGCGAGTTTGGTTAATTTAGATTAAGCATCACTATGATCCAGAGAGTGATTGACATTAAAAATTGTATAGAATTAGGTAGTAAATAACAATAGTTTATTAAGGATTATGTGCTCCTCTATATAATGAACTATACTTATTTATTTTATTTAGTCTTGTTCATCTTATTTGTTCTTGTTCATTTTATTATTCTTATCTTATCATTCCTTGTTTATCTTTACTTTTTAATTAAAATTATCCTATATTGTTTAATTAGATAATTGGTGATTTAGGGTAAACTGCTAGCAATCTAAGGTTCTTACATGTATGGTTCCTTGTTGGATTGACATTTGGACTTACATCTGTTTTACTATACAATAACTTAACCAGGTATACTTACTTATCGACGATCAAGTTTTTAGTGCCATTGCTAGTGAGCCAATAGAGTAACCTAATTAGGACATTAGCAAGAACCTTAATTTTCCAACTATTTTAACATATTTGTAAGTTTTGGAGTGTTGTAGTTATTAACTAGGGAATCAAATTAAGGGAAGGATTCAACCAACGAGTTAATGCCATTAAACAATAACGCTCTTAGAAGGCAACCTAAGTTATTTTCATTTTAATTTCCGTTTGAATAATTGTTTGTTTTAGTTTTATTGATGAAGTTGAATCATTACTAGTTTTCTTTCCTAGTATAAACAACTCCTATTCTATTTTAGTAGTCAATTGTTAGATTTTGCAATGTAATTGTCATTGAAAGTTGTTAGTCTTACAACTAAATTTTTTTTGGGTTGAATTTTGATTTTTAGTAACTTAATCTATAGTGTCTTTGATCCTTTGAAGAGTGATATTAGGTAAGGAAACAAGGAAAAAAAAAAAAAAACTTAGATTCAAGAGTGAAAGAGGATCATTAGATAAAGTTCATGTTCGTCAACACGTCTATTATTCCTTCAAGAAGGAGCATGAAATGGTTGGCCAAGAGGATCATGGCTCAGATTACACCCATGATCCTTAGCTGTGATCACACCTTAGGTAAGAGAACAGAAACATGGCCAAAGATCATAACAATGATCTTGCTTGTGTTGATTTAATGATTCAAAAACCACAAATATTTCACCTCTTATTCATTCTAAACTTTCACTCTCTCTAAAACGACACTCATACTCACTTTTCTCACTATATGCAACCATTACTTGCAATTTGTTGTGGATTTTTCTTGTAAGATCATCAAATCAAAGGTATGTATAACTTAACCTATACTTAGATTTGTTGATTCATCAAATCAAAGGTACGTGTAACTTAACCTATACTTAGATTTGTTGATTCATTAATTTGAGTAAGGGTAATGTTTGCATGTGTGTCAATCTTTAGTTTTATGAGTGATTATTGAGTGTTTATGAGATAGAAATCATTATTTAGACATTGTTTATGAAAGATCACTCTTAAAGTTATGGTTTTGGAGTTTGACAAAAGGGGGAACATGGAATGTTGTTTTGATGATAAGGAGTGAAGGAGGGGATATTGTGATAAACTTGTGGATTGTTTATGCTTATTTATGATGAACTTATATTGTGAAAACACTCTTGTGTTACTAGGATTGTATCAGTATTCAAGTGTAACAAAAATTCCATTAGAATGCTATAATTTATGATTACATAGATTATGAACTAAGACAAAAATTCATTGTGATCTTATGTTCCTGGTTGTTCACAAATCCACATTGGTAATAATATTATTATTGTGATATGGAATCATATCATTATTGGATTGTAACAAACACAACAAGTTCCTTCTTATCAATGTCTCTAAGAACATGATATTGGATTAAATTTAATTGTTTTTCTTTGTTTCAGATTATATCTAAAAAAGGAAAAAGACTCTTGAAAATGAGGTGAGACCCACCCAATTAGCTGTAGAAGTGTCTTGACCTACCATAAGATTCCCTTATTGCCACCTGCCTAGGACTTCTAAGACGAGGATATAGAGGAGATAGTAGAGGAAGAGAAGACAAGTTAAGAAGATTGAGTTTATTTTTGGAAAGACTTAGTTTATTTAATTTCGATGATAATATTGATTCATGCTAACTCTTTTTCTCTTTTGTCTGTCTAATTTATTTCAATTTGTTCATAGTTTTACAGGGTAAAAAACTGATATAACTTATTTGATTTAGTAGCTATTTAATTTTTCTTTTTAGTTAACTTCTTTTTTCTTTTTATTGTAGAGGAAATTGCGAAATTAATTAAATCGATGGACAGTTAAATGCTGTCATTATCCTATTTGGAGTGATGTAGAATTTTTTAGATGTTTGTGATATATATTTCACAACTAGCTCTACTACTTCCACAATGTATATCATCATTACAAGAGTTGGTGTCGATTTGAATAAGGTAAAATAGTCATTGACGAACTAATAGTAGTTATTAATTTGGAAATGAAAGAGAATTTGCAGAATTTGAAAATTGGTGGTAATCTAATGGATAATCAAAATTAAGAACTATCACAATTATTATCACAATATTTAAACATATTCTCCTAGTCTTATAAGGACATGCCTAATTCAGATCTTGGACTTCATAAAATTTTTTTTTTCAAGATCAATGTAAAAAACTAGGGAAGTCCTAGTTCTTTTTTTTTTTTTCTCTCTTTTTCTCTCATTTTATTTTGAATTATATTGTTATAATGTACATTGATGACAATGTATAATTGAGTGTTAAATAGATTATGTATGTTAATAATTTGGAGACATACACTTAAGCTTTTGAATCTTTCTTGAATTAGAAAACATAAAAATTTGTACCCTTACTATATATATAGTAAAAATTTTTTCGAATTTACCTACAATTCTTTAAGAATTTAGTATACTTTATTGATTTTGAATAATTAAATCCCCATAATTTAGAGTTCCTTATTGTTTAAACTTAGACTTAAACTCAAGATTATGGTAGATATAGAAGGGTTAAGGAATATTTATTTTTATTTCTAACCTTAATTCTACAGGATAGTTACCTATCCCTCTTCTTAAAAATTTTTTAAATTAAATGAATAAAGGAGATTTTTCTTTTGAAAAATCAAAGTAATTGAAGGTGTAAATAAAATTAAGAAAAAATTGGTAAAGATTGATTTTACTCCCTCAAAAGATTAAGACTCTTTCTTGTTGCCAATTGCAAAAAGAAAAATTAATTAAAAGTTGTTAAGGATTGGCCTCGGTCCCTTAAAAGAATAAGGTGCTTTACTGCTGACAATTATTAAATAAATAAAAGGGCTAAATTATTAAGGATTAGCCTTGGTTTGTTAGAAGAGCGAAGTTCTTTCCCAATGCTAATGAGCTTCAATAAAGAGAAAGCCTCTTAATGTATATTGAAAGAAGTAGAGAGAAAAGTGGAGGATGAGTTGACATAATACGCATCTAATCAAGTTTTCATAATAAAATTAATAAAGGAAGATCCCCCTCCTCTCGAGTTGGAGTGGTGAAATTTCTATAACTTTTTCTTAGCTTGTTAATGTTTGTTTTAATCTTTAGTTTAGTTTTTATTTAAGTGATAAGGCTAACTTTGAATTATTTGGATTGATTGTTGAAATTTAGTAGTTCTTAAAGTGTTATTAATTAAGTGTTTTAAGGATATTGTTAAGTTAAGGAAAAATAGTAATTCTGAAATATTGTTGCAAAGCCACTTGAATTTGATGGTGTACTTTTCTATAGAACAATTTTTAATTACCTTGTCCTTAACATGTTTTTGCTTTTGATTATTTTTCCTGAGGGTAAGTGAAAGCTTAAGTGCAAGGAATTGGATAACTTGTAATTGGCATATATATAATTTAGATTAATTTTATGCAATTTTATATGTTGAGTTAGTTGATTCTATGGTGATTTAGAGCTTAAATTGTTTAATTTTCATTTTAGGGACTTTGGAGGCACTTGATGAAGTTTTGAAGGATTTTATCAAGTTTTAGAGCATTAGAATAAAAGCCTTGATCAAAGATTTAGAGCAGATGGATTTAGTGCAATTCTGTTGTTGTTAGTTAAAGTGGTGTTGAATGTTGGTTCCTGAAAGAAAGAATAAGGTTAGGCTATGAGAGTATTGAGTCTAGTCTAACTTAGCTACTCCGATGCTGAAGTTAGAGTTTGCTCGAGTGAAGTAAAGGAAATAAGTAAGCAAGTGAGTGTTAAGGGTGTATAGAGAGTTCTTATAGTAGTGGCATCTCCTTATTTATAAGCGTTTCTCTAATAATCATGGTGACAAGTAGTTCAACTACTTAAGACATGTGGCAATTCTTCAATTTAATCACATGTTAAAAGTCATGGGAAGGGGCAGTTGTGCGGTTAAGTTTAGCAAATGCTAAATGTTCATGCCCTCATTCAATTTCAAAGTGTTTGTCCGAGGTAGGCCGAGCTTTCTAGCCTATTAAATAGCCAAACCGAAAGTCCTCCTGGTCATTAGATTAAGTCAACAACGTGACTTCAGCAAGATAGGATAGATCGGGATGTAATGCGTAGAGCAATAGTTAAGGAGGACAAAAATCCATTATCATCATTTGCCCTTCGACTCCTATGGTCGAGGATTCGAATGTGGGAGTAAATAAGTAAAGTGTTTTTCAACTCATCTAGTTAGTAAGCAAGCAATTGGTACCTATGCTTTCAATTTGTTATGTAGCTATTGAGTAGTGCTACTAAGCTTTCTATAGATACTTCAATGTCTTATCAAGCACTTGTTACTAGATGTCGTATGATTTCTTAACTCAAGAGTCATAACTTTTCACTTTTCTCGCCTGTTTGTGTACCATATACGCGTGCATAGGATAGCTACTATTTTAGTTAGTATATCATATACGTGTGCATGGGATAGTTATTAGTTTAGTCATTATTATATTGCATGCCTTTGTAATTGTTGTTGGTGTTGTGCCCATAAGATTTCTAATAGCATATACATGTCCTTCATTAATGCCTTATAATCAAATCATGTTTTGATTTCAATAAACAAATTTCAATTCTTCGAAAAGAGACCAAATCTAGGCGGCACTTATAAAACCCCTCAAGGGTTTCATTTTGCACTTTTTTTATCACACACCATCACAACGTATCGCTGTGTTTTAGTGCTCTATTCTTCTTACTCTCAAATTGCTCTTTGAAAGATTCTCAAGTTCTCTAGCTCTTTTCTTTTGAATCCACAACATCGTTAGGTATGGATAAAAGTAGAATCCGCTCCACTACTTTAGATGACTCTAATGCCACTCCTTCCCCACCCCCCCAAAAAAGTGATTGGGTTAGCTTCAAGTTTGGTAGCTCAATTAGCAGTGAGATTGAAAGGTAAGAGAAGCTTACTTGTATTGATGTGTTGCCGATGGATGTTTATCCTAATGATAAAGAAGACAAGACTACTACTGAGTACTTATATAATAATGTGGTATACAATATTAGTCTATTAGATAGAATGGTGAGAGTGATGATGATGCAGATCTTAGTAATGAGGAAGGAGTCGAAGGTCAAGTGTAGAGTGATGATCAACCTACCATTGTTGAAATCCCTATTCCTATTGAAGAGCCTACTCTAGAAGAAATCCCTTCTACTAAAAAATATGTTCCCAGTGTTCCCACTAAAACAATTGAGGACAGTCGAGATTTTAACTTGATAGTGTTAAGGAAAATGTTGCCATCTAAGACTCTAACTCCACAAATTCTACAAAGTGAAATGCCATCGACTAGCCATTTGACCAGTTTAGTAGTTTATGTTTTAATTTTCATCAAGTTGGGATGTCAACCTTCCTAGTTGTAATTATTTGATTTTGTTGAACTATCCTACTGATATTCCCCACATTTAACTTGTAGTACATTTTATTTCACGTACACTGAGAAATTAGCAATTTAGGTTTTTGCTTGATGAGGCTTTTAGATTTGTTTCCTTATTTTGATTAAGGTGATGGTCACTTATCCTTTCACCTTAAGAATGGATAAGAGAAGTTATCATGACCCTAAAGAGAGCCTAGTAGGATTGTCTAAAATTTTCATATTACATGTATGCCCATGATACGAAAACCGCCTTGTAAGTCAGAGGTTGCAAAACTCTAAAAAAATTAGTCACTAAAGCTTTTAATTTTTAATTTAATTAACTTATTATAACATATAAGTGACTATGGATATCTAATAAGCGATAATCTATCAGAATCGTTGAGAATTGGTATTCCCTACTAAATGATAAGATTAGGTAGTAAAGGTCTAAAACTCAAACTTACGAAAGTCATAACATATAATTCAAACAAAAGATACGGTCTGTCATCAGATTCTAACTTCTAAGTACCTCGATATTGGTACTTAACACTTGGCTCTTAGCCCATGCCTGATTATCTAGCAACTTGCAAGAGAAAACTATTGGGAATTAAGCTATAAGTGCTTAGTGAGTTATCCTTTATACTATACTAGCAAGTAGGTTATCAAACAGTTTATTAACAAACATATGAATGCATGAACAAGCAGTATGTCAAACAGTATATATGCAGTTAACCAGTATTGCATACAACATCGGATTTAATGCCCTTTGAAGTAAGGGTTAGAGATACATTAGCACGAATTACAACTAGGCTCTAGCACTTGGGTTTTTAACTATATATAAATATATACAGAAATTATCTATTTCACAAAATAGGTATCTATTCGGGTCTAGCGATAAGGTACCCCGTAATCCACATTTACACTCTACAGTGGTGGTCTCTAGATGCGACCCCTAGCCACCCACGGTTAGCGTCTCCAACACCAGTAAAACCCGTGAGCCAAGGGTAGGGTCTTGTTGTACCAATGTTTCTGTATTGTACTAATCAAATCATGTAGGAATTCATCCCTCCAAGGCCCTTCATTACCAACTGCGTCAGGTGATAGCCAGAACATTATATGCAATGTTTATGCTCTATGTATGATCTATTTAATTTTAGTTGAGTTGAATATGATTAAGTCAATTTATGAGGTGGTCAAACATTATCAACAAATCATTTAAATTATGCAACAATTAATCATATGACCCAAATCTTCAACTATTATATTTAATAGTATTTTGCACAATAATTAATCAATATCAATCACATGCATAACCTGAACCCCCATGCAGCAAGTTATTAATATTTAATTTATGTGCACTAACTGCAAGCATAGAATAAGTATAAAATCATCGAGAGTACTTACTTGGTTATAAATGATGTTAGGGATCGTAATAATCCAAAGGAAAGTCGGTCTCGATCTCAGGATTACCTAACATTAGGGGAATATGAAAAATAGTAAGTTTGGGAATTAAATAACTAAACTTATATGCTAAGTCGTACTGTTTACTTAACTTAGTTGTTGATTTACTTGAAATTATTGATTTGAACTTTTTATCGAATTGTGTATAACTTTTTCAATTTAGCTCAAATCTTTATAAACTTATAGTCCATTTTGATCGTTTTCGAGCATACTTTTTAATAGCAAGGTCTGTTTTGGATGTTGTAACTCACGGTTTTGATTATGATGTAAAAATATTCTAAAATCCATTATTTTAACTTAAATAATTATAAAATATGGTTTTAAGCTTTTCTTTATATATATTTTATTTAATAAATATTTAATTCATATATTTTGTAATTTTCTTAATTTTTTGAGTTTATTTAATTAAAATTTACATATTTTGTCATTTTTAAACTTTAAAACTTAATTACTTCATTTTTGGCTATTTAATCATTTCCTAGTTAATTAATTATTTTATTATCATTTTTAATTACGATTTTTAATTAAATTAATTATATGTTAATGTGGCAACATGGATAAGTATCACGTGTCATTTTCGAAATTTGTGCATTTTCAAATTTTTTTCTTATTTTGTATTTTTAAGTAATATGTACATAAGGATAATATGTATTATGTATATAATGATATTTATTATTTTGTTTTACTAAATTTTGTAAATTAGTTATTTTATATTTCTTTAAGGATCACGGTACATATACTCATATATACTACTTTACTTTATTTATTAAATTAATATCATAGTATATTATATATGTACTATTTAAGTATACCCATATTTCTATATATATAATATACTATTAATATATGTATCCTTATGCATATAAATATACTTATGTAACATAATAATATAACCCTAAATATATTATATATGCCATTCATATGTAGACATCATCATATGTACACACCTATATGATGTTTACATATATATACTTGTATTTTTATGTTTTACACACATATATGATCATATTTACATATATGTATATATATATATATGAAAATACGTAATACATAACATCATACACAAATACATATACATATATATAATCATGTCCATAGATATATATTTATATATATTGAAAATACCCAATTTAATTACTATTGTATACATATGCATATATATACTGAACACATACCATATTGCATATATACTATATTATACTAGTATTTTTGTATTTTTCTAGATACATACATATATATATATTCGGTCACATATTTATATATATACCTATATAACGAAAATACATAGTACACATACCATTATACATGCATATGTATACACATATATCATAAAATCAAAACACTATATATATAAATATATACACATAATCATGTATATATAAATAAATAAATAAATAAAATACTAAATATATACATATGTATATAAAGGCAATACCTAATACATCTATTAATCAATGTGTAGGAAAGTACATACTATAGGTATTATTATTTGTACATACATATATATATACATAAAATTAAATAAATAAATAAACCCTTAATATACATGTACATACCATATAATATAAATATGTACAAAGAAATTAAATATACACTTACCTAACAATTTAATTAATTGGAACAATATTTCCCTCTTCTTCTCCTTCTTCTTATTCCTCTTCTTCTTCTTATTTTGGTTTTCGGTTTGGTTTGTATGTGTGTGTAATTTGCTTTTGTTGTTTGTGTTTTTGGCTTCTTTTTTCTTTTTTTATTTTTTTTTATTTTTGAAAGTTCCAGATGTAAAGAGCAGGAGAAAATAAAAATAAAAATAAAGAACAAAGCAATTTGTAAAGTAAATGGCTAAATCCTTGTATTAATTATGATAGGACATGTAATCTTAGGTTTTGATTTTGTATTACAATTTCTCAACACTTGGATGGATCAAAATTAATCATGTGAGTTGCTATTCCAGCAAAAATTTCATGTAGAGAAGAAAAGAAAATAAGAAGAAGGAAAGAGAAAAGAAAAAGAAAGAAAAAGGGAGGAAAAAGAAAAATAAAAATAATTATATGTATTTTTTCCAAAAGGAAAAATAATAAAAATAAAATTTATAAATTAATTTTGGAATTTCATGAAAATTTATCAATTTAACTGGTACCTGTTACAATTATAATTTTTACTAGTTATTTTAACGTTTTCGTTGAAATTTTTACGTGATTACGTAATTTAGTTGATAATTATGATCGACTATGATTATATCACTATTGAGTGATATTTATTCATTTTATAAGCTTAAAGTTATAGTTTTAGAGTTTCAATCGAGTTTAGGTTTGATTTCGAGTATTTTCGCATACATCAAGTTTAAAGTTTTTGTATGCGATTTAGGTTTCGATAAATTTTTCTACGGTTTTTATTACTTATAATATATTCAAATTTATAATTTATTAAATTTTTATCTTGCTCAGCTTTAACGACTCATTATGTCATCTACAGTATTAGAGTTCAATTTTACTCTTAAATAGTTAAATTTGCGGGGTTTACAAAAGTTCATTAATTGTTTTTTGTATCAACACTTATTTTAAGCACTTGTGTTCTTCTATTGAACTAAATTAAAAATTATCAAAGGAAGCTGAGTTCATTAATCATAACAGGTCAAAATTTTTTTAAACTAATTAAGCCTGTTGGTCGCTTAAAGTTAGAATTTAAGCTCGTTAACCGTTATAGGTTAGAACTTTGCTATTAGTAGTTCGTTCACCATGTAGGCTTGAACTATGTTATCCATTAATAGTAGTTAAATCAAGAATAATTAAGGACATTAATGAAGATTTGTATGATAGATCGAAAAACAAATACTTCAATTTAGTAGAAATGAGGCTATAGCCTTACATAGTTTTTGAAACAAGTGTTGAATATCATACATACATCATACTCTTAAACGAGAAATAAAGAATAATCACTCAAAATATAACTTTAGATTCTTAGCATTCTAAGCTCTTGAGATGACTTGTCCATCTAACCTCTCTAGTTGTAGGCCCCATTACGTATAACCTCTCATACTTGTATTAGGCCTTCCTAATTTGTAGAGATTTTTCCTTGATTATCTCGAGTACTTATTGCTTCCATCTTCTTACAAACTAGATCCCTAGTCGAAAGACCTTGTACTTGACTTTCTAATTATAATACTGCCCTGCCCTATGTTGGTAGGCAATAACTCTTCCTCTTCCAATATCCTAAATTTCTTCTATAATATCTAGATTAGTCGTTAGGCCGACTTGATTTGCCATGATGTCAAACCTTTGAGTGCCCAAATTAGGTAGTTCGAACTCGTTTGACAAGATAGCCTCTAACTTGAAGGCTAATTTGAAAGGAGTTTCCCTTGTCGATGTCCTGTGGGTGGTCCTGTATCCCTATAAGATGTTGGGGAGCTCATCAGCGTACTTCTGTTTTGCTTGTCAACTCTCGCCTTAAACTATAT
Organism: Lumnitzera littorea; assembly: GCA_024138015.1. Classification (NCBI taxonomy): domain Eukaryota; kingdom Viridiplantae; phylum Streptophyta; class Magnoliopsida; order Myrtales; family Combretaceae; genus Lumnitzera; species Lumnitzera littorea. Next base: position 62,517,228 of record JAMXBB010000007.1, on the reverse strand, counting down.
AGGATAGTCTCGTTAATAGCCTCCACTTGCCCATTAGTTTGGGGATGAGCCACTAAAGTGTAATTCAATAGAATGTTGTGCTTTTCATAGGAAGCTCAGAACTTATCATTATTGAACTACGGGCCATTATAAGTGATTATCATGTAAGGGACCTTAAGCCTTGATAGAACAAAGTTTGATACAAATGACTCAACTTTTTGCTTGATTATCTTTACTACTGCCTTAGCTTCTATTCACTTGGTGAAATAATATACTAAAACTATTATAAATTGTTATTATGCGGTAGCCTTAGGAAAAGGCCCAAGTATATCCAATCCCCATTGAGAAAACAACCAAGGGTTAGTCAAGTTGTATAGCTTGCTGAAGGGTGCATGGCTCAAAACTTCATGCTTTTGGCATTATAGGCATTGTCAAACCACATCCTTGGCATCTCCTTTCACGGTTAGCTAATAATAGTCGAGCCTTAAAGCTCGAACATATAATGTTTGAGCCTTCACATGGTTATTGCATACTCTTGCATACAAATAAAAAAGAACTTGTTATGCATCCTTTGGTGCAAGACAACAAAGATAGGGCTAAGCAAAGCCGCGTTTATAAAGCTTGCCATCAATCAAGGCATAATTTGTAGCTTGATATGCAAGCCTCTGAGCTTCCTTTTGATCGGGGTTAATACCCTATCTCCTAGATATTTAATGATTGTATCCATCTAAGATCTCTCCTTTGGGTAAGACTGTACCTCATAGCATTGCTTTGTTGCTCCCAAGCTCTTGCTTGGCAGATGTTCAATGAAGAGTTTGTTAAAGTGACGTACTAACTAACTTCAACAGTTTATTGATGGTGATATTCTATGCTCTTGGAATCTTCATAATCATAAAGGATTAGATTTCCTTTATGAGCGTTCGTACAATGGCTAAGTACTTTCTCATTATTTCTTCCTTCGCCACATAATCTCCCTTGACTTGGTTAACAATTAACTGTGAGTCTAAAAAGACTTCAACTTTTTGGACTCCAGTCCCCTTTTCTAGTTTCGATTCGGCAATTAAGGCTTCATATTCAGCATCATTATTACTTGCTGGAAATCTAAATTTCAATGCATATTATATTTTTATATTTTGTGGTCCTTGCAGAACAAGTCTTGCTCTACTACCATCTTGCCAGGAAGAGCCATCTATGTATAAGTTGCAAACAGTTTTTTCAACTATCTTAATACTATCCTCTTCTCTAATAAATTCAACCACAAAGTTTGCCAAAACTTGTGCCTTTACTACCATTCCATGTTTGTACTGCATACCATAGGTACTCAATTTAAGGGCGTATTTCATCATCCTTCTCGAGATGTCAGGTTGTTGCAAGGCCCACCATAGTGGTTAGTCGGTAAGAACTATGATCTGATGAGCTTTAAAATACGACTTTAGCTTCCTTGCTGAAATCACTATGGCTAAAACAAAATTTTCAATCTTAATATATCGTTACTTTAGGCCTTGCAAGACATGACTTATGTAATAGATCAGCCTATGCTCCTTCTATGTGAATAAGGATAGTGTTAAAGTGACTTGCTATTGACAGATAAGTATAAAAATGAGTCCTCTTTGGATATTGGCTTCGATAGTACTGGTAGAGATGATAAAAAATCCTTCAACTTTTTGAATGCGACCTTACATTCATCAATCCATCTAAACTCCTATGGATTCTTCAAAACTTTGAAAAACTTAGCACATTTATCTGCACTTTTTGAGACAAACCTATTCAAGGTAGCAATTCGACCTGTTAGTTCTTAGACTTCCTTAATAGTACTTGGGGGACTTTATGTTCTTTATTGCTTCTCAGATTTGCTTCAATGCCCTACTAGGTCACCATGTAACCCAAAACTTGCAAAGGCAGCCCTAAAAACGCATTTTTGTGAGTTCAACTTCATGTTATTCCTCCTAAGCATGCCAAACGTCTCGTATAGGTCGACAGGGTGGTGATCTTCTTCCTTGCTCTTCACTATCATATCATCAACATACACTTTGACAGAGAGGTGAATTTAGGGCTTGAACATCTTTGTTATGAGTCTTTAGTAAGTCGCATCAATGTTCTTAAGCCCAAAGGGCGTAACCGTATACCAATATGTCCTAATGTTAGTAATAAATGAGGTGTGCACCTTGTCTTCCTTTTCCATCTTGATTCAATTATAGCTAGAAATTGAATTAGGATGGAAAAGGAAGACATGCCTTTTCCACAAAGGAAAGCAAGGCATGCCTAGCTATTGAGTCTACCATCTAATCAATTCTTGATAGAGGAAAGCAGTCCTTAAGGCAATTCTTATTTAAGTTTGTGAAGTCTATGCACATGTACCACTTACTGTTTAACTTCTTGACTAGTATACAATTAGCTAGCTACGTTGGATGAGGTTCTTCCCTTATAAACCCTACATTTAATAGCTTTTGTACCTCTTCTTCAATTGCAACTTGTTGTTTAGGGGTAAAATGCCTCTTTTTTGTTGGATAACTTTTGCATTAGGATCTATTTACAACTTGTATGACACAACCTTTCTTGGGATGCTCAACATATCTGAGGGGGCCTATGCTAAAACATTGGCATTATCCCGTAGGAACTTTATCAAGTCTTGTCGAATCTTCATTAGCAATGGCTTCCTTATTTTGGTTATTTTGTTAGGGTTGTCTCCTAGATGAAATTCTTCTTCCGTTGCTTTAGCACTTTCCACACTACTAGACTTATTCTCTAGATTTGCCTTAATATGGAAAACTTTCTCTCATTTAAGCACTCTTAAGTAAAATGAGTTAGTTAATTGTTGATCTCTACTGCATACTCAAACTCCAACAGGAGTAGGGAATTTGGCCTTTAAAGGTACCAATGAAGGAACTATGCTGAACAAATTTTAGCAAGATCGACCCATAATCATATTGCAAGGAAACTAACATTTGATGATAAGGAAATCCACTTTATCCTTTGCTACATTTTTATTGTCTCTAATCTAGATTGAGAGTGTGATTACCTTAGTTACTCATACAAGTTGATTATTGAAGGTATATAAATCATTGTTGTAAGATCTCATATGTGCTTTAATCTTTGGCTTCATCTAGTTGAAGGCATGCTAAAATATAATATCAACCGGACTTCTAGTATCAATTAAGATTTTCTTGACCTCAAAGTTGGTAATTCTCATATTGATTACCAGCACGTCATCATGAGGCCTTTGTATGCCTTTGAAATCTTTCTCTATGAAGGAGATGGAGTTATCAACCTTTGTTTTCTTAACTTACACATTACAAACATAATTTATGGCATTAGTTGAGCTCGGAGAGCAACACCAACCTAAATTGGAAGGCCTACTAACAATGGTATTTATAATACCTTTCAAAGCCTTATTTTTACTACCTCCTTCTCTTGGCTTCCTCTTTGCTTGAGGAGGCCTACTAACATAATGATCTTGCTTGTCTCTTCTTCTTTGGGTTGACCGCTTAATGTTTTGAGTATCATAAGCTAAAAACTTACTCAAATAACCCCTTCTTGATTGCATCTTCAATAGCATTTTTGAGCTATATGCATTCGTTGGTATTGTGGCTTCCATTGCGATGGAAATCATAATACTTATTTGAATTCCTTCGTGATGGGTTTCCCCTTATATGTTTAGGCCATTACAATACTCTTTGATTTTACACTTCCATTAATATATTAGATATTGGATAGTTAAGGGGGCTGTAAACAAAATAGGTTGGAATACATGGCCTCTTCCTTTCACCTCTACCGCCTTCTGAATATTGGTCGTCATGATCGCCAATTCTATCCTTTGCAATCTTTTTATTCTTATCATTTTTCGATCGTTGCCGCTTTGATTGGCATTATGTTGGGCTTTTATATTGTCTTCCTACCAAATAAAGGAAGTAGATCTGGCCTTGAACTCCACAAATGTCTTTGGCATGTTTTTGGCTAGGGATTTAAAAAAGTCTCCATGTGGTTTCACTCCATCTATTACTGCATTCAAAGTAATGCTTATATCCAGTTCAAGTATTTGGACCATTTTAGCCATACACCAAGCCAAGTAATCTCTAATCAATTCATCAGTTCTCTATTTGATAGTGTTAAGGATAGAGGAGTCCTTAATCAGAAGTTTACTTGCAAGGAAATGTTACAACAATTCTACCAAATCTTCAAAACATGTAATGGTGTTTGGTTTCAAGTGTTTAAACCATGTACTTATGACATTTCGCAATACTGAGGGAAATGCTTGACAAGCCATTGCATCACTCAAGTCGTGTAACTTGGCAAGTGTGCGGTAACATTCGAGGTGATTCTCAAGATCATTTGTCCCATCAAATGTCTTAAATTATGACAACTTGATATGTTATAGTATTACTTCTTCCAAAATTTCTAGGACGAATAGACTCTTCTTAATTGTGAATTGACGACTAGTTGTAGCAGGAGCATTTATATGCGATGGACTAGCATAATGTGCTTACTGTGGTTGCTTTTCTTTATTCATTTTCTTAAGTGCAAGGGTCAAAGCTCCTTGTGCTGCTCCGACCTGCTTCTTTGGAAATTCAGGTAAATGGACTGAATTACTAGAGTCTTTGGCACTATCATCCTCATGCTATGGGTTTTGGTTATGTGAGATATTTTTTTAAATTAGGTTTAAAATGTCATAATTCTTTTTGGATAATTTTTTGTTCTCCTTAAGCAGATTAGCACAAAGTTGTTCAAACCTAGCTATTTGATCCTCATAAAGATGGTTTCCACTCCCCCTATCGTGAAATTGCTAGGAAGGATTACCAGTACCTATACTCTTAGTTAAACATGTCTTAGCCATTAGTAGGATGGTTCAAAACAAATGGCGCCAAAATGTTATTGGTTGAAAGTGGTGTTGAATGTTGGTTCCTGAAAGAAAGAATAAGGTCAGGCTATGGGGGTACTAAAGCTAGTGTGGCTTAGCTACTCCAATACTTATGTCAAAGTTTGTTCGAGTGAAGTAAAGGAAATTAGTAAGCAAGTAAGTGTTACGGATGTGTAGAGAGTTCTTATAGTAGTAGCGTCTCCTTATTCGTAGGCACTTTTCTAATAACCATGGTGATAGGCAATTCAATTACTTAAGATACAAGGCAATTCCTCAATATAATCACATGTCGAAAGTCATGGGAAGTGGGTAGTTGTATAATTAAGTTTAGTAGATGCTAAATTGTTTGTGCTCTTGTTCAAATTCAAAGTATTTGATCGAAGTAGGTTGAACTTTCTAGAGGCTAGGCTTTTTTGGCCCATCAGATGATTAGGCCTAATGTCCTCTTGGTTGTTAGATTAGGTCAAAAGCGTGACCTCCACAAGACAAGATAGGTTGGCATGTAATGTGTTGAGCAATAGTTAAGGAGGACAAAAATCCACAATCATCATCTATGATATCTCTTCTAGAAGCAATTCAAGTAGAGTGGTCTCAAAGTTAGGAATTAGTTAAAGATGTGAGTCTGATTAATTTAGATTAGGCATCTCTACGATCCAAAGAGTGATTGAGGTTAAAAGTTGCATAGAAATATGTAGTAAATAATAACGGTTTACTAAGGATCACATACTCCTCAATTTAATGAATCATGATTATTTATTTTATTTAGTCTTGTTTATTTTATTTGTTCTTGTTCATTTTATTATTCTTATCTTATCATTCCTTATTTATCTTTACTTTTTAATCAAAATTATCCTATATTGTTAAGTTAGATAATTAATGATTTAGTATAAATTGCTAGTAACTTAGTGTTCTCACATGTATGGTTCCTCGGACTTACATCCGTTTTACTATACTATACTATACTATATTATAACTTAACTAGGTGCAATTGCTGCTGACGATGAGTACTCCCCTATTTCACTTCTTTGAGCACAATAATTGAAAACAAATGCAAGTTACATCAGTTAGTCTACTGATTGTCTCTTTATTTCCTTCATATTTTTGCTAGAGTGCTTTTTCAATTCAATTTTTTTTATTTAAGCACAAATATTTTAGTAGCAGGAAAGAACCTTACTCTTCTAATGGACTAAGGTTGATCCATACCACTCTTTTTTTTTTTTTAACAATTTCGTTAGGTTAGCAATAGAAAAGGACTTTGCTCTTTTGAGAAGCCAAGTTCATCCTTACAAACTTATTATTGTTATTATTGTTATTTCAATCATCTCCACTATTTTGGTTTCTTAAGAAATTTTCACTAAATAGGTATCATTTGTTCATTTGTGAGAAATTAGAAAACTTTCAAGGTTTCTAATGAGTGAGTATATACTAAAGTAAAATATAGACAACTAGTCTCTAATTAGCAACATTTACTCCAATTCTAAGTTTAAATCTAAGCTTAAATAATGTAAAATTTTACACTTTATACAAATTTTATTATTCAATTCTAACTTTGTGTAAAAAGGTCATTATAATCAAGAAAATTTCATACCAAAATTGAAAAAATGGTCCTAAAAAGTTGCTTCTTTAATTAATTAGATGAAAACTAATGGTGTTTAGATGTGTAGTATAAAACAAATTGATTCTATATTTCTAAAAAAATTATTTGCAAAAATCCTAAATGTGAGATCAAACAAATCAACTTACTTTTATAGATTTTCTATTGGTGTCTAATTACTCTATTCCTTCCCCTCATACTTAAATTGTACATTATCTGCAATGTATAAAAAATCAATAACAAGCACAAAAATCAATAGGGAAAAATAATAGAAAAGATAGAGGGAATTGAAACTTCCCCAATTTTAATTCTAATATTGAATTTGAAATTGCCGTACTTTAGAGTCCTTGTACCATTTTAAAGTTCATACAATCCTTGCAAAAGAAAAAGAAAAACAAAACAAAGAAAGAAAATAAAAGCATCTAAGAAGACAAAAATAAAACTAAACCAAAAATACTTCTTATCGATACTCCTCCTGCACACATGAAAGTTTAAAAATTAACATTAGCATTAGTTAGGCTAATTCCTTACTAACTACAAAAGATATAAAATAAAATGCACAAGTTAACAATTATCATGAACATACATCTTGCTAATCCATGAATTAACATATTAAGTGTGGCAGTAGTTTTTTTTTTTTTTTTTTTTGAAAAATAAAACAATTGAAAGTTTACAAATCTTATTAATGTAAGGAGGATCATGGTTGGGGACTATGGTCATGGTCTTTACCCATGATTCTCTTAGCACATTCTTTTTCTTTTATCATTTGACTAATAAGAGGAACACACCTTGGATAATAGGTGTGGTTTTTCCATGGTCCTCTTGGAGTTTTAATGCTTGAAAATTCTTACATGTGATCCTAGAGGATCACACCCTAAATCATGAGTGTGTTTTTCACTCGTGATCCTCTCGAATACTTAGTTCATCTTCCACTCTCTTGATAGTTTCTTAGCCAAATTTTTTCTCACTTTATTCCTACAATCTCAATTACACCACATAAACTCTGAAGAGATGAAATGATTAAAGCTCCAAAAAATTACCGTACATTGCTAGATAAAAAATAATTTCAAGGGAATGACTAAATAGAGTAAAATAAAGGATATGGAAGATAAAAATTTGGTTGCATCCCAATAAGTGCCTTTGTTTAACATTGTTGGCTTGACATTTTCTGCTCCTTTCTTAAGGTGCTTTAAATCCTTAAGGGACCTTGTCAAAAATCTCTTTTAGAGCTTCCCGTTCACCATCAAAGTCAATTGTTACCCCGAATGTAATGTTTTGTATTGTAATTGATTTAATGGCTTAAGGGTCTTTCTTTTTCCATTTTTTTTTGTAATATTTACATAAATCTCACTATTTCCAACCCTTAATACCATTTTACTATTTTTTTACACCTATCGTAGCTCTTGCAGTGGTTAAAAATTGATGCCTTAGGACAATAAGAATTTTTGGATGTTCTTTTATATCTAAGACTACAAAGTCTACAGAGAATATAAGTTGTCCACTTTTGAAAGCATAATCTCAGTCATCCCTTTTGGTCTTTTACAGGAATCATTAGCTAACTGAATTGTCAGTTTAGTTTTTCATTGCATCCCCTAATCCTAATTTCTTCATTACAACGAAAGGTATCACATTAATACTTATATATAAATCATAAAATGCATTATTAAGATTTTAATCTTTTATGGTGTAATTTAAAGTGAATTTCCCTACATCGGCCTAAGAACTTGCAGGACTAGGTATGGTAGTCGTAGACACCCCATTTTTACCTCTTATAATTTTAGAGTTTCTTTTAAAATAAAGGAAAAGAGTCTTAATTCAAAAATTCATAAAACAAATTGAAAAAACTAAAAAAAATATAAAGAAAAAGAAATTTAGAATTTTTAGGATAATAGAAGTCTTATATCATTTTTAGAGTTATTGGGTCACATGGAAAGGCTCATCTCATTTTTAACGTCAGATTGAGTTAAAGTATACAAATACATGATCTAGCAGTTCCAAGCAATAATTGAGATTATTAAGTTTTTTCTATAAAATTTAATATTCAAACCATGTTGGGTTTAATTACTTTCATACTGTAAAAATGAAGCTAATTTAAGTTAATTGCGGTTTCATATGATACCTCAATTAGACTTAAATTAGTTGATTTATGAGAAAAATAATTTTAAAATTAACTACACGATCAATAAGCTGGCACTTGTAAAACCGTTAAATTAGGTTCAATTTGAAGATTGATTTTAACTCATGTGTATTAGACTTGCACATGAAATTTAGTACATTTTTAATTTATCGAGAATTAGTTGAACGGAGCTTAGCTTTAGCCTGAATTGGTTTTCCTATTTTAAATCTAGTTTAAGTCAAATTAATAGGTTATTTATAAATTGGTTTACAATACAGATTAGGAAAAACCTGCTAGTGTAGTGGCTAAGGCATGCGTATAGTTCTTTCAAGTCAAGGTTTTGAAATGTTTCAGGCGCATTATGCCTTTTATCATTTTTTTTTGTTGAACTAGACACGTGTCAACCATTGATTAGATAACCGTATCCATTTTCTTTCTTTTTCCTTGCTTTTCTAACAAGTTGCATGCATGGGATGCTCCTTTCATGGCTCTTTTTTGTTGATCTTTTACAATTTCATTCATTTCATGGGTTAAATTTGGATCTAAAAATTGCAAAAAACTTAAATGTGATCAAAACCTATTAATAAAAAAAAACTTCATTCTTGGACAAAATCTTGGGTTTTGATTCAAGATTGATAATGAAAAATATAAAAGGGTACTTAGGGAACTTGTATTGGCATAAAACATCATTAGAATCATCCCTTACAAGCTTCGTTTGAAGCTTCCTCTCTCTAAGCACTCAAAGTTGCTCCCCTTACTGTCTCTTTAGAATTCATCTTAATCTAGGCTTTTTCGAGCTGGGCTATTGCCTCTACAAGACTCTCTACACCTCAAGCTTCTTATTCTAACCACTTTTATGGGTTTTCCTTAGCCTCTACCATCACAATTAACAACTCCAACTCAATCGCTACGGCTTCACCAAACACCACCATGTTCACTACACCACATACAAAATAACCACCACCACTAAACTCACCATGCCCAAAAATTCCCAACCTATTTATCAGCTCTTCCCTTGCTACTTTGGCTATGCTGCCCCATAACGATCCTTAGCAACCACCCATCAAAACCACCTCCTTTCACCACCACATTATTACAAATCTAAGTTTTGATAATAGAAAACTCATGGAAATGACCTTTCCCACTTGAAATGGTGGTCGCAACATGTTGAAGCGTTCCTTATAGCTACTGCCTTCTTTTCCCCTAATGTGACCCATATTTGACTCGAGGAGCTGTTCTATACCTAACCCATTTGACTCGAGTCTGTGCCCACTTTCTCCTCTCCAACTTTTGTACATTTGAAGTCAATCTACTTCCTTTTGATTTTTTTTTTCCTTTTTTTTGGTTATTATTAGTTATATAAAAAAATGAAAAATAATATTAGTAGGTTTCCAATGTAAAAATTGTCCTTTGTTCCCTTTAAAGACGTTTTTCTTACATTTGTTATAAATTTACATTTTATTTTATTTTACTCTTTTACTATAGAAATAATAAACAAAAAACATATAAGCAGAAAAAGCTTCCAGCTTTTTTTTTTCTTTTTTCTTCCTCGTTTCTCCCTTAGTTTTAATAATAAAAGCTTTTATCACTTAGAAAAGAGATTTCAAAAATAAAAATTCCTTATAAACCTTACTCATAATTAGGGCTTCTTTTTTAAATATTTCCAAAAATAAAACATCAAATTAGGACCTTTTTTATAATTTTTTTCTTAAATAAAAGTTAAATAAATAAAAAGGTAAACTTGACCATTTTTCCTAAAGTTTTTTTTATTAGAGGATATGTAGGCACCTAAAGATAGCTCCCAAATATGAAATCTTTGATTTTAAAAAATCTTTTTCAAAAGTGATTTTATCACACACCAATAGTTGGATCAAAATCAATCCACCTAGTTGATTTTAATCAAAATAAACTGTTTCTCTGAAAACATGTGAGGTCACAAAGTTTAAAAACCTTTAGAACCCACCCTAATTACATATACGAACCTTTTAGACTAGCAAATAAATAATAATGGGGCATGCTAACTTAGAGTTGTTATTATGTTAGAATTCCTATATTATCTATGTAAATTTCATGTAGATTAATTCTTTAAATAGGACTTTTTCAATCTAAAATTGTAATTTTCCTTGTACCTTGTACATCTTTATAAATTACATCCTTGTATAGGTATCTTTATATATATCTCAAATTTATTGTAAATTCTATTTCCATGTAATTTTTTTTTTCTATTTCCTTGTAATTTCAAATTTATAGTGACAATGGAATTCCGATATAGTTTCAACCTAAAAAACTTAGCATTACCACATTATTTTTTAGTCGTCGGTGCCTTGCATCTGCCTATCTTCATATTACATGTTTTCTTTGTCTTTATTTATCTATAAATGTTCATGTTTAATTGCGTCTACTGTCCTATAAAATATTTTACTATTCCTATTCTTAATTAAAAGTGAAAAAAAAAGGAGAGGGAGAATCATATCATTTCTCTCTATAAAATAATCTTTCTAGGTGGTTGCCAATTTGATACTTATTAGGTTATTATATAATAGGCTACATCTGTAGATCATTTTTTTTAAAAAATTTTTTTGGATAACTTGTGTTAGGACCTAACTAAAATAGTCTCCTTAGTTTAAAAATAATAGGATTTAGAAATAATCACTAGTTCTTTGACTTTAGAATTTTCCAACTCTTTGTAAATGTTGTAAATTCATGATTTTTGCTCTAATCATTTTTACTACCTAACAACATGCTTCTTTTTAGCCTTCAAATTTGTAAATAATTATAATCTTCCCAAGTAGGCAATAGGTCTATACACTAACTCCTCAAGTTCATCAAATTGTTCATCCATGTAAACATCTTCGACTGTAAATAGTTGTCTTAGAATAAATCTTGTAAATAGGTCCCCTCATCAGTTAGAAATATTTCACAAAAAAATTAAATTACTGTTGTAAATTAAAGCCTATTTGTCTTTCTTCTCAATAATCAAATTTCTCATGATAGGTACATCATAAAAATTTCCCTTATAAAATAAATTTATATTTCTTGTAGGTAAGCTTTTAAATGCTTATAGGATTGTAAATGTTTTTCTTTAGTAGGCTCCTTTTCATTTCCACTCTAAGTTTACAAGAGTTTGTCAACACCCCATCTTACAATTTATAGATCTTAGGGTCATTTTCTTATCTCTCATGTCCTTGGTATTTCCATTGCCTTATAATTTGTAGATATCGAGTACCTTACCAAAGTTTCTTTTCATATAAAGCTCCCCTTAGTCATGGTTAATATGATTTATTTCAAATTTCAAATTAAAGGTTGTCAATTTTTTTTTTGAAAAAAAAGAAGAAGAAGAAAAAATTTGGAGAATTATTAATAGGGATGAATTCTTATCAAGAGTTATTGAAAACAATAGCCAACAGTAGAAACAATGATAGCAACCCTGATGGCACCAATCCTACTAAGTTAAGGGTTCACTCATTAGAACAAACTATGGAGAAAATGATTAAACATATGAACTTCTTAGTTGATAGTATATTCCTACTCAAGGCAATGATGCTAGCAAATAAAGAGCACTTAAAAGCTTGACATGGAAAATGTCTTAAAGCACCTCTTCATGAAATGAAAGAGAAGATCGATCTAGCCTTTAGTCCTAGCACTTGTTCTTTCCTGGGTAACCTAAGGCCAAGTTAAGAAAGTATTAAAGAGTTGGAAAGGAAGCTAACTCAACAGATAACTAAAAAGATGAGAGCACTTAGGAATGACAATGGATTTGAGCAATCTAGGACCACTGACTTTTCTACATATGATATTAAGGCTTATTCGGAAAAATTTCAAAGTACCAAAGTTTGAGTAGTATGACGAGATTGGATGCCCAAAGCTACACACTAGATTATATGTCCATAAAATGTGCAAATATGTTCAAAATGATAAACTCATGGTATAAACTTTCTAAGATGGTTTAACAGGGCCTGCATTAATCTAGTATGCCCATCTTGATCTTAGCAAGATAAATACTTGAGAGAAATTGACTTGGGCTTTCTATGAGCAATATAAATTCAACACAAAAATGGCTCCCTTCACTTATGACCTACGTATATTGAGTAAGAAAAATGATGAATCCTTTAAAAAGTATGCACAAAGGTGGAAGGGCATGGTAGTTAGAATCATTCTTCCTTTGCTAGAGAAAGACTTGACATTTGCATTCACTAACACATTAGATGAGCCATATTATGGGCATCTTTTGGGGAACACAACTTCTAGCTTTGTACATATTGTGGTAGCAAGAGGTAAAATTAAGGAAGCCTTATGAGTCAAAAAATTGGAGGGGCCAAAATAAAAGAAAGTAATGCTCCTAGAATCATCATAAAGGAGTATCGTTAATGTGAGAAATCACGAGGGATATGCTACAAAACCTAAGTTTAATACCCTAAGTGGCAGCTAAAAGCCTATGTAAGTCTAGAAGGCCCATGGAAGGCATTATACCATAATTCCTATCACTCTCTCTCTTGAGCTTTTCATTAGTTGAAAGACACAAATGTCCTAGATTGTAAAGCTCCTAAACTAAGATATAAGCCTTGGAATGGAAATCCAGAGGCACAATATGATTATTACATGATGTAGAAATGTTACTCCACAGATACTTATTGGAGGTTGAAGAACAAGATTCAAGATCGAATCGATGCAGGGTTAGTACATCCAGACTCCATGTGAACTAAAGTGTCAAAGGGCTCTAACCATTCTTCATAAGACTTGTCTTTTATCGATATTGTGGAAATTGAAAATAAAAGTTTGTATTATTAAATAAACTAATGTTTAGGGAAAATTTTTCAAATTATTTAAGAGCATGAATTTAAATAAGTTGTTTCTATCTTATTAATTGAAAGGTTTAGAATAAAAAGAGGTAAACCATATCACAAACACTAACCTTAAAACACACCTTAAGAGTTGAGTAACATTAATGTGAGATTGTTGGACTCATTCCTAAAAGGAGGGTCATCTTGAATTTGATAAGTGAATCTGATAAGTGTGTAAAATCATACACTTATCTAAAGGATTTCTCTAACAATTATATGTGTTATGATAGATTTTTTAGCACAAGCATATGAATTTTTATTAAAATCATATATAATTACTTAACATAAGTGTAATTTATACTGCTTAAAAGTAGTATATATTTAAAGAATTTAAGCTTTTCCTGTTTGATCTTACAAGTCCTGAGTGATAGGAATCAACCTGCAATGATCCTCAGGCCGAAATCGACCTGTTAGAAGCTAAGGTCAACATGCTCTTGTCTAGGCTAGACCAATACCTGAGGACTGAGAGGAAAAAGAGAAACCATTTTGCATCAAGTTTGTCGTCTATCGAGAAGATAAGAGACCAAACGGCCAGGGCCTCAAGGCTAAAGAACAGCTTGATACAGCACGAGAAAGCTATTGCTAAGCAATCCACAAGTGCAACAACTATAGGCTGACCTCACTGGGAGCTCGACCAAGCATAATAAGACTTCCAAACATCCTACCCTTGCTTAGACATCCAACTGCTAATTGGCCCTTGCTCGGGTCTGATCCTATAGACAACTCGGATGACTACATGTTGACCATACTGTTAAATATACAGTTTTGTATACTTTGTAAATCCTTATTTCGATTATAAGCCATTCTTTAGAGTTTAAGGCCTTGTATATTATTTGTAGTTTTGTCACTAAGGTTTTAGGACTTGCTATAAATAGCAACATTGGTAATTAGCAAAAAGAAAAAAAAAAGGATAAGACAGTGAAGAATATATACAGACTTGGAACTTTCCTCTTTCGAGAAAAGTTATTCTTGAGCTCTTAGAGCTAGTATTGCTGGGTTATTGAGTATTGAATAACTCTTTAGCCTTTCTTGCGTTCTTATCAATCTTGTCCTTAAGATTATGATGAACCCCTTCATTTGAGTGAGTTAGTGAGTCACATGTAAACTCTCATTTAAAACTAGAGTGACATTTAGTGTTCATGACTCGTATTGAACTCTATTTCAAGCTTAAGCCTTGATTGTGTTTGTATCTTAGTGTGTGATATCTATATACATTCGTAGTTAAAACCCCCTTCCACTCCCTATTCCTCACCCCACTCAAACGTCGAATACCCATTTGTGGTTCATGCTTACTATGTGTTTGTGGATTTGCATAACTAAGGCTACCATATAATTGTAGCCCTAATTCAAGAAGCCAGAGATGAAGAAAAAGAAGGAAACTTGAAGTTGGAACTACTGACATGACAGTAAGCTTAGCCACTGTCAAGCCGGTACCTTGAGAATAATCAGATCAAGTTATAAAATTTGAAGAGTATGCTAGCATGATGGTACCCAACTACCATCATGATTGTGTACTTGACCCTTGAAGCAAAAATACGCCGTTTTATTAAAAGGAAAGAGGAGACGTAACTAACACGTGTTCACTGTTATGACAATACCCTTTCTTACCATCATGTTGATATCTACTTAATATAAAAACTACTTATTTTACTTCATTTTCTATAGATTTTGCTTTACATTTTCTAAGGTTTAGGGTTTTAGTTTCCACCACTTTCACTTGTTTAGGCTATCTTAGGTCACTTTTGGGGTAGCTTAATGATTTCCATAGTGTTTTCTTGTATTTTGATGATTGTAGCATAGATTTTGTGGATTTTAGCTCTTTTCAAGGTTTGGGTTTGTGAATTTCCATTGCATCCATGAAGATTATTTGGAAAATCTTGAGGAACTTTATTGTTTAGATTGAGGAGCTTGGTTTTGTAATATTTCCATACTTTTTCAATGTTTTTAATGCAATGTTTACTTTCATGTTCATGTATATTATATGTTGAATTCTTATTCTCTATGAATGTGATAAATAGTGCTTATTATGCTTATGGGTAGTATATGAACATGATGACGTACTTGTGGCTATTGATATTTTCATATTGTGATAGTGCAAATTTAAAATTTTACTTAGCTTTATGGTGTAATTAGGTATAACTTGAGTATTGGGTTAATGTCAAGCTAGATAGTGTTTCATACACATTAGGCCTTCCCCTTTATTATCCTAATTGGGTCTAGATACCATAATAAGATTTGAAAACTTCGAATAGAACCTAGAATTCCTAATTTGAATGGGTAATTCTTGAGACTTAGGACTTAATCTTTGTACTTACCTAGAGTTAAAAATTGGTTGGAACGAGAAATCAATTCTAACATAGTTATTTAGGTAGTGACAAGACTTGAATAGTTAACTAATAGTGTAGATGAGATATTGATAATATAATGCTTTTGCTATATGATAGAATTTATGAAACAAGAGTTAGATAAATTATATAAGTGTGAGTAAAATCCATGTTTAAAGTGTCATAAATACTCTAATAGTATGGCCACAATGATCTTAGATGATTATTAAGTTGTTACTCATAAATTTTTTTATAGAGAAATTTATATCCTAATACCGAGAAATTGCTAAAGTCCATGATCAATTTCATTGTAGTTTTAACTTCTATTTACATAACTTGCATGTTCTTTCTTTCAAAATTGCTTAATCAATTGCCTAGTAGTAGAAATGGTAGAATCTAGTATTTAGTTATCTTTCTAAACTCTATTTTTTCCTTCATCGCAAAATACGACCTTAGTTACTCTCCCTATATTATCAATAGACCTGTACACTTACCATTTGTTTGCAATTTCCACTAAAATTTATTCATTTCTATCTATGAGCGAGTTCATCAATAGTATAGCATTCCATTATTCTAAAAATAGGCATATTCTTATTTGTATATGACATAAGTGGAAGTGAGATTGCAACACCAAGTTTTTGGTGCCATTGTCGGGGAAGGTAAAGAAAGTGAAAGTTGGCTAATATTAGATTAATATTTCTCTCTAAGACTAGGTTTAGACTAGCGTAGATTTTGTTAGAGTTAGTTTTGCATGTTTAGAGTAGAGTTACATCTTTATTTTGTTAAGAACATTTTACTGCATTATTTTTGTTGCTTTATAGGACTTATGAAGTGGCTATTGAAGATTCGATTGGTTGATTGGAAAAATGATAAACCTATTGCATAGGTTATAAGGGGTCGAGAATTGCGTTATTGGTGGTCTTAAGTGTTGTTAGTTGTTAGAAAGAAGAATAAGGTTTATGAGCAATGTATGTTGGTATTGTGGAGATGAACATGTTCTTATTGATTATCCTAAATTCAATCCCAATACTTCACCATTCACTATCATAACCACTTACTTTCTTAATGTTCCATATGGAAGATACATAGATACCACTTCTCATTACTCATCTTTTGTGATTTGTAGGAATTGTAGAGGAAGTCATTAGACTCATGAGTGCAGGATTGGGAGACTTGTCCCATACCCTCATTATTAAACCCCTTTTCCTCGAAACACACATTATGAAATGATCATTCCATCCAAACCATTGAGCCATAACACTTGTAAAGAGGATAAACCTAAAGGGAAGTCCATTCTAGAGTTGGCATATGAAAGTAGGCACCAATTTCTTAAGGCACAGGCCAAAATCTTTCAACATAAGGAAGAGATGGAAGCTAGGCAGTATATGAACAATGAGACACTTAAACCAAGATAATTAATTGATTCTTATGAAGAACAAGTGGTCAAAAGTGATGATATCGAAGAGCCATACATGAAGGATGAATGGATGTTAAACATGATAAGGACTCTAAAGGGGAGATCATTATTAGAGGTGAGGTAAAGGATGAAAAGGAAGAGTATTGGGGGGTAAAAGTGAATTTGAACAACTTGAACAAGAAGTTAGGCTAAATGAGAAGAAAGAGAAACCAAATGAAAAGAAAATTATTGAAGTAGGTTTCTTCACTAGTATGATGCTTCTTAGAGACACGAGGGATCCCATCTGTTAAGTCTCCTAAGTTGGTTTTGATGATAACAAAACATGTGTTGAGTTGTTACTAATATGTTTATAAAGTGTGTAGATATATTATGATATAATAATGATTATTTTTTTTTTAAATCTCAGTGGAAGAAGGTTAAAATGTGTTTAACAAGAACAATAGGTATATAGGTCAATTATAGAATGAAATCAATTCAAGGAAGAAAATTAAGTTTGGAATTGTACTGATCAGAATGTATGTTAGAAAGTGTATCAACCAAAGAACAAAACAATACAAATTGTGTATAGTATTGAAATTAATTGCTATTCCTAAGCTATTATTTGAATAATTTATACAAGTTAAGTTGGAAAAATATGTAGAAGGCCTAACTTTACTTTATTAGGTATATTTGGGTAATGTGTTCAATTTTGTTTCACTAAAGTTGGATTTAGTCCACGGGGATTTTAAGTGGGATTAATTTAAGTATACTCAAGAATAAGATTTGTGGAATATTTAACTAAGGTTTAATTAATATATTTTGGAAAGAAGGTATTCTGACATTCTTAGCAAGGTTGGTCAAGTTTTAACTACATTAAGGACATTAATCGTAAAAGGATTTACTATATTAGTGTTGTTTATTAAGTTCAAATAAAATTCATACTATTTATGAGGATTTATTAGATAAAGCTATGCTCGAAAACTTAAGAATTCATTGTTGATTTTTGCAAGTTTTTTGAGATAAGGTTATAGCTTATTTCGTTGAAAATAATTTAAGAACTTTAAGATATTTTGCTGAAGATAAGTGTAGATATTGTGGATAAATTCAACCAAATTTTTATGAGAGTTTTATTTCATAATTCAAATAAAGATATTGAAGAAGGGAATAGATATGTTCACGGCAAATATTAGATAAGCTATGATCAGGTGTTGGACTATTCTTAAAGAACAAGATATATGAAGATTTGGCCATATCTTTTTATGTTTATCCATAATATTTGAAGTGTGATTTTCAAATTTTTATATTTCCACATAATCAAAAGAGGATTGGAGCATATCATTACGTGTAGCAATTGTTAAATGACTCAAATTCGGCAAAGAAACAAATTAAGATCAGCTTGATTCAAGTTTTCAAATTTTCAAATATTTGGTTCCTATTTTCATGGGATATTTCTCTAATAACAAAACCAATTATGTTTGAATAAAGATATCTTGGAGAAAAATCTAGAACTAGCTGTTTCTAGCTATTAAAAGAGAGTTTACTCGATTTAAAGACGATGCTATATAAGATTTAGAATAGTACACTAAAGATCAAAATTGAATTTCAAAAATTCTCTGGTGCAGACTGTTAAAAACTATGTCAGAAACTTAGTTAGAAACTGAGCAAAAACAATTTTCTTATTTCATTGTCATTGCATTTAGGCAAGTGTCATAAAGAGTTATTTGATTGTATTGTCTCATTTTCCTTGTAAACAATATTAGAATTGTATTAGAGAGCATGTAAGGTTAGGGAGTTCTCTAAGTCCTATGTTTAACTTAGAAAGAGCTAGTGAGATAGGATAGAGAAGTGACTGGATATCCTTGTAATTTCTTATTCATTTTTTATTATTGAAAAGATTAGACTAGTGGAACGACATTAGTGAGGAGGACCAGGTCCTCAGTAGTGGAGTTAGAAGAGAGTAGTAGGCAAAAGGTTGAAGCTTTATAAATTAATCTCTTGATCTTCTTTTTCTCTACTCTATTTAGTTTATAATTTTTATTATTTGTGTTACACATAAAGTTAAATAATCAATTTTTAACTACTTATTACACCATTTAAGTTATTAAGAGGGGATTTGTTTTAAAAATTGAAAAAGTTTCATTCTTACAAAAGATATCAATTTACCCCTACCCCTACCCCTTCTTGATATCTTATACAGAACCAACACCATCATTCATTTTTCCCTAGAGGTAGAGGAAGTGATTAAAGAGGATGAATGGGAATTAGTCATTGAAGATGAGACCTCCTCTTTAATCATTGAGGTAGAAGAAGATAAAGAGATTGGAGAGGATAGGTTAAAATTGGTGATTGAACATAAGAATCACTCTCCAATTATTGAGCCAACTAATTGGTTTAGAGAGATTGAGCTAAAGTTTGAGTGCTACAAGCCTACATGGTATATTGTAGAGTTTGAGTCGGTACCTATCTATATATTTTCTCTATACTAAAAAGCTTCCCCTATCAATTATAGAGATATGCGTATAAACCCTACTGTTCAGCAGGCATATGAATCGACTAAGGGTACTTCTCGAAAGTTCCAAAGGATCAACTAAACTAAGAGTTTAAGTTTTAATTTAAAAATGAATTTAGTTTTCAAATCAAAAGTTCACCAGCAATAAAAAGCTCGAATATGAAAACATTGGACCTAAAGTCACCTAAAACCCTAAACCCTAAAATAATTAAGAACTTATAACCCTAAATGACTAATTGAGAATTTAATCCAAATAATTTTATTCAACTCTAGAAATTTTCATAATTTTATGAGAATTAAATCATAACTTACAAGTCGATTTAAGAATCAAATTCTAAAAGAATTACATATAAGATAATCTTCTTGTTTTCATGCATAAGCCTTGTATATATGGATAAGTGAGGCAACTAATCACCTTAAATAACTTATCAATTGAGAGTTGAAATCAATTATCAATTGATAACTTATCAAAAGCTAGTGAGAAGACACTTTCTATATATTACCATAACTTATACTACATATGGACAAGTTATTACATTATTTTATCAATTCAATTTCAAACAAGAGGCAAGACAACACACTATCTTAAAAAGAAGCCATTATGGCTCGTAAGAAGTAGAGTAGGGGATGCCAAGCCTTGTCGATTTTCAATTACCCTATTGTCTTACACATCTACTATTTACCTTTTAATGCTTACATTATCTAGTCATGTCAAAGTATAGCTTTTGTACATGATAAAAGACAACTAAGTGAAGCTTCTTGGACACACTTCTTTCCTTTTCAAAATCGGCACTCTCTCTTACTCTTTACCCTCATCTTTTATTTCCTTTTCTCACTTTAAACACAAAAACAAAATTGGAAAGCCAACCCCACAAAATCTACTTTGTCGCCACTTCTTTTTTGCTCAATACCTTAAGGCACAACATTGATTTATTGCCTACTTTTGCTATCTCCAAAAGATATTTTTAGAAACTTTAGAATATCCTCAAAACCCATCTCAACCATCAAGACCTTAGCTATTAAAAGAACTTACAAGAAGAGGAAGGAAAAATAAAGAGCATAAGAGAACTCTTAGTTACACAACTACCTTATTTATGCATTTGAAGACAAGTAAGTTATTTTCTTATTAAAGTGCTTTAGTGTGCCATGTTAGAAGACCGTGTTTTCATGAAAATGTTGACATGAACATAAGGTAATAACATAGCTAGCTACTTCAAGAAATAAGCTTATGAATCTCTCACATGAAAGTTAGAATATGAGCTTGCTAAGTTGGTATTATATAAAGATACATATCTAATACTTAAAATGAAATTTCCAAGTTTAGAAAGTCATGAAATATTCACATGAATGAGAGAATAGCATGCTAGACGTGTAGTATAGGTAAGCCATTTAAGTGTTATTTTCACTTTTATTGAGTTAAACATGTTCAAATCTAGGTTTAGGTAAAGGAAAATCCATTATATGATGTTTTTATGAAGAAACCAACTTTTAAAGATGTGAACTATGGTATAGAGTTTATAATAAGTATGAGATCTATCATTTTTATGTAGTACAAAAGATAAATAATCATCTTATGAAAGATAAGTTGAGTTAGAGTTGGAATATGAGTGGCATAGGTTCATGATCTAATACCTAAACTTGAGGAAATGATAAAATAAGTTGAAAAACCAAGTGTGTGACCCTTGAACCATCACGACCAAATCTAGAACCATAATAAAAGTCATATGATAAAACCAAGTAAATAAAGTGAAAAGACCAACCAAAGTAAATATAACAACTCTATAAAGCTTAAAACTTTCAAAACAAGCTTAGAACTCTAAGTTGGGCTTTTACCAAATTTATGACCAGCAACTTAGTCCATCTATAAAAGTTGTTTCAAGACCCTTAAGAAGCCTACATAATACTCCCCAAGCCTAAAAAAGTGACTATCCTTAGTTTACATTAAAAACAATCCCATTTGAACACTTAAGCCCACATAAAAGTTCAAAAAGATGTTGACAGCACCAAGGCCATAAGACAAGGATGAAAATATGACCTTAAAGAGTATTTTAAGCTTAGAATAAAATCCTAAGCCTAAGCCCAAAAGATTTTCTAAGATAACAAAAAAGTCTAATAATCAAACAAAGCCCCAAAAAGACACCAAAACATGAGATCGCTATTGTTTTGATCAGTAGATTGATTTTTGTGCTTCATCTCAAAAATCTAACTAGACTACGTTAAAGTACACTTGAAAATGATGGAAATCAATTATAAGATTATAAAAAATGGATTTAAAACGAAAAAGTTATACCCGATTAAAGTTTTAAGTAAAACCAGAAAAAATATGAAACTAAGTTAAAAAGTGTAACTTAAAGACTTTTAGGTTAGTCTTCCAACTTTACCTTAAACTCTTAACTTTATCACATTTGCAATGTTCAAGAGACTTGATTGTAGGAGACGACTAGCCCCTAGATTACTACGACTAATTCACCATGGCTGAATGAGTGATTCTCGATGACTTCATGCTTAGTTTTGTTTGTAGTATAGATACACTTAAATTTATATAATGAATTTGAATGCTTGTAGGATATGGGAAATGCATGTATACTATGTTATGATTGAATGCTATTACTTGCTAAAGAGATAATAATGGGAATTGTTATGATAATAGTATGTATGGATTGCATGGAATGGAATTGCTTGATCACAATGGAGATTGAATTAATTAAGCATTCGATTAAGAAAATCAATGAGTCATGTATTTCTCATAATTGCATTATAATTATACTAACTGTCACCTTACGCAAAAGAAGGGAAGGGGCTCACAGGAGTGGGGTCTCTTGCTGGGATTATGTAAACCCTACTTTTAGTGGGCCTAAGATTTGATTAAGAGTACTTTTTGAATGTTCCCAAGGATCAACTAAATTAAAAACTTAAGTTTACATTTAGAAACGAATTAAATTTTTTCCAATTTAAGAGCCAATTATTGATAAAACCCAAGCTTGAAGAACTGCGAGCTCTAAAATCACTTAAAACCCTAAACCCTAAAACCATTAAGGAATTTTAACCCTAAGTAATTAATCGATAATTTAATTTGAATAATTTCATTCAACTTTAGAAAATTTCACAATTTTATAAAAATCAAATCATAAATTACAAAACAATGTAAGATGAAAACCCTAAAACAATTTCCTATAAGACCGTGCCCTTATCTTCATGTCTAAGCCTTACACATCAATAAGTAGACCAACCAATCACCTTAGATGACTTATCAATTGAGAGTTGGAATTATTTATCAATTGATGACTTATCAAAATTTAGTAATAAGACATTTTCCTTATCACCTCTTCACTTATACTATATATGGACAATTTTTCACATACTTAACTTTATTAAATGAGACAAGACCATTCTATGACCCCAAAGGACACTAAATGGTAGATTTGAACAAGGAGAAAAGGGGGGGTGGGGGGTGGGGCATACTCTTGTCTTTCAACCATCAATCATTTTCTCTTACACACCACTATTCACTCAATGCTTACATCATCAATAATAGCAATTGTTGACTTTGTGTAAGTTACAAGACAACACTTTCAAGACATCTTAAACACTCATTTCTCTCATTCCCCAATTGGCCACTCTTCCCCTTATTTCTCTCACTTTCAATTTCATTTTCACTTCTTATTTCTCTCATTTGAAACGAACATAAAAGGAGAAACAACCTTACCCCACAAAATCAACTTTGCCACCATTTTTCAAAACTTCACTTATGGCATTTCCTTCTCCTTTTCTTGTGTCATTTTCTTCCAACATCTAAGCTCTTTTAGAACCATTAAAACATTCCACAAACCCCATTCTTTGCAAAAAGAGGAAGCAAAGTTAAGAGCTTAAGTGGAACCTTTATGCATAATTATCATATTTTGCTTTAAGGACGAGTAAGTGTTTCTTGTGATTAGTGGGTTAGTGTTAATGTTAGGAGACTTTGGTTTCTTAAAGATATAAGTATGGTTTAAGTTGTTATAACACCAATGACCATTCTAAGAAGCAAACTCATGAAACCCTTACATGAAGTTGAAACATGAGCATATAAAGTTGGTGTTTTGTAAAGATACTTGTTTAATACTTTGAATGGAAGATTTTAAGTTGAGAAAATCTTGAAACAAGAACTTGAATGGAAGATGAGCATGCTAGATGTGAGGATTCAAAAGTCCTTTGAATGTTGATTTTATTTCCATTAAGTTAAACATGCTCAAATCTAGACTTAAGTTAAGGAAAAATTCATCACATGAAGTTTTATGAAGAAACCAACTTTGTATGATATGAGCTATGATATGGAAGCTGTAATAAGTGTAAGATCTTCTATTTCTTTGTATGAAACATGAGTTAAAGAATCATCTTATGGAAGAAAAGTTAAGTTAAGATTTGGATACAAGTAGTTTAAGTGCATGATTTAACACCTAAACTTAAGGAAATGATGAAATAAGTTGAAAAATCAAGTGAGAACCCCTTGGAATCATCACGACCAGATCTAGAACATGGGTAAAAGACACTTAAAAATATGGTAAAAGTAAGTGAACAAAGTGAAAAGATCAACTAAAGCAAGTATAGTAAGTATACAAAGCCTAAAACTCAAAATCGAGCCTAAAACTCTCAAAACAAGCCTAGAACTTTAAGTTGGGCTTTCAATAAAATTCTTATCAGCACTTTAAAACATTAAGAGAGGTTGTTTTGAAGCCCATAAGAAATCCACATAAGACTCCATATGTCATGACTAGGGGAGGCCTAGTAGGATTACCTAAAATTTTCATAACATGTGTGCACCCATGATATGAAAATCACCTTGCAAGTCAGAGATTACAAGACTCTGAATGATTAATTACTAAGGTTATTGATTTTTAAGTAATTAATTTACAGTAAAATTCAAATATAAATAACTATGGGTATCCGATATCCCACAACTCCTCAAAACTACAGAGAATTGGAATCCCCTACCAAATAATAAGATAGGATATACCAATATTACAACAGAAATACAAGAAAAATTAAATTATCAACAAAGTTTGTTTATGTATCATCTAAAGAGTACTCAACTATTTCTAATACTAAGATATATATCTTCATCTCATACTCGGCACTCGAGACTTATCACAATCCTAATGTAAGTAAACCTGCAAGAGAAATTATGAGGGAGTGAGCATATAACAGCTCGGTAAGTTCATTCCTCGCCACCATCATTTAAGCAAGTTATTACACATTATTATCATATATGCAAGCAAGCTATCTACATACAAAATGAATGCAGGCACGATGAATGCAAGCAACACAACCATAGGAGTCTGAAACTATAGAAGGTATAGAATTATTTCGTCTACACTTTGATTATCCCCTGTACTTACACGTACAGGGCACCTCAACTTACCCCCATGAGGCTACCTAGGGGCCTCACCCCACTAGGCGACACTCGACTATTACCATAGCCGAGAAAAGAATCTCAATTCAAATAGGGGGATTCTAAACTAGGACTATTCATCCTCCAAGGCCCCTCGAGCACAAACTTGCGATTCCATCTCGCAAACCAAAATTAACCAAAGCCTTATAGGCATAATAAAGCTAGTCCTCTCGCTATTAAGTGGAGAACTCATGCTAACTTTGCCTTAATGATAAAATATCATTTCTAGCACTGCGGCTCTTATCAAAATTGTACAAAATACGTTTAAGATTAGGAAAACTTTTTTCAAAAATACCCTTTTCAACATTTTGCAAAGCTAGCACTCTCCATCCATACATTTACTGAGTCATAGACATGCGACGAATAGAATCGGTTATTTGGGTCAGATATTTATATTTATCAATTTAAAAAAAAGTGATTACATAGATGATGGTATACAAGCAGAACAGTTATTCAAAGATATAAGCAACAGCAAGCAGCAAAACATCATGCAAATAACACGCACAAGCAAGTAGCAGGTTATTAGAACTCCCTCACTTGGATTTTTACTCATTCTCTAAACCTTTGGGGTTTCCAAAACTCAATATTGAACACCTAAAATATAATAACACTTATAAGTATTCTGAAAAGTCAGACTCCTTAGTTAACTAAAAGTCTATTGTAGTTTATCTAATTTCCCTCAATATAACCCAAGTATAATGTGTATAGGGTTTATCATACTCAATGGGGTTAATAGTAACTATTTTCTTATATTTATAAGTTACAAGACTTCTTTTATGTATTTTTGAACTTTTTCGTTTTAGCTCGGATCGTTATGAACTATAGTCTATTTTGATCGTTTTCGAGCGTATTTTCTCGTAACGAAGTTCGTTTTGGATGTTGTGACTTGTAGCGTAAATTGTGATATAAAAATATCACAACACTTATTATTTAAGTTTAAAAATTATAAAATATTGATTTTCGCTTTTTCTTAACATATTTATGATTTAATAATTATTTAAATCATATATTTGATATTTTTATTATTTTGAGTATATTTTCCTATTTTTGAGATTTTTAACTTTATTATGATTATTATCATTATTATTACCTTTATTATTTTTACTATTTCTCATTTTCTTATTTATTATTTCTCTTATGTACTTTACGATTATACACATATATATATTTTATAATTTATTTTATTGAAAAATCTTTAATTATGGTATTATATATATATATACATATACACCTTACATATTTACGAATTTATTAAATATATTATATATGCTAATACATATTCGGTATACTACTTATATATATATTATACATATTATATATGTATATGTATTTATTGAAAATAAACATATTCTTATATACATATTCATGTATTCATGTATTTATATTTATATATATATAAGTCTTACATATGTACATACATATAAATACATATATATATTCGGTATATACATATAATTACCACTCATGGAGGTATACTAATATATATATATGTACTATACGATTATATTTATATATACTAAAATAATTATACATGGAGATACATATATATATATATATATATAGTTATGGTACAAAAATATACATATATACTATAGTTATTTAATAAAATACGTAATACTAATTATATGTATTCCTAAAAAAATACATAATACATACTCTCCCGTATAATATACCTATGTACATACATGTATAGATACATAACCTTATACATACATATTTAATTAACTCTAAGTATTTATGCACAACTTGTACTAGTTATGTTATATGTATAAAAATACTATACAACTACTTTATTTATACATGTATATACTATATAATATACATCTATATAAAAATAAATACTTACCTTTTTCTTTTAATTATTTCCTTCTTCTTTCCTTCTTCTTTCCTTCCTTCTTTTTTTCTTTCTCACGTTTGTTTCCAGAAAATTTTTCTTCGGTTTGCTTTCCACTTTAGTTTCCAGATTTTTGTTTTGTTTCTTTTTTTTTTTCTTCACGTGAGCAACAAGCTTAATTTATAAGCTAAGATAATTTTCAATCTTTTACATTAATGAGGATAAGATAAATGTAATCATTTGTAATCTTTTCATTTAGTTAAGCTCAACACTTGGCAATTGTATTTCATCACGTGGGCTGCTTGTTTGGCTTTCATTTTGCTGATTTTTTTGTTTCGAATTTGTAGGATGTGGACTTGAAGTGAAAATGCAAAGAAGGAAAAGAGATAAATTGGAAATGAAAGAGAAAGAACATGAAAATTATTAACAAATATATGTAATTTTTCGAATCATATAAATTAAAACGATTCTCCTTGTAAATTAATTTTCAAATTTTTGTGAAATTTTGTCAATTTAATTGGTACCTATTACAATTATAATTTTTACAAATTATTGTGGCGATTTTGTTAAAATTTCATGCGAATAGGAGTTTTAGTCGAAAATTGCAATCGACTATAATTTTATCATTATTGAGTAATATTTAATTATTTTATAGGTTTATATTTATAATTTTAGAGTTTTGATCAAATTTGGGTTCAATTTTGGTTAATGGTGTATAAGTCAGTTTTAGGATTTTATTACGCGATTTAAGATTTTGATCAATTTTTGAGGTTTTTACTACTTATAATATATTTAGATTTATGATTTATTAAATTTTTATCTTGCTTGGTTTTAATGACTCTTCAAGTCATCTATAGTATTAGGGCTCAATCCTACTCTTAAATAGCTAAATTTGCTGAGTTTACACTTGGGCCTAACAAAGTCACTAACTTTAGTTTGAACAAAAAATAAGCCCATTTGACAACTTAAGCCTACTAAAAGGCTCATGAAGTGGTGGTTAGCTTTAGGAGTATAAATCAAAGTTGTAAATCTGATCTCAAGGAGTATTTTAAACTTAGGATAAAATCTTAAGACCAAGCCCAAAGGATTTCTTAAGTTACCAAAAAGCCTATTTACCAAACAAGGCCCAAAAGCACTCTAAAACATGAGGATCGCTATTGTTCTGACCTATGGATAGATTTGCGTGCCTCATTTTGAAAATCTAATCTCACCACGTTAAATTACACTAAAAAATGATGAAGATTGACTATAAGATCATAAAAATCGAGTTTAAAACAAAAAAGTTATGCGTGATTGAACTTTAAGTAAAAACTGGAAAAAGTTACGAAAACTAGTCAAAAGTACAACTTAGGGAAATTTTCCTAAGTTTATTTCAATCCCTTATAAATATTATTTCGATGACTAGGGGATACTGTGTACGGAGACGACTTACCTCTGGATTACTTTAATTGATCCACATGGCAGAGTGAATAAATTCCCGATAACTCTTTACTTGATTTTGCTTATAGAATAGATGTACATAAACTTATATATATAAATTTGGATGCTTGTGGGATATAGGAAATGCATGTGTATGAATTTGTGGATGAATGCGATGGCTTGGTAATTATATAATAATAGGATTTGTTTGTGATAATTTATATGTGCACATTGCATGGAATGAAATTGTCTGATCACCTTGAAAATTGAGTTAATCACTTATACAATTAAGAAATTAAAATGAATCATGCATTCCCTATATTGCATACGGATAACAGCGACTGCTGCTTCACATAGAAGATGGGAAGGGACTCATAAGAGGATGTGTCTCCTGCAGGATTGGGCACTAGCTATGTCATCATATATATTGAGTCTCTATCCTAAACTGATGGGGTTACTAGGTGCTGGGAGACGCTAACCGTCGGCGAGGGGCCGAGTCTTGTGGCTTCTGCTTAGGGCATGTATTTGTGGATTGTGGAGGCCACCACACTATTAGACTTGGGATTTTAAAAATATGATTTGTTAAAGGAAGTATATACATATACATATATATATATATATACATATATACATATATATATGTATATAGTTTTGTTTTGGCTTAAGCACAATAGTGCAAATGGAATTAAACCCAAGGTCTAGAATCCGAATTTTGGTTTGGGTCGGTTAATTATCTTCAAACCCCGACTACAGGAGGCATAATTCTAAGTCGTATGCAGTTCCTAGGTCACTGCATGCATTGTTTGGCATACTGATTGTTCATGTATTCATATGATTGTCTATCTAATAAATTTCTATCATGCGATATTGATGAGGGTAATTATCTCATTAAGCTTAAGCTTACACTCCTATAGATTTTTGTTGTTGTAGGAAAACCTCTTCTCTAATTTGGGTCAAGGCATACCCGTAGTAAGTCTCGTGTAGGGATGGGTTGGAGCATTCAAAGAGCGAAGAGGGCATTTTGTAATAGATTTATAGATATTTAGTACTTTTATATTTTTGTTCATAACATAGATTAAAATCTCTATTACAATTCCCTTGTGAACCGCATCCGTTGTAATATTCTTTTGGTGTGGGTCTCACGAGCCCATACAATTAGCTAATTTATACCATAGAAGTAATTTTAGTTAACTTGCTCTATATTACTTGTCTATGGGCCTAGTGGTAACGTATAGTGGAAGGAGCCTTGTGTGTCGTATGAAAGGCCTATGATTAGCAAGAGGGTTGATAATAGACCTTTATACGGTATACGGTAACCTACCACAACAACGATACTGTTGGGTCATGATAGATTATGCTAATGAGCCATTTATATTATTGAGTCTCTAACCTAAGCTTTTGAGCTTACTAGGTGCTAAGGGACGCTAATCGTTAGTGAAAGGCTGTATCTTGTGGCTTCCGCTTAGGGCGTGTGATGTGGATTGCAGAGGCTACTACACCGTTAAACTTGGAAATTTTGACTTAAAAATTTTAATTTTGAAAGGAAAGGTATATTTTCTATATGAAAAGTAAAGCTATGTATATTGTATAATTGTTTGAGTTGATTTGAGCATGTTGGTGCATTTGGTATAAAAACCCCAAGTGTTAAGACCTAGTTAATGGTTTGTATCAGTTAATTATCGTTGCAAGTATTGTTTGGCATTTTGATTATTCATGCATTCATATGTTGTGCATTATATTATGTTGTTTTGTATAGCATGGTCGAGGGATTTATTCACTAAGCATAAGCTTACACCCCGATAGATTTTTGCTAATGCAAGGCCATCTTTTTGTTCATTCGGGTTGCAAAATGCT
Organism: Lumnitzera littorea; assembly: GCA_024138015.1. Classification (NCBI taxonomy): domain Eukaryota; kingdom Viridiplantae; phylum Streptophyta; class Magnoliopsida; order Myrtales; family Combretaceae; genus Lumnitzera; species Lumnitzera littorea. The sequence goes on along the minus strand of JAMXBB010000007.1, from coordinate 62,487,079 downwards.
CGAAGTGAGTCTTATGATGAGATGGGGTGTGGGTCCAGGATGAGAAGAGAGAATTTTTGTGTAAATAGTGAACTGTAAATGTATTTACTTAGCTAGATTTTCCTAATTCAGTTGTCTTATAGTTTTGAGTATATTGTAATATTCTTTTGTTGTGGAATTTGACAATTCCACACCTTAACTTTAGTATTTTTGTAATTAAATGTTAATTTTAGTTATCCCTCTTAATATTGCTTACCTATGGGCCTGATGGTGACAATGAGTGAATGGAGTTTTATGTGTTATATAGAAGGTCTATGATCAACGAAGGGGTTGGTCATAGATCTTTATGTGGTACATGGCAATCTACTAAGTGAGGTAGAGAGGCATATAACTAGGTTAAGATCTCTAAACAATCAAGTGAACAACTTAACTTTTTCTTAAAGAATGTGTAATATTTAACGAGTTTTTGTATTGATCAAGGAAACGTGAATAGGGTTCGTAGGAACTTTGTACTCTTAATGATGCATGAAGGAGAGACCCTTATTGAATACTGTCACAGACAAAGAATTCTCTATGAGGACATGACATTAGTAGGAATGCCATGTAGACTTCGAGACAAATGGACATCTTGGAGGTTAGGATTGAGCCCCCATTGAGAGGCTGTTATTGAGACATTTTGATCTATATGCCTGGACTAGTCATATCTGACGTGGAGCTAGCTTATGTAATGGAGTAGGAAGAAGGAGTCGGTGTAGAGGCCAAAATGGTTCTTTTAGTGCAAGATGGCTCGAGGATGAGTGCGCCTAGTTTTAAGTACTAGCATTAACTGGGGCATGGCTATGTCTTTGCATGAGACCTAAGGGTCGATCACCCTAGACTGGTCTAACTTAATGCACAGCATGGGGTTCCTCCACCTGTTGGTCCTGCTAACATTTGCTTTCCCTATGTAGAGCCTGATGTTATCGATATACACTTAGATGCCCCTGAGTGGGAAGATGGCATCAACATCCTACCCATCATCTCGAGAGAATATCGAAGGGAAGTGAAACCTGAGCCAGATCCTTGTGAGTTCCTACTGCATCATGAGCTATACTTAGTTTATTGTCTGAGGTCACCACTTAACCCAAATGTAGATGCCTCATTGCTACTTCCAAGGAGGAGCTGAATGATGATGATGCTAGACCTTCGATGAGGAATAGTTAGTTATGGACATTTTAACTTCCAAAGTGTTTCAATTGTTGTTGTTGCTATTTAATTTGAGCGAAAGTTGTAATGAGGTTCTTATGTATTATGTTGTATGCAATTTTAATTCATGGTTGTATTAAGTATTGTTGAAGTAATTGTAAGAAGTAAGTGTAACTTCGAAAGGATATGCACTTGAACCTCATGCGTGTTTTGAGAATTTATAAAAGAACTTGTTGTGTGTTCTATGTAATTTGATTCCTATTTCAATAGTGTAATTAAAAAGAAATGCTTTATAATGGGAGTTATGAATAAGGACACTATGATTCCCAAGCAATAAAGTTATTTCATCTAAGTAAAGGATTGGATTGAGTAAATTGTGAATTGGATTAACCATATTACACCTGACCTTGGAAATTTTATTTTCAATAAACAGAGGTATGGGAGACGACCTCTAAGAGATAGAGCACCACTGGAACAAAATCTAGAACAAAATGCACCTGTTGACCATATTGAGGAAATATTGATGGCCATACAGGCAAATAATGCTTTGTTAAGAACTTTCTTGGAAAGAACTCAAGTACCTCCACCACCAATACCCCAAGAGCATATCTTACAAATGCTTATACTACCACCTATGACCATGGCAGGGTAGTACGCAATAGCACCACCACCTCTACCACCACCAATAGGGCTAGCCAAAAACTCTTACCCAGTTCCTCATGAGCCTTAACAGCAAAGGAATCTGTTGCTTGAACTCCTGAAATATAATAGATACTTTAATGGAAATGTGACCTGACCCGATGAGGCTGAGATTGGTTAATGTAAGTGGAGAGATTGTTTGAAGCCTTTAAAGTACCGCATCATTTAAGATTGATCTATGGTACTTATTTGCTCTGTTTGAGGGCAAGAACATGGTGGCAAATGAAGAGAGAAAACCTAAGGCACCCCATTACATGGGAAGATTTTAGAGGGGAATTCTTAAGGCATTATTTCCCGGAGAACTTGCGAGTAAAATACAATAATGAATTGTTTAGAATTAGAAGAGGAAACCATACTTTCAAGCAGTATGAGGCAACCTTTACACGCCTACTCTAGTTTGTTCCACCTGAATATCATAATAGTGATTGGATGAAGAAGTAGATTTTTTTTAGGGGATTAGACCTCAAATGAAAAGGAAAGGTTTTAGAATTTCAGCTAAGGACCTACAGTGAGGCTGTAGAGAAAGCAGAAGTGTTAGAGATTACCAAGAGGCAAGGAGAAGAAACGCTGAAACCAAAAGTGACTGTTTTTAGAAAAAGGCCATTTGAAGGACCTGGAAGTTCGAGTTCTAAGGTAAGAAAGATGCTAAGACCCTATAAGGTGATCTATAAGAAGAATGGAAATGGGAATGGAAGGGTTACTTATTGGAAATGCAAGGGGAATCACTATCCCCGAGATTATGGTTAACTCACAAACATTAAGAGCTTAAAATTTTTAAATATATGCTACTTTTGAGCATTAAAACATAAAAATATGAATTATACTTGTGATGAGTAATTATATGTGATTTTAATAAAGATTTATACACATTTTCTTAAAAATTTATCAAATCACTTATAATTGTTAGAGAAATCCTCCAAAAAAGTATTTGGTTTCACACACTTATCATAAGATCAGCTTCTATCGTACGATGGTTTAGACAATAGGATTGTTACGACTTTATCACTTTGAGGCATAACAGTTCTTAGTTAGTATTAGAGCTAGGTTCTAGTGAACTCACTTTAAAGCATCTTAATTAAAAGGAAATAGACATCATAGGGACACAGTAAGAGTGGGTCGTAACAATGGGCAGTAAAGATTGTAATCGGAATTATAAAGTAAAGTAACTTTAATATTGAATACAATATATGTTAATTGATCTTATATCCATCTACATGACTATATGGGTAAATTGATAGTTAGTTGGTTGCAATTTAAGTGGAATAATCTAATACAAATTTAAGATGCAAAGATTGTTGTTAGAGATGGCTAACTAGAATATGTTTAGGATTGTGGATGAGATTATTAATAAGTATATTGATGGGATATGTTATAGTTTGCAAGACTCATGAATATTAATGGAAAATGACTTGAGGCCTCTATATAATAGGTATACTACTAGAGTTGCTTTTGAGTAGAGATGGATAGAAAGTGAAGGGATTATGGCTTTGATGATGCCAATAAGATACTTGCTAGCAAGATTAGAGAAGAAGGGGGACCCCATCTTGCTAGTATTACTCATATTCGAGCAAGTTTACCTTATATACTTAGATGTTACCCTTAAGGAGTTATTGAATAGTTTCCATATTTTTTTGACCCAACGAAGGTAGGAATTGACATACCCTTATAATAGAATGAACCTCACCCTAAACCAATAATACCTAACGCACCATAAGAAGACCAAAAACCTATAGAACTCCATGACAATACTCAACTAGGGCTGGAGAATAATCATGAGTTAGTTGAGGGTGAAATGGAGGATAATGTAGAGGGAGATCCAGAGGAAGAAGAACATGAAGAGGAGAAGCCAAAAATGGACATTGAGGGAGATCTTGGCAAGGATGTGCATGTTGTAGCGATGCAAGCTATAATTGATGTTGAAATTGTAAGAAATGATGTAGGTGAGTAATCAAGAGCTAATTCAAAAAATGAATCAAAACCTATATCAAAGGATCAATCAGAGCCTAATATAGAGGCTAACCCTGTACATGTAGCTCATGAAGTAATAGTTGATAATGATGCTAAGGAGTCAAATGATGACAAAGTTTATGAAGTAATTATTATTCCTGATAGTCCTAAGTTAGTACAGTTGAGTTATAAATTTGTAGGTGGAGAGGAGGATAATATAGTGGGTGGGTATATAGATTGGATTCCTTTTAAGCAAGTGGTGCAACTAATAGCTTAGATGATGAATAGTTCTAGATGGATGACTTTGTTTTGCTAGGTCCTTAAAGATGTCATTTTTTGACTTAATTGGATGTAAATTTGATCTTTTGATGTATCTTTGTGATTTTTGAGGTATCTGCAGCTTTTGAGCATATATAGATGTTGTAAATATTTTATGTACTCAATTAGTAAGAGATGTAACATTATCATATGTATCTCAATGGCTAGTCATGTAAATCTTTTGTATGTATAGTTGTAAATATCAAGTGATAGGGATTACAAACCAAATACGTGCTCTCAAGGTCATGGGCTTGCTTAATTGGCTCGTCGAGCTATTCGAGGTGAGCTAAGTACCAAGCAACAATGCATTTCTTAGTCCAACTTGCCGAGCTACTTCACTCTCTACGCCATTTAGGAAGTTGCTGAGGTGATTAGCTAACATGCCAAGTCGACCCCTCCATAACAAACCCCAGTTTAAGCATCCAATTAAGACATAGCTAACCTCAACAATGCTGAGGTTGAGCTAATAACCGTTAGGAGCTAATCATTCAAGCCAGGCCCAAAAATGAGTTAGCCCTTAAGTCAACCTCAGTCCAATTCCAATTGTTTGAGCTACCAAATTGTCGATGCTAACCTTACCTAATCAGAATTTGCCCCTGCTCAGATACAGTATCATAAGGACCATAGAATTAACAAGCTGCATACGCGCTATCCTTTTTTTTTTTTTTTACATCCATACTATCCTTTTTGATAAAAGACATTCTTTTTGCACGGTTATATTGATACCCTTGTAAATTTTTCCCCTTTTTTCTTAGCTACTAAAGATCCTTTCCTGTAATTTCTTATAACTTAGGACTTACCTTAATTGAGTACTATAAATACTTGCAAATTGTAATAGCTACGAGGACAACATACAAAGTATACACTAAACTTTTATGCTTTTTTGAGCTAGGTGTTATTTTGCTTACTCTTGAGCTACTCTTATCTAGCCCATTGAATGTGGACTAATGGTGACTAACCTCCAGCAATACTTGTACGTCATATAAAGTGTGATCCGAGCTCATTTGAGGTGTTGGTGCATCATATTCATCGTTGGTGCATAGGAACCCCTAATCAACCTTCAACTCTCATTTATCCTTCGGACCATTTCATGGTCTGAACCCACCCCTTGGTTACGCATGATATTGGGCTCGTATGTTCATCCACGGACCCATATCATCTTAGTATCAAAGGCTAGACTACATTCGAAGGCTAACTTTTACTACCTTTTTCTTTAAGTAATTTGTTATTGGTTTTATGTGTTCGAGGTTTTTGTTAACATTAGTAGTTTGCTAGGTGAATAGTGTTGAAGACATTCGATGCTTTGTTTTCCTCTATTTCTTATATGCAAAAACATAGTAGTTATCGACTTGTTCACTATACGTAGTTGTAGGAGCATTAGTTACTGTTTTACTATTGTTATTCATAAAAGGGCTCTGAGTGGTATTTTTAAACATGAATTTTGTGAGTTAAACCAACAATGTCATATTCAAGTGTTCAAGGAACTCTAAGAAACCAAGAAAGTGGTGGTCAACATGGTCAAGGGCAAGAAGGAAGCTTTACACCTCAGTCAATGAGTGACCGCTTGGATAGGCTTATCGACTTGGTAGCTAGTTTGGTGACTGTTATCCAAGAAGATAAACAATGAGATAGAAATAGCCTAACTAGAGGACGTGAGCAACAAGAGCAAGGTGATGGTTAGTTTAGCTAAGCTAATGTTTGACTACCCCGAATTGAAGGAATGAGTAGAGTTACTAGGTATAAGCTAGCACTCGAAGAAATAGAAGAAGAAGAGGAAGGAGACGATAAAGTGGAGGAGTACTATGAGCTTAAAGAAAGGAATAGATGAACCCCTAGGATTGAAGGGTTGAGGATGCGTATTCCAAGCTTTTTTAGAAGTAGAGATGCTAAGGATTACCTAGATTGGGTAGACAAAATTAAGAAGCAATTTGAATGCCACAAAGTGTACAATAATGCAAAAGTTAGACTTGCTACATTGGAGTTCATTGGTTACATCACCCTGTAGTGGAAAAACTTGTAAACCACTGGATGAAGGGGGTCATGAGGAGAAAGTTTGTGCCAAGCTAATATCTACACGATGCTTTCAAAAGGTTATAGGAATTGAGGCAAGGAGGATCGACTGTTGACTTATGTCAAGGAATTCCAAATGTTGATGATTCGATGCAAAGTTAGTGAGCTAGAAGACCAAATTGTATCCCGATTCATCGGTGGATTAAAATATGAGATTGGAGATATCCTGAAAACCATGGATATTAAGACACTTGACGACGCAATCTGAGCTACCCAAAGGATAGAAAGGTATCGAACAAGAAGGTTCCGACCACTAGTTAGCTAACCTGACAATAACCGAACTATTCTAAGTAGACCTGTGTGAATGGAACTAAGTAAGGTTGTTGAGATTTGACTTGCTTAAACTACTTGAGCAGAGGGGAAGGAAGTCCTAAGGAAGTTTGAGAAAGGCTAAAGTTCGGGGAGAAAGACGAGTGAGATCAAGTGTTTCAAATGCCAAGGATTTGAACACATGGTCGCTCAGTGGCCAATTAGAAGAATTATGGTGATCTGAGGTGAGGTGCCAACTATCGAAGTAAACAATATTGATGAGGAAGTAGAGGAGTTGAAGGAGGACAAATAGGTCGAGTTGTCCAAGGAAGAAGTTATCTACAATGAGAAAGGCAACTTTATGCCGACTACTCTAGTGTTGAGGGGGACAATGAATGTCAGTCTTATACCTAAAGACGAACAAAGAGAAAATCTCTTCTACATTGGATGCAAGGTGAATGAGTCACTATATACCCTGATCGTTGATAGTAGGAGTTATACTAATGTAGCCTCTGCATTTATGGTCCAACAATTGAAATTTCCAACCAATCCTCACTTGAAACCTTATAAGCTTCATTGGCTTAGTGATAAGACAGCCCTACAATTGAACAAATAGGTGTTTATGCTGATCTGCATTAGCAAATATCAAGATAAAGTCCTTTGTGATGTACTACCCATGATTGCATCCCACATTCTACTTGGACAACCATAGATGTTCAATCAAGTTATGGTATATTACGGAAGGAGGAATACATGTTCTGTAGAGCATAAAGGCAAGAGGATGAAATTGAGTCCTATGACTGTTGAGTAGGTAAAGGTGATGTAGTCCCAACTTAGTCGAACCTTGAACAAAGAAGCTTTGGTAATGACCCGAGCTAAGATAAAAAGAGAAATAGAGCTTGAAGGACCGACCTATCTATTGGTTCGAAGGATACTAGAGATGAGGTTCGAGGAGAGGGAGTAGCCTGTCAAGGTGAAAACATTACAAGAAGAGTTCGCCGATTTGTTCTTAAAAGAGCTACCGGAAGGACTACCTCCCATTTGAAGCATCAAACATGCAATTGACTTGCAGCTAGGAACCGCATTGTCGAACAAGCTTACCTATAGGCTAAACCTTGAACAGACCATTGAGCTATAAAAGTAAGTAGATAAGCTATTGAAGAAGGGGTATGTACGCGAGTCCCTTAGCCCCTATGCCATGTTAGCCTTGTTAGTGCCGAAGAAAGATGGGTCTTGGAGAATGTGTGTAGACAGTTGAGCAATCAATCGAATCACCATCAAGTATAGGTATCCCATAGCCAGGCTTGATGACATGCTTGATAAATTAAGTAGAGCAAGAGTGGTCTCCAAGATTCACCTCAAATTTGGATACCATCATATTCAAATGTGCAAAGGTGATGAGTGGAAGACCACATTCAAAACACGCCATGGATTAAATGGATGGCTTATACTTGAAGCACTTGATCTGGCTCATCTTCTTGCTAGATCCTTGCCCTTTCTCATAAGTTCAGGTTGGCACGTTACTATTAGGTTGGCCCTTCTTCTTAGCTCGGACATCCACCCTTTGGATTGGCTTGATACTTGACTAAGCTCGGCAACTTCCCTGTCCTACTCGATTAGTCAGCAGTCTGGATAATACTTGACTTCTTTTCTACCTCTCTACTTGTTGGGCTATTCTAATTGTCAAGCCCTATTTTGGTTTCCTTAATTTAACCTATATTAAGCCTAACCCACTTAATATAAATTATTTGACATTAAATTAAGGAAATGTTTTTCTAAAAATTTTAAAAATTGGAGTCATCAATCAGTTCAATTGGTAAAAATGAAATTAGGGTTTTCAAGTGGGAAAACCCTAATTTAGCCACTAGTCTGTTAATATTCTAAAAAAATTGATTTTTAAAAAATTAAACCAGAAAAACCAATTTTGGAGGCTAATCTATTAAGATTAAGTCATCATGTAAAAATTAAGAAAAAATTGATGGGCTTTTATTTTTATAATTTTCTAACAGTGCTAAAAATATACCTAAATAAACAAAAGACAATTAAAGTGATTTATTATTATTATTTTATTACGAATTTCTAAGAAAAAGGAAATTTTTTTTTTATTTTTAGACAGTTGTCCTAAAGGTGCCTACGTACCTATTAGTCGGGATCAAACCTGCCGTAGTTCTTTTTGTCTTTTAATTTTTAGTAGGTGGGTCATTTTTTATTTTGAAACTAAACTAGGTATACGTTTATTTATCAATTTATTATTTAAAAAAAACCTAAAAAATCTAATTTTCCTGAATTAAATAGAAAACCCTAATTTACTGAATCCCTTTTTTAAAAAATTCAATTTAATATTTTTTTTTATTTTTCAAAACCACTATATGTCAAAATATATATTTTATTAAAAAAACATGATTTTTCAATAAAAATTAATTCAACTAAATTTTATTGAAATGGCTTTAAAAAATTTGCAATAAAAATACATAACAAAAAAAAATTAATGAAAATTTACCTACTATTGGATCATGTTGGTGTTGGGCGATGATAGGTGATGGATGGGCGACAACGGGCACTGTTGGGCAAGACTGGGCGAGGGCTGGGTGATGCTGGGTTATTATTTGGCAAGAGCTAGGCAACGTTAAGGTGCTGTTGGGCGACATTAGGCGAGTGATTGGGCGATAGTTGGCAAATGTGGGTAAGTGTGAGCAAGCGACTTAGCGAACATAGGCTATGTTGGGTGATAGTGGGCAACACTATGCGATAGTGGGTGACGGCTGCACGACAGTAGGTAATGGCTGGGCAACAGTAGGCGATAGCTGGGCGACTGTCAGAGATATTGGGCGATACTAAGCGACAATGGGCAATACTAGTAGTGCGTGTGGTAGTTTAGGTGTTTGTGAAGGAGTGTGATTTTAAAAAAAAAAAACCTTCCACAACTACCCCGTCGATGTGTTATTTATAAACTCAAAATCAAATCTTTTGTATCGAAGATATGGAATATACGATTATGATTTCTCAAGGATTTACCCTAACTTTTAGAAACCCTAATTTATTTTGGGCTTTTTTTTATTTTTTCAAAGTTCGATCCGATCCACTACAATTTAGCCCAATAATTCTCTAATATGATTTAAGCCCCTAAATTAGATGAATTTTTATTCTATATTGGTTTGGCCTAAAATTAATTAATCTTATATCATCACCTTATCCGACAACTCAACTTAATTCAACTTGATACGACTCGACTCACGACTCAACTTACTATGACCTAACTTGATTTTCTCTTTTTTTTTTTCTTAATTTTAATTTTTCATTTTTTTCTTTTAATTTTCGTTTTTTATTTTTTTTAATGTTTTAATTTTTCTCTTTATTTATTAAACAGGCTCAATTAACAAAAAAAAAAAAAAAATAGAAAATGGCAAAAACGAGGTATCTACAACTGCCCCTCTTTGTAGTGAAGTTCGATTAGAACTTTGCTACAAAGACAGAAGAGATACACATTTTTACTAAACCTGACTTGGATAATCTAAAGAGAATATATCTCTTCAAGATTAAAAACTCATTTTGGCAGATAATCCAAAGAGGATAGATCTTTTTGAGATTCCAAAAAAACTTTGTTTTAGTTTATGAATGATCCAAAGAGGATAGATTTCCTCAAGATTCTTGCTTTGTTTGATGAATAGTTCGAAGAGGATAGATCTTTTCGAGATTTTTTTTTATTTGGTGATTAACTTAAAGAGGATAGATCTCTTTGAGATTTGTTTTGAGTTAGTGGATGATCCAAAGAGGATAGATCTCTTCGAGATTCATGTTTTATTTGATGAATATTCCGAAGAGGATAAATCTCTTCAAGATTTCTTTTGACTTATTGAACAATCCGAAGAGGATAGATATTTTCGAGATTTGTTTTAGTTAATCTGAAGAGGATAGATCTCTTCGATACTAGTTTTGGCTAATTTAAAGAGGATATATCTCTTCAAGACTCGTTTTGGTTAATGCAAAAAGGATAGATCTTTTCGAGACTCATTTTAGCTAATCTAAAGAGGATAGATCTTTTTGAGATTACCTTTTTCTTGTAGATGATCCGAAAAGGATAGATCTCTTAGAGATTTTTACTTTATTTTATGGATGATTCGAAGAGGATAGATCTCTTTGGAATTTCAAGAAAACTTCCTTTGGTGGATAATCCGAAGAGGGTAGATCTCTTCAAGATTTCAAAAAACTTCCTTTGGTGGATGATTTGAAGAAAATAGATCTCTTCGAGATTTTAAAAAACTTTCGATTTGAAGAGGATAAATTTCTTCAAGATTTCAAATAAACTTCCTTTAGTTTGATAATCCGAAGATGATACATTTCTTCATGATTTCAAAAAAACTTGCTTTGGTGGATAACTCAAAAAGGATAGATCTCTTCAAGATTTCTTTTAGTTTAATCCGAACAGGATAGATCTCTTCGAGATTCTTGTTTTATTTTAGTGATTTGAAGAGGATTATCTTAACTTGGTAGAGAATCTGAAGAGGATAAATCTCTTTGAAATTTCTTATGACTTGGTGAATAATCTGAAGAGGATAGATCTCTTTGAGATTTCTTTTGACTTGGTAGAGAATTTGACGAGGATAGATTTCTTAGAGATTTCTTTTGACTTGGTGGAGAATCCGAAGAGGATAGATCTCATCGACCACACCGCTAAACTTGGGATTTTTAAAAATATGATTTGATTTTGGTAAAGGAAGTATACATATATATATATATATATATATATATATATAGAGAGAGAGAGAGAGAGAGAGAGAGAGAGAGAGAGAGAGTTTTGTTTTGGCATGAGCACGATAGTGCAAATGAAATAAAACCTAAGGTCTAGAACCCGGATTTTGGTTTGGGTCGGTTAATTATCTCCAAACCCCAACTTCAGGGGGTATAATTCTGAGTCGTATGCAGTTCCTAGGCCACTGCATGCGTTAATTGGCATACTAATTATTCATGCATTCATATGATTGTGCATCTAATAAACTTCTGCCATGTGGTACTGACGAGGGTAATTATCTCACTAAGCGTAAGCTTACACCCCAACAGTTCTTTTCCTTACAGGTTGATCGATAGTTAGGAATGGGATAGGAATCGTGTGCAGAGTGCTACCATTGAATTAGTATGATGAAAAGCTTATGTAGTTAATTCGGAATGCTTCGAAAAAAATGACTAATGTCTCATTTAAGTTTAGTATCTTTAGTAAGTTTAGAATTTTCTAAAATTGTCTATCTTATTTCATTATTTTGGTAGGGGATACTGATTCTCTACGGTTCTAAGGAATTGTGGAAAAATGGTTATCCATAATTATTCATATTATATAATGAGTTAATGAACTAAAATTTAAGACCCTAGTAAATAACTATTTAGAGTCTTGCAATCTCTGACTTACAAGGTAATTTTCTTATCATGGGTGCATACGTGATATGGAAATTCTAGGCAATACTACTAGGCCCCTCCTAGGGTCGCTACAGTCTTTTACTAGGATCGTCATCCTATCTATTCCTTTATAGGATTACTTACTCAAAGGAGTACTATCTATTCCTTAGTTAGATCATTTACTTAGACAAGCATCATCCAGTCATTTAAAAGATCACCTACTCATGAGAGCACTGTCTCATTTTGTTTTTAATAGAATGTCCTCTTATCTTGTTTTCGAAAGATCTATCCTTTCAAGAAAAACTAGTTTTTGAAATCTCAAAGAGATCTATCGTCTTTGAATTACTAGAATAAAAAGAAATCTCAAAGAGATCTATCCTCTTCAAATTTTTCAACAAGTCAAAACGAATCTCGAAGAGATCTATTCTCTTCGGATTCTCCACCAAATCAAAAAGTCTTGAAGAGATCTATCCTCTTCGGATTCTCCACCAAATCAAAAGAAATCTTGAAGAGATTTATTCTCTTTGAATTCTCTACCAAGTCAAAAGCCTCCGCAATCCACAAACACATGCCTTAAGCAGAAGCTATAAGACTCGGCCCTTCGCCGACGGTTGGCATTTCCCGGCGCCTAGTTAGCCCATCAGCTTAAGACAAAGACTCAATATATATGATGGCATAGCTAGTGCCCAATCCTGCAGGAAACTCGTATTCTTGTGAGTCCCTTCCCATCTTTTGCATAAAGCGGCAGTTGGTGTTATCCGTATGCAATATGGGGTATGCATGATTCATTTTGATTTCTTAATCGTATAAGTGATTAACTCAATTTTCAGGATAATCAGACAATTTCATTCCATACAATTCACATATATATATAATGCAAACAATTTCCATTATTATATATAATTATCAAGTCATTGCATTCACCCACAAATTCATACACATGCATTTCCCATATCCCACAAGCATCCAGATTTATATATATAAGTTTAGGTACATCTATTCTACAAGCACAATCAAGTAAAGAGTCATCGGGAATTTACTCACTCTGCCATGTGGGTCAATCAAAGTAATCCGGAGGCAAGTCGTCTCCGTACATAGTGTCCCCTGGTCTTCGAAATAATATTTATAAGAAATTGAAACAAACTTAGGAAACTAAGTAAAATTTCCTTAAGTTATACTCTTGACTAGTTTTCGAAATTTTTCCCGAAGTTCAATCGCGTATAACTTTTTCGTTTTAAGTCCGATTTTTATGATCTTATAGTCAATCTTCATCATTTTCGAGTGTACTTTAATGTGGTAAGGTTAGATTTTCGAAATGAGGTATACAATTCTGTCCATAGGTCAGAACAGTAGCGTTCTTCATGTGTTGGAGTGCTTTTGGGCCTTGTTTGGTAAATGGGCTTTTTGATAACTTAAGGAATCCTTTGGGCTTGGTCTTAAGATTTTATTCTAAGCTTAAAATACTCCTTGGGATCAGTTTTACAACTTTGATTTATATTCCTAAGGCTAACAACCACTTCTTAGGCCCTTTAGTGGGCTTAAGTTGTCAAATGGGCTTGTTTTTGGTTCAAACTAAAGTTAGTGACTTTGGTGGGCTTATGGGGCCTTCGGTGAATTTCTTATGGGCTTCAAAACAACCTCCCTTGATGTTTTAAGGTGCTGGTCAGAATTTCGTTGAAGGCCCAACTTAGAGTTCTAGGCTTGTTTTGAGAGTTTTAGGCTCGATTTTGAGTTTTAGGCCTTATATACTTACTATACTTGCTTTAGTTGATCTTTTCACTTTGTTCATTCACTTTTATCATATTTTTGAGCTTCTTTTTCCCACGTTCCAGATCTGTTCATGATGGTCCCAAGGGGTCCTTACTTGGTTTTTCAACTTGTTTCTTCATTTCCTTAAGTTTAGGTGGTAGGTTATGCACTTAGACTACTTGTGTCCAACTCTCAACTTAACTTTTCTTCCATAAGATGATTCCTTAACTTATGTTCCACACAAAGAAATAGAAGATCTTATATTTAATACAACTCCCATATCATAGCTCATGTCATACAAAGTTGGTTTCTTCATCAAACATCATGTGATGGATTTTTCCTTAACTTAAGTCTAGATTTGAGCATGTTTAACTTAATGGAAACAAAATCAACATCCAAATGACTATGGAACCCTCACGTCCAGCATGCTCATCCTCCATTAAAGTTCTCATTTCAAGATTTTCTTAACTTAAAATCTTCCATTCAAAGCATTAAACAAATGTCTTTACAAAACACCAACTTTACATGCTCATGTTTCAACTTCATATAAGGGTTTCATGGTTTGTTTCTTAAAACGATTTTTAGTGTTATAACAACTTAAACCTTACTTATATCTTCAAGAAATCAATGTCCCCTAACATAAATACTAATCCACATATCACAAGAAAAACTTACTCGTCCTTAAAGCAAAATATGGTGGTTGTGCACAAAGGTTCCACTTAAGCTCTTAACTTTGCTTCCTCCGTTTTGCCACCTTTTGGAACCCGAATCGTTTGGTTTTTTGGAATAGGGTTTGTGGAATGTTCTAATGGTCTTAAAAGATCTTAGATGGTGAAAGAAAATGGCATAAGAACAAAAGAAAAAGTTGCCGTGAGTGAAGCTTCAAAAATGGAAGGAAAGTTGATTTTGTGGGGTAAGGTTGTTTCTCCCTTTTATATTTGTTTCAAAGGAGAGAAAGAAGATGTGAAAGTGAAATTGAAAGTGAGGGAAATAATGGGGAGAGTGGCCGGTTTGAATGGAGAGAGAGTGAGTTTTTAAATGTCTTGAAAGTGTTGTCTTGTAGCTTACACAAAATCAACAATTGCAACTCTTGATGATGTAAGCATTAAGGGGTGAATAGTGATGTGTAAGAGGAAGTGATTGATGGTTGAAAGACAAGAGCATAGCCCCCCCTTTCTTCCTTATTTAGATCTGCTATTTCAAGTCCTTTTTGTCCATGGAATGGTCTTGTCTCATTTATTAAAATTAAGCTTATGAAATCTTGTGAAAAATTGTCCATATGTAGTATAAGTGAAGAGGTGATAAGGAGATTATCTTATCACTAGATTTTGATAAGTTATCAATTGATAAATGATTCCAGCTCTCAATTGATAAGTTATCTAAGGTGATTGATTGGTCTACTTATTTATGTGTAAGGCTTATACATGAAGATAAGGGCATAGCCTTATAGGAAATTGTTTTAGGGTTTTTATCTTGCATTGTTTTGTAATTTATGATTTGATTTTCGTAGAATTGTGAAATTTTCTAAAGTTGAATGAAATTATTCAAATTAAATTATCAATTAATTATTTAGGGTTAAAATTCCTTAATGTTTTTAAGGTTTAGGGTTTTAAGTAACTTTAGAGCTTGCAGTTCTTCAAGCTCGGGTTTTATCAACAATTGGCTTTTGAATTGTAAAAATTTAATTCGTTTCCAAATATAAACTTAAGTTTTTGGTTTAGTTGATCTTTGGGAACGTTCGAGAAGTAATCTTAATCAAGTCTTAGGCCCACTAAAAGTAGGGTTTACAAAGACTAGATAGGAGAACGCTCATATGAGTAAGCGGTCCTATGAGTAAGCAATCCTAGAAAGGAAGAAAACTTTCATGAGTTTTGATAAATTGATTTGTGACTTGAGTTTAAGGGATTTTGATGACTCCTTGAAAAATTTTAACTTTTATTTTTCTTTTTAAGAAATCTCTCTTTGATAATTTTAAAGTTTCATTCCTCTTTTGAAATCTTTTTTTTTTTCAAGAAATTCTAAAAAACGGTCTTCGATAGAAAATTGTATTGCTAACAAGTAAAAAGTCTCGAAAGCTCTTAAAGATCACCAATAAGGGGTTGGCTATCCTTTTCTCGTTGATCACTCATTCTCTTAGTATTGTTTCTTGAAACATAATTCATGATTTCTAAACTTTTTAGAAGCATTTACTTCAAACTTGGGATAAATGACCATTCATGTTCTTCAACTGTTTAAATTTCCACTATGAGGATAGATATTATTATTTGAAATGTTTAGTCAAACTGGACTTCCCTACATTCTCATAGGTCTATTTTTACTCTCAACATCAATTCCAAAAATTGTAGCCTATCTTATAGTAGGTACATTTTGGTCAATCAATAGGTCTTTTTTGGGTTTACAATGTAAGGCTTTTGGTCAATGGTTTAAGCAAATGAATATTAATGTACTTAGCCAATTTTGAAGAAATCATTTACAATTTGTCCTAGGTTTACAAGTCAAGAACCTAGGAGAAACTAAACATAGGCTTGCTCGAGTTTCATGAGCAAATTTTGTTGAAGATAAGTTGTTTTTCTTTAGTCAAAAGTGTTTTATCAAGGTTGGTATAATGAGTGGGATCATAAAACGAAGGCTTTGCTTTTGGGCTTAGGAATTTAAAGTGTTTGGCCTCGAATATCCTTTATAGTTTCATACTTTAGGCTTATTGATAATTTAGCTCACCTTTGAAGGTGATCACCTTGCCAAGATTTTCAATCTTTGTTTTTTTCTTTCTTCTTTCTTCTTTTCTTTTGTTTTCTTTCTTTTTTCTTTTCTTTCCTGTTTTTTTGTCAAGGTGGTTTGTAAACCCTACTTTTAGTAAGCCTAAGACTTGATTAAGAGTACTTTCCGAACGTTCTCAAAGACTAACTAAACCAAAAACTTAAGTTTATATTTAGAAACGAATTAAATTTTTCCAATTCAAAAGCAAATTGTCGATATAACCCAAGCTTGAAGAACTGCAAGCTCTAAAGTCATTTAAAATCCTAAACCTTAAAACAATTAAGGAATTTTAACCCTAAGTAATTAATTGATAATTTAATTTGAATAATTTCATTCAACTTTAGAAAATTTCACAATTTTATAAAAATCAAATCATAAATTACAAAACAATGCGAGATGAAAACCCTAAAACAATTTCCTATAAGGCCATGCCCTTATCTTCATGTACAAGTTTTATACATAAATAAGTAGACCAACCAATCACCTTAGATAAGTTATCAATTGAGAGTTAGAATCATTTATCAATTGATAACTTGTCAAAATCTAGTGATAAGACGATTTCCTTATCACCCCTTCACTTATACTACATATGGACAATTATTCACAAGATTTCATAAGCTTAACTTTTATAAATGAGACAAGACCACTCCATGGCCTAAAAAGACTTTAAATGGCAGATTTGGACAAAGGAGAAAGGGGGGGCCATGCTCTTGTCTTTCAATCATCAATCACTTTCTCTTACACATCACTATTTACCCCTTAATGCTTACATCATCAATAGTTGCAATTGTTGACTTTTATGTAAGCTACAAGATAATCAATTAAAGCTTCTTGCACACACTTCTTTCCTCATTCAAAATCTGCCACTCTCTCCCTCTTTCACTCCCATTTTCACTTCCTTTTCTCTCACTTTAAACACAAATCAAAAGAAGAAATCAAACTCCACAAATTCCCAACATTGTCGCCACCATTTTTGCTTCCATACTCACGACAATTTCTCTTCTTATTCTTGTGTCATTTTCTTTCACCATCTAAGATCTTTTAGAACCATTAGAACCTTCCACAAACCCCATTCCAAGAGACCAAAAGATTCAGGTTCCAAAAGGTGTTAAAAAGGAGGAAGCAAAGTTAAGAGCTTAAGTGGACCTTAGTGCACAACCACCAAACTTTGCTTTAAGGACAAGTAAGTGTTTCTTGTGATATGTGGATTAGTATTTATGTTAGGAGACTTTGATTTCTTGAAGATATGAGTAAGGTTTAAGTTGTTATAACACCAAAAATTGTTTTAAGAAACAAACCATGAAACCCTTACATGAAGTTGAAACATGAGCATGTAAAGTTGGTGTTTTGTAAAGACATTTATTTAATGCTTTGAATGGAAGATTTTAAGCTAAGAAAATCTTGAAATAAGAACTTTAATGGAGGATGAGCATGTTGGACATGAGGGCTCCATAGTCATTTGGATGTTGATTTTGTTTCCATTAAGTTAAATATGCTCAAATTTAGACTTAAGTTAAGGAAAAATCCATCACATGAAGTTTTATGAAGAAACTAACTTTGTATGACATGAGCTATGATATGGGAGTTGTATTAATATAAGATCTTCTATTTCTTTGTGTGGAACATAAGTTAAAGAATCATCTTGTGGAAGAAAAGTTAAGTTAAGATTTGGACATAAGTAGTCTAAGTACATAATCTACTACCTAAACTTAAGGAAATGATGAAACAAGTTGAAAAACCAAGTAAGGACCCCTTGGAACCATCATGAACAGATCGGGAACATGGGAGAAAGAAGCCTAAAAACATGATAAAAGTGAATGAACAAAGTGAAAAGATTAACCAAAGCAAGTATGGTAAGCATACAAAGCCTAAAACTCAAAACAAAGCCCAAAACTCTCAAAACAAGCCTAGAACTCTAAGTTGGGCCTTCAATGAAATTCTGACCAGCACCTTAAAGTATCAAGAGAGGTTGTTTTGAAGCCCATAAGAAATCCACCTAAGGCCCCATAAGCCCACCAAAGTCATTAACTTTAGTTTAAACCAAAAACAAGCCTATTTGACAACTTAAGCCCACTAAAGAGCCCATGAAGTGGTTGTTAGCCTTAGGAGTATAAATCAAAGTTGTAAATCTAATCTCAAGGGATTTCTCAAGTTACCAAAAAGCCCATTAGCCAAACAAAGCCCAAAAGCACTCCAACACATGAGGAACGCTACTGTTCTGATCCATGGATAGAATTGTATGCCTCATTTCGAAAATATAACCTCCCCACGTTAAAGTACACTAAAAAACGATGAAGATTGACTATAAGATCATAAAAATCGGACTTAAAACGAGAAAGTTATATGCAATTGAACTTTTAAGTAAAACCGGGAAAAATTATGAAACCAAGCCCAAAGTATAACTTAAAGGGTTTTAGCTTAGTTTTCTAAGTTTTATTTCAAATCCTTATAGTATCGTATTTGCGATGTCCAGGGGACCCGGCTTTGGGGAGACAACCTATCTCGGATTATTTTGATTGATCCGTATGGCTGAGTGAGTAAATTCCCGATGACTCTTTACTTGATTGTGCTTATAGAATAGATGCACCTAAACTTATATATATAAATTTGGATGCTTGTGGGATATGGTAAATGCATGTGTATGAATTTGTGGATGAATATGATGACTTGTTAATTATATTTAATAATGGGAATTGTTTGCATTATATATACATGTGAATTGTATGGAATGAAATTATCTGATCACCCTGAAAACCGAGTTAATCACTTATACGATTAAGAAATCAAAATGAATCATGCATACCCCATATTGCATACGGATAACACCGACTACCGCTTCACGTAGAAGATGGGAAGGGACTCATAGGAATACGAGTTTCCTGTAGGATTGGGCACTAGCTATGCCATCATATATATTGAGTCTTTGTCTTAAGCTGATGGGCTTACTAGGCACTGGGAGACGCCAACCGTCGACGAGGGGCCGAGTCTTGTGGCTTCTGCTTAGGGCGTGTGTTTGTGGATTGCGGAGGCCACCACACCGCTAGATTTGGGATTTTGAAAATATGATTTATTATTTGGTAGTGAAAGTATATATATGTAGATATATACTTAGTTTTGTTTTGACTTAAGCACAATAGTACTAATGAATTAAAACCCATGGTCTAGAACCTGGATTTTGGTTTGGGTAGGTTAATTATCTCCAAACCCCGATTACAGGGGGTGTAATTTTGAGTCGTATGCAGTTCCTAGGTCACTGCATGCTTTTTTTGGCATACTGATTGTTCATGTATTGATATGATTGTGCATTTAATAAATTTCTGTCATTCGGTATTGATGAGGGTAATTATCTCACTATGCATAAGCTTACACCCCAACGGTTCTTTTCCTTGCAAGTTGATCGATAGTTGGGAATGGGATAGGAATCGAGTGCAGAGTGCTACCATTGAATCAGTATGATGAAAAGCTTGTGTAGTTAATTCGGAATGCTCCGAAAAGCGACCAATGTCTCAATTAAGTTTAGTATCTTTAGTAAGTTTAGAATTTTCTAGAATTATCTATCTTATTTCACTATTTTGGTAGGGGATACCGATTCTCTGTAGTTTTGAGGAACTGTGGAAAAATGGATATCCATAATTATTTATATTATATAATGAGTCAATGAACTAAAATTGAAGACTCTAGCAAATAACTATTTAGAGTCTTGCAATCTCTGACTTGCAAGGCGATTTTCTTATCATGGGTATACACGTGATATGGAAATTTTAGGCAATACTACTAGGCCCCTCCTAGGGTCGCTTCATGGTCACCTTCCATTGTTGAATTTTCACTTGATGGAATTTGAAGCCTTAAAAGGTAGAGTAAGGGTGTATGAGCTTTGTAAAGTGTGTATGGTTTTGGAGTGTTTGTGAAAAGCCCATGGGCTTGAGGTGTTTGAATGAATGTATGGGCTTGAGTGAGGTGTATATGGTCTGAAATTCTTTTTCATTTTAAAGAAATTAAATTATCTATAACAATACTTGCGCATGAATTGGTATAACTAAGGCAAGCACAATTTAATCTCCTCCTTTTCTCCAAATTGATGACCCTAACCTCTTAATTGCCTAATTTAGGATGGTTCTTAGCAAGGCTAACTTTAAGAAAAAAAATCCCCTAAAGGTTTAGATGGGTTTACAAGGGATAACTATATTTAAAGATAATGAAACGAATGCCTAATATCATTTTAACATGTGTACCAAGTTTAAGATAGGCCTCCTTTAAGGAATGAGCCCAATTACTCACCTTGATGTCACTCTTCTCTCATGTGTGTCTAATGTTAGTGTTTATGACATGGGTTACCTCTTTTCATCCTAAACCTTTCAAGTAATGTGTTATCATTTCCTCAGGTGGAAAGTTTTAAGTTTTAAGTTCACATTTTCTTTATCCATTTTCACTCATTCGAAATGCCCTTATTTGAATTAAGCTAGCTTCATAGCATACAAAGACTAGAATATACATGAAAACTACTTTATTCATTAACTTGTATCTATTATAAGTTCTAAAATAAAAGAAAATGCAGGAACTAAAAATTCTTTTCTATTTCTTACCCTATTTCTATCACCTCTTGATTTAACTGAATTGATCTTTCGGAGATATACTTAATTGATTCACATGGCAAGCTACCTTATCAAATGATAGTAGTAGACCCTCAATGCCTAATACTGGGATTTGTCTAATTGATGCTTCTTTAAAACCTGGGGAAAGAATATTACTGCTAATCGACCCATTAGTCTCTAGAAAATTTGGTTGGATAATCTTAGCATCAATCAAATCTTGCACCTTATGCTTTAATCTCCAACAATCTTCAATGGTATGCCCCACTTGGCCCACATGATAGTCACACCATTTGTTGGGGTCACAATCCCTCAGCTTGTATTTCCTTATTGGATTTTTGCATGTTAGTAGTCCTACATCTCTCAATTGTTTGAACACTTAGGCCATTGGAATCTAGAACTACATAAATTGCCTCCTTTTGTTGTGGATGGGCTTATCTTGATTCTAAGCTTTCCCAATTGGCACATTCGCTCCTGACGTCTCTTTCATTGAATCTACTTCAAGCTTGGGCTATAACTTCCTATTCGTATTAGGATGTAAGCTCTCGAGCTGTTTGAGTGCATAACCAATCGCCATTTCCATACTAGTCAGCCTTTCATCTAATATCACCAATTTTTCTTCTAAGGTTGCAACCCTTTCTTCTATACCCTAGCAGTAAGATGCCCTTTGGGCTCGACCATTCAAATTTACTTCTGGTAACTTTTCCAAACTTTGTATCATGTTAATAGTGGGCCCTTGAATTTGCAACTCTTTAGACTCGTACGCTTAAGATGGTACATCAATAGGCCCTTGGGCTTGGATATGAGCTATGGCCTCGACTTGTTTCTCGTGCTTGCTCAAAACCCCTTCTACTATGGCTACTCTCGGTTCAAGAGCTTCATACATCTTTGATTTTTTAAAACAAGTGATCATGGGCTTCAGGTTAGGTCGGACTACTTAAAAGGCAATATTTCAAAGCCTGCATGAATCCCTTCTTGTTTGCAACATTGCATTCCCTCTCTTTTAAAAAATTTAATTTTTGATTTTGAAAACCCTTTTTTTTTTTTGGAAACTTTTACTAAAAATCAATGTTTATTTTATGTTACATATAGCCTAATATTAACGTTGACAAATCTAAAAAAAAATTAAAACATTGAGACTACAACCGATGACACAAATGACATAAGGGTAATATAGAAATTATTTTACAATGAGAGACTAATTAAAAGATAACATAAGGGTAGCGACTTATAGAAAAAGCTCTATTATGATAAATACGGAGAATAAGAACCTAAACGTTTACAAGATTGATGACTCTGAGATAGGAAATAATTTACAATAGGAATCTAATAGTTAAATCTTTTCTTGTCTTTTTGATTTTTTTTTATTTTGTTAGTTCCTAACAGTATGGTACATGTAGGGCATTGCAACAGAAATTGACTAAGTAAATAATCATTTTGAAATTGGTTTTTGATTATAAAATACCATTTCAAAATTTCTCCTTTTTTTTAAAATTTTTTTTCAAAGCACTAAAAAAATGATAGTTCCATAATAATCTTCACCATAGCTAACTTCTATAATTATATGTTCCAAAAATTTACAAGTTGATACATAAGTTTTTTTCTTTTTTCTTTTTTCTTTTTGTTTGACATTAACACATCATGGTATGAGAGGAATACTAATGATTTTGAGCATTTTATATTAAATGTTATGTTACACAACCTATTACTAATAAAATAACACAAAATCTACAAGACCAGCATATATTACAAAAGATAGCATATACAAACAACTATGCAAAATAAATGTGATGCAATATGCTACACACGTATGCAATGTAATGGGGTTGGTCATTAATAAACTATAGGAATTATGACAAATCCATGGTCAAAGAGCACCCTTATATATAAGTATATTTAAAATAAGATTTAATAAAAATGAAGCTCGTGTATATTTATATATAACGGTTACTGATTTTTTTAAATTGAAAATGGACGATGAATGACTGTAGATTAAATCAAACTTTTCCTATAATTTAAAAATAACTTCCCATTTTTTAAAAAGGATGATGCAAGAGAGTGATGTTTATGGGTCTCAAGCTCTATAGCTCTAAAACTTTTTAGAGAGAAGCCTAGTGTGCTACATCAAAGCTTGAGTGGGCTTACCTATCACTGCTAGGCAAGGATAAAGACTTTAACGACCTAATGGTTATACAATGACAACTCGTCCTAAGTTCCTAAGGTGGCCTAGGTCCAATCATATCTAAACACACTAATGATTACTGAAAATAAAACCCCTCCTAATTTCCTAAGAAAGCCCATTAGGCCAGGTTTTTTTTAGGGCCTACATCATTAAAAAGTAATTAGTACAATTATAATACAAAAAAAAAAAAGAAAATAATAGTAGCATAAAAGCCCATCAATAAATTTTTAATTTTTATATAGTTAGCTCACTAAGCTTCTCTAGTGTAGTTGCCAATTTTGTCGAACTCTATTTTGGTTTTCTTAATTTAATCTATATTAAGCTTAGCCTGCTTAATATAAATTACTAGATATTAAATTAAGCAAATATTTTTCTAAAAATTTTTAAAAATTGGAGTCGCCAACCATTTAACTAGTAAAAAAGAAATTAGGGTTTTCGGGTGGGAAAACCCTAATTTAGCCACTAGTTTGTGGATATTCTAAAAAAATTGATTTTTAGAAAATTAAACAAAAAAAAAAAACCAGTTTTGTGAGCTAACCTATTAAGACTAAGTCACTATATAAAAATTAAAGAAAAATTGATAGGCTTTTATTTTCATAATTTTCTAACAATGCCAAAAATATACCTAAATAAACAAAAGATAACTAAAGTGATTTTTTTCTTATTTATTTTTATTACGAATTTCTAAGAAAAAAGAAAAAAAAAATATTTTTAGACGGTTGCCCTGAAAGTGCCTACGTACCCGCTAGTCAGGATTAAACTAACCATAATTCTTTTTTTATAAAATTTTTAGTGAATGGGTCATTTTTTATTTTGAAATTAAACCAGATTTATGTTTATTTATCAATTTATTATTTTAAAAAAAAAACCTAAGAAATTTAATTTTCCCAAATTAAATAAAAAAACCCTAACTAACTGAATTCCTTTTTAAAAAAATCAATTTGAGATTTTTTTTTATTTTTCAAAACCACTATATGTCGAAATATATATTTTATTAAAAAAATATGATTTTTCAATAAAACTTAATTTAATTAAATTTTATTGGAATGGCTTTAAAAAAGTTGCAATAAAAATACATAACAAAAAAAAAATTTAATGAAAATTTACCTAGTATCGAATTGTGTTGGTGTTGGGCAGTGATGGGCGATGGATTGGGCGATAGTGGGCGTTGTTGGGCAAGATCTAGGTGACACTGGGGTACTGTTAGGTGAGAGCTAAGCAATGCTAGGGCACTATTGGGCAACATTGGGCGAGTGATTGGGTGATACTAAGCGATAGTGGGCAAATGTGGGTAAGTACAGGTGAGCGATTGAGCAATGCTGGGAAAACGTAGGTTACGCTGGGTGACAGTAGGCGACGATTGGGCGATACTATGCGATAGTGGGCGATGCTATGCGATAGTGGGTGATGGTTAGGCGATAGTGGGCGATGGCTATGCGATAGTAGGCGATGGCTAAGCGACGGTATGTGACGATGGGGTGATGTTAGGCGACAGTAGGTGACGGTTAGGTGATAGTGGGCAACAATGGGCGACAATAGGCAGTGCTGGTAGCACATGTAGTGGTTTAAGTGTTTGTGAAGGAGTATGATTTTTAAAAAAACCTTCCTCAACTTCCCTGTCAACGTGCTATTTATAAGCTCAAAATCAACTCTTTTATATCGTAGATACGAAAGATATTATTATGATTGGTCAAGGATTTACCTTAACTTTTAGAACCCTAATTTATTTTGGGTTTTTTTTTTTTTATTTTTTTAAGACCCGACCCGACCCGATTCGATCCGTTACAATTTAGCCCAATAATTCTCTAATTTGATTTGAGCCCCTAAATTAGATAAATTTTTATTCTATATTGATCTAGCTGAAAATTAATTAAGCCCATATCATCACCTTATCTAACAGCCCAACTTAATTCAATTTGACACAACTCAACTCATAACTCACTTGTTACGACTTAACTTGGTTTTCTATTTTTTATTTTTATTTTTATTTTTCATTTTTTTCTTTTAATTTTTCTTTTTTTATTTTCCTGTTTATTTATTAAGCTAACTCAATTAACAAAAGAAAAAAAAAAGAAAATGGCAAAAATGAGGTGTCTACACTAATGGCTTCATCCATTATGGTAATCATTACAGCTTCACAATGTCTCGAATGTTACCTCTTAACTCAGTTAGGAACTTGGGGATTGTTCATGCTAGTGATTCCTCTACTTCACATCAAATCATGAGTGTAGACACTCGATTTTTGCTCTTAATAGTTATAATTTTTGTTTTTAGGATTGTAATTTAGAAAATAATAAAAAAATTTAAAAATGATAAAAAGACAAAAAAATAGAAAAATTGTTAGAAAAAAAGAAAAAAAAATAAAAAAGAAAAAATTCAAAAAAATTAATTTGATGGAATCTTAACTAAATAGTTGTCGAAAAAAAAAAAACAAATCTGATACGATGACATTAAATCTAATAAAATCAAGATTTGTAAGATTCAAATCTATTTTAGATCTTTATCAGTTTAGATTTGATTTGATTTGACTTGATTCAAAAGATTTGTTTTCAAGTTTTATAAATAGAGGTTGTATGGTGCGAGTCAGAAAGAACAATTATACATTTGTTAAAGAAACACACTTAAACCCACTCCTTAGACCAATTCTATAGTTGTGCCCACGATAGGACTAGGGATTCAATCTGCTCCCTTTAATTGGCTTTGTGTGCTTTACCTTATAGGTATACAATAGTAGTTTTTAATTATTATCTATAACTCGTCTTATTTATTTATTTTTATCTCACTTAGTATATGCGCAGTTATTTTTAAAACTTGTACTACTTTTTTTAATTTTTATCATATCTTTAATTACTAATAATTAATTATAGCATTAGTGTCTAGTAACCATGTATTAAGTTAAATTTTCGTTTTTTTCTTTTTTTTTTTTTAGATTTCATATTTTCAAAATTACATTTTTATAAAATTGCATTAGGCATATTAAGGTTTTCTAGATAAAAAAATCATTTTGATATTCATAAAATAAAAAAAAAAATCTTTAATTGACTTCTTTTTTACGACAAGACATCTTTTTTATAGTTTATATGTCTTTTCCATAATTTAAATGTCTTTTCCATGATTTCAACATCTTTTTTATGATTTAGACATCTTTTCTATGATTAGATATCTTTTCCATAATTTAGGCTTTTTTTTCTATAGTTTATATATCTTTTCTATTGTTTAGGTTTCTTTTCTATGATTCAGACATCTTTTCTATAATTTAGATTTTTTTTTCATAGTTTAGATATCCTTTTTATAATGTAGGCATCTTTTCTGTGGTTAGGCATCTTTTCTACAATTAGGAATTTTTTTTCTTTTTTTTTTAATGTTTTAAGCATCTTTTCTATATAAAAGATTCATCATGTAGAACATTGCATATTTTATAAAATCTTTAGAGTTTTTCTTGAAAATAAAAAAAATTATCACTTAGTTGTTTTTAAATAAAAATCTTAATTTGGGACTTTTCAAAAATTATGTTTTTAGGTTTTTTTTTTATAATTAGGAATAAAAATTAGGTTTCTAAGGATTTTTCTTAATAAAAACAAAATGGTTAATAAAAACGCAAATTCAACCAATTATTTTTTTTTATAAAAAGAACCAATATATTAAAGTTTTCGGAAAGAACTAAGATTGTCTGATCTCGGCTAACGGGTACATAGGCAACTTCGAGGTGATGATAAAATATGTAGAAACTTAGGTTCTTTTTCTTTTCATTTTTATTTATTTATTTTTAAATATTATAATTAGAAGAATAATCCTAATTTCGGTAGATAGATAACGGTACCTGTTAGGGTTTAATAGGTTAGACTTTGAACTTGGAACCCTCTAGTTCTTTATTCAAATTGAAATCAAAGACCGGTAATCAAATCGTAATCAATCTACCCAATTGATTACGGTTTATTTTCTTTTTCTCAACTTCGGTCGGGTGGGGACTCCAAAAATTATTTTCAATAAAAAACCGGAATTTCTCAATTTCTTTACTTGAGGATTAATATTAAATGGGTTAAGGTTTAGTATTAATCGAAAAATGAGAAATTAATTTGAAATAAATAGAAAATAAAAAATTAGGCTCGACAATTTGGTGACTCCACTAGGGATCCTAAAGGGCTAGCCATTAGAAATTGCCAAAAATGGGATTATTTTTCAAAAAAATAAATAATAAAAAATAAAAAGATGCAATGATAAAAATAATAAAAAAGAACTTAGGTATGTTATTTTATTTTATTTATATATTTTTTACTAACATTTTTTTCTTGCAGTTTATTTACGGAAGGTAGCTTTAGGGGTTTTACTTTATTTTTATTTTTGTTTTTCTACATCATAAATGCATAGTAGATATGGCCAGAACCAGGTCGTCTTAGGACCTTAGGAGGAGGGCCATTGTGTAAGTTTCGGATGTTGTGGGGCAACCATCTTTTTGGGATGATCAGGCTATCTTACTCAAGTTCAAATGCGACTACAGAACCGTTGCTTTGAAAAAAAAAAACGCGATGATTGCAGAACTTGACGACCTTTAGAACCCACCTGTTGCATCACATAGAAACATTTAAAAAAAAAAAATCACAAGAACCTATGATGTGACAAACCTAAATGGACAAGGACAGTTGTGAAGTTGCAGTTGTAATATTTCTCCATAAATAATTTGTAATAATTCTATGTAAAGTATGGAATAGGAAATGATTATAATTTTAATTTTTACATAACCATGGTTAGATCGAGTTAAGGGGCTTCCAAACAGATCCACATCTACCCACCTCATTAGCCTTAAAAGATACTCTAGATATTGTTCTAACTTTTTAGCCTAAATAAGTAAGAATTTATTAGGAATAAGATTGGGCTCCTCTTGCCCCTATAGAAGAGCCCTATGAATATTACCTAATTGCAGACCTTAGTATATCTAT
The DNA here is from genome assembly GCA_024138015.1 of Lumnitzera littorea. NCBI lineage: Eukaryota > Viridiplantae > Streptophyta > Magnoliopsida > Myrtales > Combretaceae > Lumnitzera > Lumnitzera littorea. The sequence goes on along the minus strand of JAMXBB010000007.1, from coordinate 62,459,030 downwards.
TAGGGCTCGTATCTATCACTTTTCGTTTAGGCCCACATCAGTTGAGCCCAACCTTCATAGAGTAAATAAATAAAAATAATAAAAACAAAAAAAAAAAGAAAACAAAACAAAAAGAATCAAACCTATAAAATAATTTCAAGTAGTTACTGTTTTGCTTAGTATTTTACCAGCCAGAAATATTCATTCTTTTAGATAAATTGACTCCTTAACCTTTGTCATTCGGAATAAATATGATTTAGATTTTCATTTAGTATTTTTCCTTTAGAATTCCTCATTTGTAAATAGACCCTTAGTAATGTTATTCGAGGTTTGTATATAGAATTCTAGTAAAGCAACCCTCCATTTACAATTTCATCACTCGATCTTTTTAACACAAAAGCCTTAACTTTTCCTCTCTCTCTTTCAAAAAAAAAAAAAAAAAGAAAAAGAAAAGAAAGAAAAAGAAGGAAAGGAAAGAAAAGAAAAAGAAAGAAATTTGCTAACGGTTATAAATTCTTATAGGATTCGGGACAAACACAATTACTTGGCCCATTAAGGAAGCTAACCTAAATAGACCCACTTGGCGCGAGAAAATAACCAACCAAACCTGAGCCCTAACTCATCAAGATAGTTGAATTAACTCAAGGCTTGAGCCATCAAGTCTAACCATGAACCGAGTCAAAACACAAAGCCATGAAACACTATCTTAAGCTTGATCCCTAATACAAACAAAAAGGGCAATTCATTAGTCCTTTCCACTTCAAAAGTTATCAGTTCCAGCCCATTCGAACTTTAAAGAACCTAACCTAAAATCACATATGGAAGCTTAAGGGCATTAGGACATATAAGTTTGGGGCATAGGGCATTTAGTCTTTGAAATTTCACAACTAAGGCATGTTCCAAGGAATTAGGGAGTAAGGTCACTACCTTGAGGTCAATCAATTCTTATGTAAGGAATTGGTAACTCACTTTTAAAAAGTTTTGAATGAAAAGAGGTGAGTTATATCCTATATACTAACCTTTAAACACTTTGAGAGTTAAGAGATATCATGGTGAGGATATTTTGGACTCATTCCTTAAAGGAGGTCCATTTTGAATTTGATATGTAGACCGGAATGAAGTTAGGCATTCATTTTCAAATCTTAAACACAATTATCCTATGATAACCCCGTTGGATTAATCTAGAGTCATTTCAAATGTAAACCCTATCAAGAACCATCTTATAGTGGGGCAATTCAGAGGGTAGGGTCATTAATTAGGAGATAAGGATAAAACTGATTTGTGCTTACCCTAGTAATAACAATTCAAGGATAATTTTTGTTTTTGATAAATTGTTCCCTTTGAAGAAGAGCTAACACTTTTTCCAAATACCCTAAAGGCCACACATACCTTACCTAAGCCAATGCACTTTAAACCTATGGATTTAGGGCCTTGATTTATCTAGAGACAAAAATTTGACAAAAGAGATAGTTATTTTTGGGGAGAGAAAAGAAAGAAATGAAATGAAAAATAAAAAAAAATAAGAAAAAAAATAAGAAAAAGGAAAATGAAGAAATACCAAAATATTGGGCTTAAGAAAATCCCCAATCAAAGGAAGCTTAAGTTGCTCAAAAAACACAAGACTTTGAATTGCATTCCCAACCAAAAACACAAAACCTCATATTCATTCAGAATCATGTTCTCAACCACAAACCAAAAAAATCCATATTCAATTCAAAATCACACTCTAAATCACGAACATAAACCCTTTCTATCTACTTGATTCTCAAACACAAGACCTTCCCACCCACATTACCTCTATACTTAAAGCTTTTCCAATTTTGAAGAATAATTTATCTAAGATAAAAATTATTTTTGAAACTAAGGCAAGCGTACATCTAATTCATTTCTAAGGGTTCTTGACTTGTACCCCCCAAGTTGGACGAAAGCACTTCTTTCAAAATAGGCTCTCTCAATTAACTTCTTTTGAAACCATTTGACCAAAAGCCCAATTTACAATACTGAACCCAAAAAGACCTAACAAATTGATCAAAGCGTATCACTTACAAATTGGATTATAATTTCTGGAATAGTAATCAAGAGTGAAATCCAGACCAAGAGTGCATAAGGAAGTCCTTTTTGACTAAACTAATCGTGAGTTACCTTTTCCTTACGAAATGAATGTTTAAGGCCTATCCAAGAAACTCATTGTCTAGGTTACAAACTAGGGTGGATATGAGATACCCTACATGATTATAGCATTTGCCTTTTAAATAGAAATTTGTATCTGTTAGCAAACTTTCAAGGAAAAAGAAGGAAAAAAGAAAATGAAAGGACATGAAAAGGAGAGAGAGAAAGTAGAGGCTTGTTAAAAGTAGAGGCTTGTTACAAGTTTTTCCATTCATTTTCCAGTTCATTTCATCCATAGTAGCTAAATTTTCAATTCATGTTATAAACAGTTTCACCAAATTCCTCGTTTGTAAATTTCTCAAATCAAGAGTTTTTTTTTAGTCAACTATGTTCCTTAGTTTTACTTTCAACTGTTAATAGAGTTTAAGCGAGTTCGAAGGGTGCTTACCCTTTATTCGTTTTCTCAAGGATATAGCCAGCTCATAGAGCACTATTCCTATCCATATCTTCTTTAGCGATTTAGTTAGCTTATTGAGTGCTATCTAAATTCATATTTTCATTTAAGGATCTAGCCAGCTCACAGAATGCAGTCCCAATCTAAAATTTCTTAAGCTTCCAGCTAGCTCCTAAAACACAGTCCCAATTTATAATCTTTTAAAGAGCTAGCCAGCTCTCGAGTATAGTCCCAATCCAGAGTTTCATAGGCTCCCAGTCGCCCAACTCACAGAATGTTACCCAACTTATAATCTTTTAGGGATTTAGCAACCTCATGGAGCACTATCCCAATTCAAAGTTTCTTTATCTTTAGGTTTTAGCCAGTTTAAAGGGCGCTTTGACCGCCTCGGTTAGTCAACTCATTAGGGCACGATTAAGTTTTCTTCATTTTTAGGTCTTAGCCAGCTCAAAAGGCACTTTGACCGCCTTGGTTAGTCAGCTCATTAGGGCACGACCTAGTTTTCCTTGTTTTTAGGTCTTAGCTAGCTCAAAGGGCGCTTTGACCGCCTTGGTTAGTCAATTCATTAAGGCACGACCAAGTTTCCTTCATTTTTAGGTCTTAGCCAGCTCAAAGGGTGCTTTGACCGCCTTGGTTAGTCAGCTCATTAGGGCACGACCTAGTTTTCTTTATTTTTAGGTCTCAGCCAGCTCAAAGGGCGCTTTGACTACCTTGGTTAGTCAGCTCATTAGGGTACGACCAAGTTTTCCTTGTTTTTAGGTCTTAGCTAGCTCAAAGGGCGCTTTGACCGCCTTGGTTAGTCAGCTCATCAGGGTACGACCAAGTTTTTGTTTTTAGGTCTTAGCCAGCTCAAAGGGTGCTTTGACTGCCTTGGTTAGTCAGCTCATTAAGGCACGACCAAGCTTTCCTTATTTTTAGGTCTTAGCCAGCTTAAAGGGCGCTTTGACCGCCTTGGTTAGTTAGCTCATTAGGGCACGACTAAGTTTTCTTCATTCTTTAGGTCTTAGCCAGCTCAAAGGGCGCTTTAACCACCTTGGTTAGTCAGCTCATTAGGGTACGACCAAGTTTTCCTCATTTTTAGGTCTTAGCCAGCTCAATCGACGCTTTGACTACCTTGGTTAGTTAGCTTATTAGGGCATGACCAAGTTTTTTCATTTTTAGGTCTTAGCCAGCTCAAAGGGCACTTTGACCGCCTTGATTAGTCAACTCATCAGGGCATGAACATGTTTTTTTATTTTTAGGTCTTAGCCAGCTCAAAGGGTGCTTTGACCGCCTTGGTTAGTCAACTCATTAGGGTATGACCAAGTTTTCTCATTTTTAGGTCTTAGCCAGCTCAAAGGGCGCTTTGATTGCCTTAGTTAGTTAGCTTATTAGGGCACGACCAAGTTCCTATTCTTTAGGTCTTAGTCAGCTCAAAGGGCACTTTGACCGCCTTGGTTAGTCAGCTCATTAGGTCACGACCAAGTTTTCCTCATTTTTAGGTCTTAGCTAGCTCCAAGAGCGCTTTGATCGCCTTGGTTAGTCAGCTCATCAGGGCATGACCAAGTTTCTTTATTCTTTAGGTCTTAGCCAGCTCAAAGGGTGCTTTGACCGCCTTGGTCAGTCAGCTCATCAGGGCATAACTAAGTTTCTTTATTCTTTAGGTCTTAGCCAGCTCAATAGGTGCTTTGACCGCCTTAGTTAGTCAGCTTATCAAGGCACGACCAAGTTTCTTGTTTTTATGTCTTCGCCAGCTCATCAGGGCACTTTGATCATCCCGATTAGTCAGCTCATCAGGGCACAACCATGTTTTCCTTGTTTTTAGGTCTTAGCCAGCTCAAAGGGCACTTTGATCACCTTAGTTAGTTAGCTCATTGGGACACGACCAAGTTATCATTATTCTTTTTAGGGATTTTCACCAGCCCACAAGGGTATTACCCTCACTATTCTTCGTTCCAAACTTATCATCATCAATTGTCTTAACGTTCCTTAAGATAAAGTCATCCCAAGGCAAAAATGGTGTCACTTTTGTTTTTGTGGTAAAGTTTTATTTAAACTTCCCCACAAAGAGGGGCAGTTATAGACACTCGATATTTACCCATAGTAATTATAATTTTTGTTTTTAGGGTCGTAATTTAGAAAATAATAAAAAAAATTAAAAAATGATAAAAAAGAAAAAAAAAAGAAAATTGTTAGAAAGAAAAAAAGGAAAATAAAACTAAAAAAAAATTCAAAAAAATTAATTTGATGGAATCTTGACTAAATAGTTGTCGAAAAAAAAAATGATACAATGACGTTAAATCTAATAAAATCAAGATTTGTTATATTCAAATTTATTTTAGATCTTCATCAATTTAGATTCGATTTGATTCGATTCAAAAGATTTGTTTTCAAGTTTTATAAATAGGGGTTGCATGGTGCGAGTTAGAAAGAACAATTACACATTTGTTAAAAAAACACGCTCAAACCCACTCCTTAGACAAATTCTATAGTTGTGCTCGCGATAAGACTAGGGATTCAATCTGTTCCCTTTCATCAGCTTTGCTTGCTTTACCTTACAAGTACATAATAGTAGTTTTTAATTATTGTTTATAGCTTGTTTTATTTATTTATTTTTATCTCACTTAGTATATGCGTAGTTATTTTTAAAACTTGTATTACTTTTTTTAATTTTTATCATGTCTTTAATTACTAGTAATTAGTTATCGCATTAGTGTCTAATGAACATGTATTAAGTTAAATTTTCATTTTTTCTTTTTTTTTTTTAGATTGATATTTTCAAAATAACATTTTTATAAAATCTCATATTTTACAAAATCTCGTTCTTTGCATATTGTATTAATTTAGAAAAATTATATTAGGCATGTTGGGTTTTCTAGATAAAAAAATCATTTTGATGTTCATAAAATAAAAAAAATCTTTAATTGACTTCTTTTTTATGACAAGACATCTTTTCCATAGTTTAGGCTTGTTTTCCATAGTTTAGATGTCTTTTTCATGGTTTGAACATCATTTTTATGATTTAGACATCTTTTATATAGTTAGACATCTTTTCCATAATTTAGGCTTCTTTTCTATAGTTTATATATCTTTTCCATTATTTAGGTTTCTTTTTTATAATTCAGACATTTTTTCTATAATTTAGATTTTTTTTCATAGTTTAGATATCTTTTTTATAGTGTAGACATCTTTTCCATGGTTTAGATATCTTTTCTATAGTTAGGCATCTTTTCTATAATTAGGAATTTTTTTTTCTTTTTTTTTTAATGTTTTAAGCATCTTTTCTATATAAAAGATTCATCATGTAGAACATTGCTTATTTTATAAAATCTTTAGAGTTTTTCTTGAAAATAAAAAAAATTATCACTTAGTTGTTTTTAAATAAAAATCTTAATTTGGGACTTTTCAAAAATTAGGTTTTTAGGTTTTTTTTTTTATAATTAGGAATAAAAATTAGGCTTCTAAGGATTTTTCTTAATAAAAATGAAATAGTTAATAAAAACGCAAATTCAACCAATTATTTTTTTTATAAAAAGAACCAATACGTTAAAGTTTTTGAAAAGAACTACGATTGTCTAATCCCAGCTAGTAGGTATGTAAGCACCTTCGGGGCAATGATAAAATATGTAGAAACTTAGATTCTTTTTCTTTTTATTTTTATTTATTTATTTTTAAATATTATAATTAAAAGAATAATCTTAATTTCGGTAACTAGATAGTGCTACCCGTTAGGGTTTAATAGGTTAGCTCCTGAACTTGGAACCCTCTGGTTCTTTATTCAAATTGAAATAAAAAAACAGTAGCCAAATTGTAATCAATCTACTCAATTGATTACGGTTCCTTTTCTTTTTCTCAACTTTGATCAAGTGGCGACTCCAAAAATTATTTTTAATAAAATACCGGAATTTCTCTATTTCTTTAGTCGATGATTAGTATTAAATGGGTTAAGGTTTAGTATTAATCGGAAAATGAGAAATTAATTTAAAATAAATAGAAAATAAAAAATCAGGCTCGACAATGAGTATTTGGAATTCCTAGACATACTCGTCAGCTATTCGGCTTCCTTAGCTCAACACTTAAAGCCGAGCAAATGTGTCTTATAAATTAGTATCTAGTACGAATATGTTTCTCGATATTCTTTTCATTTCGGGCTAAGTATTAATCTCTTCGTAGCCTTATTTCCTCTTTATGGCTTGGAAATTCTTCCACCACATGGCAGCATATCTAGAGAACTCAACAGTAGTAGTTCTCACTTCTCTTAATCTTCGTATTGATAATAGTAAAAAATACGCTGCACTTTCTCTTCCCATTTTAAGTATTCACAACACTCCTAAACCCATTGAATCTCAGAATCCAAAGTTTCACATGGTCGAAGGCTTTGAGTGCTTGAGCTTGCTCTTCTTCTTCATAATAATCTTCCTTATCCTCTTCTCCCATGTCTCCCAAATCAATCCTTCTCCTTACTCATCTACCTACTCCCCCACCTTGAACTAATTGAGCTGGGTTTTGACCTCTTGTAGGTTGAGTAGCTTATAGGGTTCTATGCATGGCTTCTGCTGGTCTGTAAGCCAATGCATGAACAGCTCGAGTTAAATCTACTAAGAGGTTAGCCACCTCATCAAGTCTCTTGTCAATGCTCTTAGGAGTCTCCTGAGACTGTTGACCATGGTGGACTACACCATTATTGTCATCTGTAGCACCAACATTAATACTTAGGTCTGACATTTTCTTATGAAAGATTCAAATCTCAAATTCTTCGATTAGGTATTCTAGTAAATATTCCACAAACCAGAAATTTAATAGCCAGTAAACATAGTAATTAAACAAATACAGTAACTTGCTCTGTTTCACACATACAAAACAAAGTACAGTCCGAACTCTGAAACAACTATAACTTAAATGAAAACCTTTACTCTGATACCAAGATGATACAAATTGTGACTAAGAACAGACAAAGCCAATCGCTAGATGGGTCCAAGCTTGCTAAAAGCTTGAAGAGATGACGGGGAAATGTGTGAAAGAACGAAAAGTAAGCAAAACCCATGAACAACTCTAAAGGATATGACGCACCGATGGATATGACACATCAATGGAATTTCTGAGGACTCATGACATAACTTGATATGACATACAAATTAGTTCAGTAAGGTTACTTGCTACCTAGCCTTGCTTATGGGTTAGGATAAGGGTGCAATGAGAGTAAACAAATACTGTTTACGTAAGAAAGAATATTTAGTTGTATATTGATGATAATTTGCTTGCTTGCTTGCGATTACAAATATAGGGGTATTTATACCAATAAGTTAAGGCAATTTGCCTAAGAGGGAAAAGAAAAAAAAGGGTATTACCTTAAAGAAGTAATGTATAAGAATACAACAGGGTAAAAATGAATATTCAAGAAAAGCAATTATTAGCAAAGTAGATTCTACACGTGGTCCTGTACACATGGTAGTGATACATTAGTGAGGTTGTTAGAGGATGCAAACAAAAGTGTACGATCAAATTGCTTGTCCAAGCAGGGGTGGTTAAAGATCAATCAGAGTCTTTCTCTTGGTCTCTCGGTACGGGAGATGATAAGTAATCAGTTAGCTTAAACGTGAGTGAGTAATCATGAATGGTTTGATTGTTGTCTTAGCAATCTACAATTCGGCACACTTTAGAGAGACGGAAGTAATTCAGCTTGGCATATAAAGTGACTTGGCAAAGAAGTGCTTGGCATCGGTAGAAGTCGGCTAGAGCAAAAGGATCTATTTTGCTAACCCTTCCAGTGCTTGAGCTCAGCTATAGGTCAAAAGCCTAGTAACTTGATTTTTATCAAAATACCACCAACCTCACATTGAATACCACTTCAAATAATAAATACGAATAGTGTAATTCACCACTTAAGTTAAGTACATAACACTTATGATCATTCAATTCAACTATTAAAACTCTTTAGATTGTCTAACATTTAACTTAAATAATCTCATAATATTAAACTAGGAGTATCATACTCCAAACAATATATAAAAATGGTAGGGAGGCACAAGTGACACCTACAAGTTCTTAATATTAAATTTATAACAACATATTGTTTACATCACTCCAAATGTACCCAATAATAGTAAGTCCAACTCTAAGAGAGTCTTGTTCTATGATCAAAATAATAATAACTAGTCTCCTCATCATACTAATAGTAATTAAAGTTAGTCTCTTCATAAAATTCATTAGAGTCCATGTTACTTGTACTTGCAACTGAAAAAACACATATCCCTAAAGAGTGAGCTATGCCTAGTACTGAACACTAAAAACACATGCACGTGTCACATACATAACAGATATCTACATGCAACATATATAACTAATGCAGCAAGTACGTTTTAATTATCTTTTTATTAGATAACAAACAATACAGTTCTAATGTCTTAGAACTTAGAGTAACTTATGATTGCTATGCACGCAATATATAAATATATATTATAATATTGGTATGGGTCCTACCCATCACCCAAGTAACCCTTCTTAAATATAGCTAGGTCATCTTAATATGGAACCCCTATCAAGCGAGTCGTGTAAGATTGTTAGGTGCCTTACTAATGCATTAAACCCTACTAACGTGAGGTCGAAGGCAAGTGCACGTATCATAGAATTTAGTAAGATGAGTTTCATTTAATTCCAGTTAAACAACTACTCTAGATAAACACAACACGATATACATGTATCCCATACCTAAATTTGAAGACAACCAGTACTATCCCTTGTGTCTAAACTAAGGGTATGTCTAAGATCAACACCTAGTATACAATATAAAAGAAAACATTCAAAAACTACCTTCTAAGATTTCCTTCCATTTCCTAACTCGGTTTCTCTATTTCCTACTTAAGCCTTGAGTTCAAATAGTGGTTATGTATGTTTTCAAAACAAGATTGGCTTAGATGATGACTTAAAAGATCTAAAATCAAAGAAAAGAAGGAATAAAAGGAAGTTCAAGTACACAGCCAGGAATCACGATTGTAGATCTTGGTCATGGTTCCTATTCTTGCACTATAGGAAATATATAGGTAGGGATTATGGTCGTAGTCTTCGGTTGTGGACCTTGGTTGTGATCTTCTCGTCTAAAATTCTTTTATTTCTCCATGCACCAAAACTCATTGTGGCATCCCTAGGAAGAACACAACATCATACACCCCTAACAATTGACTAATCTTCTATACAATCAAATTCAACCCTTCATACACCAAGATCAATTAAATCATAAACTCAAACATTCATCAAGTAACCTTGCCTTTTATATTTCTACAAAACTAACATAGAAACTTTAGGTTTAAGGATGCTTACTTGGTTTCTTTGCTAGATGGACAACTAAGAATCGATTTAGCCCTTCATAATATTGCAATTCATAAAACCAATGAGGTTTTTCACCCTTTTTTGTAGGAAAATGAGTTTCACCGCATCAACCATGGATATCTTACCTTAGTTCCACATTCTTGTAGAAAATTCGACTTCTACTTTTGATTTTAGCACTCAAGAGCCAAGGATCTGAATTTCATGTCTCTTGTTCAATGACGGCAGAAAGAGTTCTTTGCTTGTTCAATAAGGGTTTATAAAGGGGGCATAGGTTTAATGAGTTCTAATCTTTTGCTAACTAAAATGCCCTTATAGGCATTAGTTAATTACATGTCATATTAGGCCAACTAAAATCCTTATTTTATTTATTTTATTCTCCCTTTTATTTTTTTTTTAATTTTCTGAGCTTTACAATTAGATGGACTTATGATTAGATATCTTTGTAGGTTTCATAAGTTGTAAATATTAAGTAAACAATGACTAAAACTAGAAATGAAAGTCATAATGCGAGGTTTGAGGGGAATTAGGACCCTCCACCACAAGCTCCTTCACCACTATGGGAGCAACCTAGGTGAAATATACCCCCACCCCTACATGAAGCTATTCCCATTGGACAGGTACTTACAAGCATACATATTATGATAAGATAGTAAGTTATGTTAATCCAGTATCTTGTTACTGGAGGTAATGTAGGAAATAGAACACCTCAAGAAACGGAACAAAGAGTAGATAGGCTTCAAGATGTTAGTAAGCTTTCTGAATTCATTAAGGCAACATGGTACTTCGAGGGTAAGAGGATAAACTAACTCTAACTAATGATTGGCTAGCCCAAATTGAAAGGAGTTTTGAAGCTTTTAGAATTCTAGAGTCTCAAAAGCTAGCATATGGTATATTCATGCTAAAGTTAGCAACACGAGTTTGGTGGAACTCCAGAGCTAGATGGTTAAGAGATAATGTTACCTAGTAGATGTTCAAGGAGGAATTTGAGAAGGAGTATTTTCCTAATAGTGTTTAGAGTAAGATGGTATAAGATCTATTTGAGTTAAAGAAAAGGAGCATGAACATGACCTAAGATTAAATAGTGTTTAATAGATTGTTGTGATATGCACTAGCATTTTATTGAGATAATTTGGAGCTAAGGAAAGGTTTGTTCCTTATTGGATTTTATCCTATAGTGTTCTATAAGTTGGAGGACTATGGTTTCACTACTTGTAATAAAGTAGTAGATAAGGTGCAACAATTGGAAAACAACCATTTGAGGATGCAAGCTTAATTGAGCCAAAAGATAAGTAAGGGATTTCGATCAAGCTCTTCATTCAAGAGATCTTATCCAATAGCTGGTAGTAATTCTGGTTAGAAAAAAAAGGAACCAACAACTTTGGCTAGCCCTGCATAGTTTGTACTTAGTTTTAACTTCTAAGATAAGGATAGAAATGTCAAATGTTGGAAGTGTGGAGCAAATCATTTCCCTAAACACTTGTGCTCAGCTTAAGGGGAGATGTTTTATATGTGGGGATAAGTATCTTGTGCTCTGTGAATGAAATTAATCAAGTGTAACAAATGTGAAAAGAATGGGCACTTCTTTAGATCTTGTCTACAGTTTGGACAAATATAACTACACTTGCCAGTATTTTTGCCATAGAAGGTATAGAGGATGATGGAGATTTTTTTTTTTTCTTTTTTGGCTAATGAGGATGATGAAGATGATTTTGCAGATTAGATGGAGGAGTATTATCATGATGATTTTAAAGAAATCATGGGATTCGAATATGAAACTGATAAAAACTAGTGATAGATACGTATTTAGATTACTTATCTTGATAATAATTAAAGTGTAATTTGAATCAATTTACTTTGATTCTAAGTTTTATGAATAAAAAAGTTAGTAATCTTCGTATTAGTATATATTTCAAGAGATATACATATAAATGGATAACCTACATTTGCATTGTTGATATTGGTGCGTCTCATTCTTTTGCAAGTCAAAAGTTTGTAGATGAGAAAGGAATTGACATAATAGAAATTAACACTACCTATAGAGTTAGAACTCCCATTAGAAAAAAAGTAATAACTCAAAAAGTTGTAGATAATGGTTGTATTAAAATTTAAGGAAAAGAATATCCTATTAGTCTCATAGCATTACCTTTGCAAGGCTATGATGTGATCATGGGAATAGATTGGTTTTCTAAGCATAAGGTCAATATGGAGTATAGAAGTAAGAGTATCACCCTGAATGATGGGGAAGTGGTGTTCCAAAGGAAAGTTAATAAGGGTAAGTTAAAGTTAGTTGTTATTGAAGTATGTGAAGAGGATAAGGAATTAAAAGTTGAAGAAGGTGATTGCAAATTTTGTTCTGTGTTTGCAACTGAAGGAAAGAAGGGAGCACTAAAAGTATCAGATATATCGATGGTATGTGAATTTCCAGATGTACTTCCTGAAGATTTGCCTAGTTTAGCTCCATATCGAGAACTAAACTTCACTATTGAGTTGCCCATAAAACTAAGCCTATTTCTAAAACTTTATATCATATGTCACCATAGAACAACAAAAGCTGAGGAAACAACTTCAAGAGCTATTGAATAAAAGGTTTATCCACCCGAATGTTTCACCATGGGGAGCACTCATATTATTTGCAAAGAAGAATGATGGTACAATGAGATTGCATATAGATTATAGGGAGATCAATAAAGTAACTATTCAGAATAAGTATCCTTTACCCTGAATTGATAATTAGTTTGATCTTATAGGGAGCAACTATGTTCTCCTAAATTGACTTAAGGTTAGATTATCATTAATTATGAGTTCAGCTAGAAGATAGACCTAAGACTACATTTAGGACTCAATATGGTCATTATAAATTCTTAGTGATGCCTTTGGGATTAACTAATGCACCGGCTGTATTCATGGACTTAATGAATCATATATACTGGCCGTATCTAGATAAATTTGTAGTGGTATTTATTGATGGTATTTTGATTTAACAAAAAACTAAAGATGAGCATGTAGAGTCTTTGTGGTTGTCGCTACAAAAATTAAGAAATAATAATTTGTATGCCAAATTGAGAAAATGTTATCTTAAGTTTCTTAAATAAAAGCCCTATTTCATAAAAAAAAACACACAAAAAAAAGAGAAAAGTTTGAAAAATACTAAAAAAAAATGAAAAACCTAAAACAAATTAAAAAAATAAAAAAGTAAAAAATTGGAAAAATACAAAAAAAAAAAAAGAAAATGGAAAAAATTACAAAAATAGATGATTTTAGAGAAATAAGGGTCATTGGGTTCCATTTCAAGGGTTTTTCAATTTTGGGGGTCAAAGGACTTAATTGAAAGTCAAATAGACACATATGATTTGATAGAATTACAGTTTCTTGGCAAAAAAGAGCATTTTATTAAAAATCAATTTTGAGACTAGGTTCAGCTTGCTTGTTTTAGAATATTATGAAAATAGATAATTTAAATAGATCTTAGCTTCAAACAGTGTTTCAATCGGACTTTAATCAAGTAGAATAGAGTAAGGAATGTGAGCAAAGTTTTCAAGAATTGAAGAAACAACTTATTACAGCGCCAATATCGATACTGATAGATACGAATAACCCATATAGTGTATAATAGTGATGCTTCTCGGAATGGACTAGGTTGTGTGTTGATGTAAGATGGAAAAGTTATTACTTTTGCATGAAGGCATTTAAGGCCTCACGAAAAGAACCATCCGACTCATGACTTTAAACTTACAGCTTTGGTATTTGCTCTAAAAATTTGGAGACACTACTTATATGGGCAACAATATGAGATATATACCAATCATAAGAGTTTGAAATATTTTTTTCATTAGAAGGAACTAAACTTACAATAAGAGAGATGGTTAGAGTTGATTAAGGATTATAATCTGAATATAAACTATCATCCTCGAAGAGCCAATCCCATAGTTAATACACTAAGTTGTAAGAATTATGAGCAGGTTGCATTGTTGTTAATTACCTAACATGAATTAGTACGGGAACTGGAGAAGGTGGAGATTGGAATCTATTGGTGTGGACCTAATAGTCAATTGATGAATTAAGTCTTACAATCTACTATATTGGAAAGAATTAAGTAGTAACATGAGGAAGATAAAAACTTAAAGGAAAAAGAAGAGAACTTAACTAAGGAAAGTGTTTCTATCTATAACATTAATGGAAATGGTATATTAAGTTTTAAGGGAAGGATCTACATACCAGAGAATCTTGAGTTACGAAGGGAAATATTGGATGAAGCATGTACTATAGGTTATACAGTACATCTAGGAGGAAATAAGATGTATCATCATTTAAGATCTATGTTTTAGTGGAATGGGATGAATAGAGATGTTGCTCTTTTCGTGACAAAATGTGCAATAAGTCAACAAGTCAAAGTAAAACATCAAAGGCTTGGTGGTCAGTTGCAACCTTTAGAGATATCAAAATGGAAATGGGATCATATTACAATGGATTTTGTGGTGGTGCTTCCTAAAAAGCAAGATATGATTCAATCTGGGTGATTGTTGACAAATTAACAAAGTGCGCACATTTCTTACCTTATCGTATAGGAGATACAATGGAAAAGATGTCTAGATTGTATATTTAGGAGATTATAAGGTTACTTGGAATACTTGAAAGCATTGTTTCAAATTGGGATAATTGATTTGTATATGAATTTTAGGAAACTTTGCATAGAGCTTAAAGCATAAAGTTACAATTTGGTACAGCTTATCATCTATAGACGAAGCGAATGATACAAACTCACTAAGACATGTTATAAGCTTGTTGATGTGCCTAAAAGCTAAGTTATCATTAGGTTTCACTATAGGAAATTGGATGGGTTCTTCGAGATATCAAAGAAGCACAATGGGACACACAACACATATACAAAGTAGCTTCTTAAAGCTGCTCTCTAGATATGAGTCATCGAGGAACACTATACGACTTAGCCTCTACGTGATATTACACATAAGTAAAAGTGAAGGTCTACTTGCCACTAACCTCGAGCTACTAGCAAGATTAGATAAAAGTTTATAAGACATACTTATAGAATGATGTCTTGCAAGAATAGGAAAAGTATAAGTGATGATGTTATGGCTAAAAGGATGAGGGACTATTTATAGCAAGTCCCTTAAGGCAATAAGACAAAGACAAAATTACCAAAAAATAGGTAATGTAAACATAAAGATTCTTAGTATAATCCAAAAGGGGGTAAATATGACAATGGACAAAAAGGAATATAGTACAAATGTTAGAAAAGTAGGGATAGATGGCACATTGCTATCTCGTCTATACATGAGGCACAAGGAGCAAAGGAATGCAAGAGCCAAGCTATCTAGTCTTAGCAATAGGTCGATAGGAGGAAGAAACAAAAGGGTGGGCTCTTAGTTCTTTAGCATACGATAGGTCGGTAGTTGGGTTCTCGATACAAAGCAAGTCAACACTAAGGTGTTCAGCATTTAGATAGGAGGTAGAGCAGATCATGGTATGTTCGAGCTACACATTCAAGGAGTTCATTATTAGGCCTCCCTGATACTAGAGTTTGTCTTAGTTGAATTGAGCAGTTAGAATCCTCCTTATAAGACTTTACAGGGTAGTAAGATAGGCTCAGGTGAGGAGTCTAGAGGTTAGCATCCCATTACCTCTTTAGGATTGTTGAATATTTGCCCTCAAATCTTGGTTGGCTTTTTCATCAAAGATGTAAGGCGTTAAATCAAAAACATTGAAGGTCAGTGATACTCTATACCCTTTAAGAAATTCTAGCTCATAAGCATTGTCATTGATTCGACGAAGAACTTTAAAAGGACCATTCGACCTAAGTGAGAGTTTGTTCATCTTTTTCCTTAAAAACTTCTCTTTGTTGAGGTGAATCCAGACTAGATCTTTGGTATTGTAGATAATACTTCTTTGACTTTGGTTGCCTTACTCTTATTGTTGGGCTACGATTTTAGCTAACTATTCAGCAACCTTCTAATGTAGCTTTTGAAATTTTTCAACACATTGTGGACCTATCTGACTTTCTCCTTTAGAGGCTAAGCTAGCAATCATATCTAGGGGTAAACGGGGGTTGATTCCATAGACAATCTCAAAAGATGATTTGCTTATTGAATTGTGGGTTGAGCGATTGTAGGCAAACTCAATAATAAGTAGACATAGATCCCAATCATGTAAATTCTTTCTAACAGTGGCTCGCAGTAAGCTACCAACCAATTTGTTCACCACCTCAGTCTAACTATCTATCTATAGGTGGTAGGAAGTACTGAACATGAGTTTAGTGTCGAGTTTCTTCCACAAAGTCCACTAAAAGAAGCTAGTAAACTTATCATCCCAGTTTGAGACAATACTCCTAAGGTCTTTAAGAAACTATACGATTTCTTGCAAAAAGAGTATACCAAAATATAAAGCATCATCAATCTTATGGTAGGGAATGAAATGACTTGTTTTGCTAAACCGATTGACCATTACCATGATAGAGTCATGTTTTCAAGCTATCCTAGGTAGTTCGAGCATGAAGTCCATACTCAGATTAGTCCAAGGCCAATCAAGCACTAGTAGGGGTATATACTCCCCATATGGCTCCTTCCTTACCTTGGCTAGTTTGCATACTTCACAATATTCGAGAACCTTATGCACATCCTTCATCATTCCTGGCCAATAAAAATGCTCTTTCAACAACTCTAGTGTCTTCTTTTCCCTAAAATGACCAGCTAAGCCCTTAGCATGGGCATCTCGAATAAGCAACTCTCTAGTTAAGCTATTTAGCACACATATGCATATTCCTTTCATTAGATACCCTTAGTTTAAATAGAACCCATCCACAATGTCTCCATATTGGCATTTGACTACGATAGGTCTAATGTACATATAAACCCCTAAATTTCTTGACCTAACGTCTAAAGTAGACTTAAGTATGTTAAATATTTCTAGGAGTTAACAAGGCCAGTGAAAGTGAAAATCCTAAAATAACTAATTAATCGCGTATAAAATTTTTCTACCTTAATCATATGTAAATAGTAAAGATTTTATCTAAAAGTAATAAAAACCCTAAAACTATAACTTTAAGGGTATAAAAGCATTAATTCACCATAATTTACCCTCAAACCCTGACTGATAATATAACCTTAGTATTATACCAAATCATTGGTAAAAAATTAAAGATAACTTTTAATCATTCATAAATACATATAATACTAAAGTAATCCTTTAGAAACTAAGATATTGTATTATAGATCATATTTATCTTTTAAGTATATAAATAGGTTAGTATTATATAGAGTTAAGAGTTTAGTTGATACTTATGTCACATGTAGTAAGTATTAATACCCTAAATGAAACTTTTTATGATGATTACATTAAGCGGCCTACCAAATGATGTATATAGAATATAAATACCTAAAGAAAGATCTGATTACCTATTTTTACTAATTAATTCACTAAACTTCTTATTTCCTTTCATTTCCTTAATTTTCTTCCTAATGTTTCTTAATCACTTCATTATATACACTTAGATTACATGTAATTGTGAAATATTGACCAAGTCAAAGATTGACTAAGTCAACATAATGAAAAGTCAACATATGTGTCATTATTACTAGAATCTTCTCTTCCTTTCTATTGATTTCTTTCCTTTTCGTTTAGATTTTTTTCCCCTTCTCTCTTCCTTGTTGCCGTCCACTCCATTCCCACTTAAGACCCTACTTGTTTTCATTTTCAAAGCATAAAACAATATAAAACAAAGTCCTTTTCTTCCTCTTCCAAATCGTGATTCCCTTTTCTCCCATAATTCCAAAAACTTTCTTACTTCACTTTCGCACTTTCCACTAACATAAATCAAGGAGAAAGAGGTATGTTATCATATGATTTTCTATTTTATGTAGTAGTTAGTTGTATAAGTTAGGTTAGTGTAGAAAGTTAGTATAATACGTGCATATGTGTTGTTGGAAGTAGAAGCTCCATATCCATGTATAGAAGGGTAGGAATTTGTAGATAATTAGAAGAAGAACACATGTATATATACCTAAGTATGTGTATATAAGAGTATTCTTGATAAATACATGTATAAAAAACTTTGTACATAAGTATCCATTATGTACATAACCTAAAATGAGATATATACTAACTATACATACATATAACATGCTAAATACACCCTTAAAGTATAAAAATATGAAAATTGTGAAGCTTTCTTAAGAGGGAACTTTAGGTATACAAAAATATGTATAAAAATACGTATGTCATTGTATATGTATATGGGTATATGTATTAGTATATGATAAGTACATAAGTATACATACTAGTATGTTAAAAGTATAAGTATATATATAACATATGTATAAAGTGTGAATACATAAGGATAATAATAGATGATGATGTAAGTAATGACATAATTGAATAATGATGTAAGCAATGATATAATTAAATGATGATATAAGCGATGACATAAACCTTTAAAATAATAAACCACAAGATCATTAAAGTGTAAGAATTAATGGCTAATGAAACTACTAACTACTAAAATAGAACATAAAACGAGCCAATAGGAATAATTAAGCTTTAATAGTTATAATTTCAATAAATTTAGTTTATATCATAAAACACGGGTTTTAACGTCTAAAACGGACATCGCCGTGTGAATATACGTCTGAAACTGATAGAAAACGATTATAAATTCGTAAATATCAGAAATAAAATAAAAAAGTTACATACGATTAGTGATAAAGTCTAATCGAATTAAAATTGATAGTAATCTAAGTAGAATTAGGTAAATAGATATCTAGAATTACTAGTTAATTCGATCGCTTACTATCGTTATTATATCGTAATGATCAGGTGATCCCGACACGGGCAAGGATCTCCCGATTGATTACTACGACTAAAGTGAGTTATCATAGCCGAGTGAATACTTACCCTATGATTCCATGCTTGTATGTGATTACAGATAGTAGACTTAAATGATATTGTTAATTTATTGTTGTGTGGCATTGTGAAATGCTTGTATATGTTATAATATGCTGAGTTGTGAATTTACCTTAAGTACGAATAATACTTTGTTTGTTGCATGATAGCATAGACAATGATTATGTGTACTTTTGGATGCTTACATCATAATTGGACTTAACTATACTCGGCTTATAAGAGGAAATTGGTACATGCATCAACATGCATTGCATAGACATAATTTCGGCGGTCACACTATACGGAGGTAGAGAGAGGCCATTCGGAGGTTGTTATTATAAATTTATTAGTTCTATATGATACACTCATACAAAATGACCTTACCCTAACCCGTGGGAATACTAGGTGTTAGAGGTGCCAACTACCTAGCTAAGGGTCGAGTCTAGAGGCCTTCGTTTAAGGGTGAGTATAGATTGTAAGGGCTCACTCACGATTATACTAGAACTTGGATTTTATGAAAATAAAAGACTTATTTGATTTAAGTACGGAACGTGAAATTCCGTAGTAAAGTAAGTTCTAGTATAATACCTGGATCTGATTGATGTCATATATACTCTAACACTGACTTCGAAAGGCGTTAAATCTGAGTTGCATATACTGACTAGTTAACTATAGTATTGTTTGGCATTCTATTTGTCCATTCATTTATATGCATGAATATAACGTATTTATAACTTACTTGTGATGTGACTGAGGGTTTTGCTCACTAAGTTTAGGCTTACACCCCCTTAAACTTTTGCTATAGGATAGCTTATTTATTGAGATTAGTCAGGGGATGCCACAAGTTAGCTTGGGGACTTGGGCAAGAGTGAGCCATCCAGTGTATTGAGAGAACTAATTATGTAGACTTTTACTTATTTACTTTTGTTTTATCAGTAATATAAACTTAAATGTACTAAATTACTACTTACTATAAACTTTGTAGTTTAAATTTTATATAAATATGCTTATGGGATGATATCATGTAGATTTGTATGTTCTTGAGAAGCTAATGGTCGTAGAGCCTTATATATTGTGTGGAGAGTTCATGATCGGAAGGGTAACCAATTGGGGGTTCTTCATATAGTATACGACGTCTACTACGACTAAACCGTCCTCAGTTCGTGATAGTACAAATCCTGTTTGTATTAAACTAGTAGGGTGCCAAACCTAAGTACTTTAGCTTGTAGAGTCATTAGAAATATATGTCAGTGTAAAAGGTCATCAACTATAGCATTCAAGCTTTCCTTCTTATACCTGATCACGTAACAAAAAGTTTCTAAAAACTTTACCTACTTAGCATGACATCGAGAGAGTTTATGCTAAACTCGAAGGTGCATGAGTGATTCATGGTCTACGTAGATAATAAATTCTTGAGGTAACAAATAATGCTGCCAATTCTGAAGGGCTCAAATAAGGGCATTTAATTCCTTATCATATGCTAAGTAATTCAGAGCGACACCTTTAAGCTTCTCACTAAACTATGCAACAAGTCGATGCTCTTACATAAGTATGGCGCCAATGCCTACTCCAGATACGTCAAACTTTAACTCAAAGACTTTATCAAAATTAGGTAAGACAAGCACTAAGGCAAATGTTAACTTAGATTTAATCTCATCAAAACTTTTCAGAGCTTTCTCTAACCATTTGAATTCAAAGCTCTCTTTAGTCAACTTGATTAAGGGTACAGCAATGGAGCTAAAGTTCTGAATGAATCTTTATTAGAATGAAGCTAGACCATGAAAGCTTCTCACATCAGTTGTACTAGTCGGGTCAGCCATTCAAGAGTAGCCCTAACTTTCTCATCATTAACTTAGATACCTCCATTAAACACAACATACCTGAGGAAAACAACCTCCTTTTAACAAAACATGTGCTTCTTCAAATTACCGAATAGATGTTTAGCTTGGAGGATATCAAGTACAGATCTTAAGTGATTGACATGTGAAGAGAGTCGGTGCTATATACTAAGATATCGCCAAAGTAAACCATAGTACACTTACCAATCAATGATCTCAAGATATGATTCATATGTCGCATAAAAGTACTTAGGGCATTCGTGAATTTGAATGACATTACCAACCATTCAAAGAGTCCATCCCTCATCTTAAATGCTGCCAATGTACCCTTGTCTCATTTGAATTTAATAGTAACCGCTCTTTAAATCTACCTTCGAAAAGTTCTGTGCACCATGTAACTCATCTAAGATGTCATCTAATCAAGGTATTAGGTATCTATATTTGAGAGTGATTTTATTGATAGCTTGGCTATCAATGTGCATCAGCCAAAAGCAATCCTTCTTTGGTATAAGTATAGTTGCCAGGGAATAAGGGCTCATGCTTTCTCTAACATATCCTCGATCAATTAGCTCATTAACTTGTCTCTTGAGCTTAGTTATCTACTTAGGATTAAACCTATATACAGGTTGATTAGGCAGAGCTGCTCTAGGCCAGAGGTCGATACAGTGTTCGATACCTCAATAAGGGGTAATCCTCTAGGGAGTTTGTTAGGAAATAGGTTGACGTATTCTTGGAGTAAGGCATGTACCTCGACTAGCAATGCTCTAAGCTCTCTCAACTCTAGTAAACTTTAGATTAGTAGGAGGACAAAACTTTCAGACTTGATTGCTTTGGAAAATCTTGCTCGTGAAATCACCAAAGATTTCCTCTATAATGATTTGGAGATCTTTTCTTATGATTCTTACACTTTTTTAAGGCTCATTGGGGTCAATTGCCATCCTTCTAGAATATGTACATATTTCAATATCCATTGTGAAATACTTGTAAATCAAATAACCATGGTCAACCAAGAAGTATGTAAGAGGTACACATGGGTAGGATGTCACATAGCACCTCATCCTTTATCTATCCCTAATGGAGGTTAGCACTTTTTCTTGCTCAATAACTGGAAGTCCGCCTTTCTCATTAAGCTAGTGAATCTTATAAGGTTGGGGTTAGAACAGGTCAACGGCTTTAGGGCCTTCACAACTACTTGTGCTATATCATTGGTACAGCTTTCTCCATCTACAATTAAAGCACAAAGGTTGCCATTTACACAACAATTTGTGTGGAATAGTTCTTTCTTTGTTCATTCTCATTGATAGCAATGACATTAAGAGATATTTGGAAAACCAAACAATATTCTCTAAATTCAGGTTGGGTTAGAGCATTAGGGTCTTCTTAAAACTCCTCTAACAACTACCCTACATTCTTCTCTTCTTCTCCTTCAATCACACTTTCAACCTCAATGTGTGGGATTTCACCTATGATAGTCATCATACATTTGTTCGGACATTGACTAGCAACCAAGGCATTTAAAAAACTTAATCTCTTAGGTCTTTTGTCTTAAGCTCTAGGCTTAGTCCTTCCTAACTTTAGGCTCCTCAACCTTAGCTTTACTTCGGCTATCATTAGGTTTATTGGGAACTTGACCACATTGGTCCACCTTGGAATTATAAGGAGCTTAGCTAAATCTAGGTTAGCTCCACATACTTAGTTAGCTGCTTGAAACTCGGTTAAGTTAACTTCACCTCTACCGTTTAATATGTTAGGCTATTTGTATGGTCTCATCTAAAGTCTCTATCCTCTGCACTTCTACTACATGTCCGACCTCATTTCGAAACTAAAAATGAATCTTACTGTGGTCCTTACTTTGGGCTCATCAATGTGACATCGAATCATCAATAAATGAAATTCTCTACATACTTATCTACAGATCAGTTACCCTACTTAAGCTCTTGAAGACATCGAAAGGTATCCTATTCATAGTATTCGGGGACAAACCTATTTCTCAAAATTCACTTTGTTTCATTCTACGTTCTTATCTCACGTCCGGCTCGCTGTCATGCGGTCTGCACCTTCTTCTACCACATGGCTGCATACCTAGAAAACTCTAACGCAACCACTCAAATATGTATTGCATCCTCGTTGTCATAGAAATTGAATATTTTCTCCACCTTCACTTCCCAATCCATATAGTCTTCAGTACTACTAGATCCATAAAAGCTCAAAACCTATACCATGATATGCTAAGTCCTTCAAAGAACTCAAAACTCACTCTACTCATACTTGGACAACTCTTCTTCCTTATCTTCTTCAACCTCTTCTAAGTCAAGTTTACATCATACATGCCCATCAACTCGGTGGGGTTGTGCTAGGGTACATTTATAGCGTTATGAGCTTTAATCTCCACTTCTTATGTTCTTTACCTATCTCTCATCCCTCGTTTAGGCCCAATATTCCTTTCATGAGGCTGTTCTTCTACTAGCGTCTATACGGTAATGGCTAAGTTGGTCACAATGGCTGTGAGATTTTGTATCTGTTCGTTAGTGGTTTGAGGTATCCATTGCTCAATACGACCATAACCATGAACATCATTCTCAACATCAGTAATCTCTCCTTTCATACTAGGATTTGACATTCTCACAACAAATTTTAACGCACACACGCAACCTAACAATTTACTCCATACGTTATTACCAAACACTAACCAAAATAGTGACTTGGAACATTTGCTTTGTTTCACAAGAAGAAAATAGAGTACGATAGAGTATACAACTTCTTACAAGAATCAATCAATACAACACTTAGCTATCAGTTCTATCAGTTGTAACCTCAAGCTTTAATATCATAATATATGATGTTCTAGGAGCTAAGTTATCATTAGGTCTTACCATAGGAAATTAGATAGGTCCTTTGAGATATCGAAGAAGCACAAAGGGATACATAACACATACATAAAGTAGCTTTGTGAAGCTACTCATCGAGGAACGCTACACAACTTATCCTCTACTTGATATTACATATAAGTAAAAACTAAGGTTTACTCACCACTAACCTTGAGTTATTAGCAAGATTAGATAAGAGTATACATGATGTGCTTAGAGAATGATGTCTCACAAGAACAGGGAAAATATATTCATTAACAATAGGTGATGATGTTACAGTTATAAGGATGAAGGACTAATTATAACAAGTCCCTTATGGCAACAAGACAAAGATAGAAATTACAACAAAAGGGTAATGTAAACATAAAGATTCCTAGTATAATCTAAAAGGGGTAAACATGACAAAGGACAAAAAGGAATGTAGTACAAATGTTAGAAAAGTAAGAACAGGTGGCACGTTGCTATCTCATTTGTACATGAGGCATATAAGGCAAAGGAATACAGGAGGTGAGCTATCTAATCGTAGGAACAAGTTGATAGGAAGAAGAAACAGAAGGGTTGGCTCTTAGGTCTTTTGTATGCGATAAGTTGACAATTGGGTTCTTGGCAGAAAGTAGGTTGGTACTTAGGTGTTTGACATTTGGGTAGGAGGTAAAGTAGATCAAGGTACATTCGAGCTAGGCATTCAAGGAGTTGATTATCAGGCCTTCCTAATATTGGAGTTTGTATTGGCCAAGCTAAGTAGTTAGAATCTTCCTTATAAGACTTTGCAAGCCTTGAGATGAGCTCAAGTGAAGGGTTTAAAGGTCGACATCCCATCACTTATGTATTGGAATTCGATGGTGAATAGGATAAGTATTTGCCATCAATAGAATTTTCTTATAATAATAGTTATTAAGCAACTATATAAATAACACTATATGAAGCCTTATATGAAAGGAAGTGTAGGTCACTGCTATATTGGGGCAAAGAAGAATACGCAATGATTGGACCTGACATGATTAATTAGATGAATGAAAAGGTTAGGATTATGCAACATTGAATTAAAGAAGCTCAAGATCGTTATAAGAGTTGGGTAGATTTGAAAAGAAGGCCATTAGAGTTTGAAGTTGGAGATTATGTTTATGTTAAGATAAGTCCATTTAAGTGAGTCAAATGATTTGGTACAAAAGGAAAATTGAGCCCTCGGCATATCAATCTATTTAAAGTGTTGGAGAAAGTGGGGAATGTGTCTTATAGAATAGCATTACTTCCAAGCTTGTCATGCTATCATGACGTAGTCCATGTTTCTATTGTAAGGAAGTTCATTAAGAACCCGAATGCAATAGTAGATATTAAGCCAATAGAATTACAAAAGATTTTCAAAGTTAAAAAGCAACTTATAAAAATACTAGGTAATCAAGTTCAGAAGCTAAGGAATCGAGATGTGGAATATGTGAAAGTACAATGGGAAAAAAGTCCAGTAGTTTGAAGCTAGTCGAGAACCTAAGACAGCAATGATGGGGTAATATTTGTAGCTCTTCTAATTATTAGGTTAGTAAAGAAGTATAGTTGTAATAAAGTTAGTCAAATAAGAAGTTTGGTATATAGAAGTTTTGAGAATAAAACTTTTCTAAAGAGGGGTGGAAATGTAAGCTCTACAATTGGACTATTCAAATTCGATACGTAAAATTTAGGGCTATCACATAAGTTGTTTGATGGAGACTAAATTTTGAGGTAAAGTTAGGAAAATTTGTAAAAGCGACCCCATGAGTTTAGATTTAAAAAAATAAAATAATTAAATATTATATTTATAGAATGTACGTATATTGTTTGTTATTTATTAAAAACACAAGAAATAGATTCTGATAATTAATAAATCACTAAAGATAAAATATATATACACTATAATCATAAAATATTGTGAATAATATTTAGAAATATTTATTTGTATTCAATATGATTTTACATGTAGAAAAATGTATCCAAAATTACTTAAAATACCTAAATTATACTAAAATACATTAAAATAATTAAAGAAAATTAGTAAAAATTATGTGGCAATTTGTGACACTATACTTTAGGAGTAGCAAACTCAAGATACAATTTAGAGTACTTTTATAGGGCTTACAAGCACTTAATGTATAGGATTAAAAAGGGAATAGAGTACTTAGCATGTAAAATTTTTTTCCAACCAACACAATTACCCTTCCTTGATCCTTTTGAACATTCTATTATATAGGAAAAGTACTACAAGGTCGAAGAGAGTTGAGAGGAATTTTTAAGAAAATTTTAGAAAATAGCGCATTTTGGAGTCAAGTTAGAGTATAGATATTAAAGCAAGATTTAGGAGTGAAAAGCTATCACCACCTATCAAAGGAGATAGCACCAAGGGCTGTCAATACACCCTCTATCGCTAGTAGTAGTCGCATCCTTGTTCTATGGTGAATCTCTTAACCCAACCTAATTTTCATTAATTTGTTAAAAAAAGCAAACTAAGTCAAAAAATTATGAAAATTTGTATTTGAGGTTGTTTTTGTATATAGTTTTTGGGAAAAATATTGTTTTGTTGAAATTAAGCGTTCAAATATATCACTCTTAAAAAATCACGAAAACCTAGTCGATTTGGCTTTCATTTCTGAAACCCTTAATAATGTTGCTTTGACTCAAACAATTTTCTATAAAGTACCTATAACATGTATAAAATTGTTATATGTGAAAAGCTTTTCGTGAAAGCTATTTCTTATATTTTTAGGCCCTAAAATCCTATAAAATAGCTATTTTTTAAACTATAATCAATAATTTTTCAAATTTTACAAGGATTTTGAGTTAGGTTGTATTTTGGCGTATTCTAATGTTAAATGGCATTGATTGATTGGATTTTTTGTGTTGGAAGTATTAGAATTGCGTAAGGAAGATTTGGTATGGAAATATGATTAGATATGTAATATGTAAGTTACTTAAACAATATAGTAAGGTGAGGTTTAAATTGAAGTGGTGTTAGGCTGTAATGAGTATTTTGATTATAGTCACGAATGGAAATTGTAGAGATTATGTTAAAATGTGGAGTGCATACTAATTAGAAGCTAATGAGGATATATTAGAGATTAGGTGTAAATGGCAAACTAAGAATTTGGTTGGGAACGAAATCAACATAGAACTTTAAACTTAAGTAATAATTAGGTTGCAAAATAATAGCTTATCAATGATATGTGTATGAACACTAAAATAACATTTATATTATAACGAATAGTGATGAAGATATATCACAAAGTTATACCTTAGTAAGCAAGCAGGAAGTCTAGATAAGTTTGGCACTAATATGTAATTGTATTTCAAAATACTATTTTATAGTCTTTGGAGGCTTAAGGTTATATTTGGTTATTCTTATAAATAGTTTGCTTGTGCACATGCTTATGTGTCTCTAAGCTTGATTGTACACTATTGATTTCCTATATCGAACTACAATTGATTGAATTGCATAGAATTGATTGATCACCTTAAACCAGACTTAACTATATGAGACATAAAAACTTACTTGGACACGTATTGCAACCTATTAGGGTACAATTAGGATTCTTTGACCAAATACCAAACTTTTCGAAAGAGATAGCTAAAATGGTCCTCTCTTCACTCTTAATTGAACTAAGTTATAAGAGAAGAGGTCAAGGTAAGGTTAAAGGCAGCAGTTTGAAGGTAGTCACGAGATGAGGGATGTCTCTACTACACAAGCTTGGGTTTAGTCATGAGTTATTGCATACATACTGAAAACTCCTCAAACATAGATTAGAGCAGGTATAATGTTAAAACAAAATGGATAACATCGTATGGTGGCATTTGTTTTGTTACATTATATTTAATTAATTGTTTGATAATTCTATTTATGCTTATTATATAGTCTTAAGTCTTTGTCCCTACTTACTAAGTGGATGGTTGCTCACATTCCTATAGATGTTTTTATAGGTGCTAACTAAGATGCCGCGGTATAACTACCTTAAGGATAGTTGCTGCTAGATCTCAAGGAGTGAGGATATAAAACTGGAGATCAATTGGACTTTTGTAACTTTTGGTTGTTATCTTTTGATCCTTTGGAATTAAAACTTTGTAAATGTTTAAGTAGCCTAAGTTACTAAGTCATGTAAATAATACTTAGATTATCTGAGTTTTAATATATGTTATAAGACTTCTATAGGTAAAATAATAACATTATCATATGAGATAGAACAAAATAAAGTAAAGTGAAACAAAGGATATGGAAAATAAAAATTGGTTTGCCTCCCAATATGCATTTTTATTTAACATTGTTGGCTTAAAGCTTTCTGCTCTTTTCTTAAGGTGGTTCAAATCCTTGAGGCACCTTGTTAAAAACTCTTTTAGAGCTTCCCATTCATCATCTAAGTCAATTGCTACCTCGAATGTAGTGTCTCATGTTGTAATTGATTTAGTAGTTTGATGGTCTTTCTTTTTCCATCTCTTTCGTAATATTTACATGAATTTGACTATTTCTAACGCTTAATATCATTTTTCCACTTTTCAGTTCTATTACAACTCTTGCAGTGGTTAAGATTGGATGCCCTAGGATGATAGGAATTTCTAAGTCTTCTTTTATATTCAATACTACAAAGTCTAAATAAATATTCTTATTGACGGTGATTTTTTGTTTCAATACATGAGTACCTACTATGAGCCCCGTAGTTTTGCATATTGGATTTTAATAGGGTAATTTAAGGAGTACGCAAAAGTAGGTTAATTTAGATGATATTTTATATATGACTTCTAGGAGTTAAATTAGGGCACTTTGAGTGTTTGGAATATAAGAATATAATAAAATGATAGTATTATAACTAAAAATTGTTAAATCTACTACATTACATTATATTACAAAATATGTATTGAGAATTCATGATTAAGGTACTGAAAATTCATTAAATCATAGAGATAAATTATTTAAACTATAAAATTATAAAATGACTAAGAATAACATGTAAGGATGATATATGCACCACGATTATAATTATTATATATAGATGTAAACCCAAATTACTTAAATACTCGAAATCACCTAAAATTAAATAAAAATTAACTAGGAAAATGGTAAAAGAATTAATAAAAAATGCTAGAACTAGTAGAAAATAGTGGAGCATGGCATGGCAACATTGTGGAAAATCCGTAGGTGCATGGCCTCTTATAATGACACTTAGCTAAGCTTAAAAATGGAGGGTATAAAAGCAAGGTAAGAAAGAGAAAATGCTTCATTTTCACCATGCAAACTTAAGAAAAATTTCCAAATCCTCTCTATAGGTCGCTTAAAATCTTTGATTTTTGGGAAAATTTTTGTGAAGGTGGAAAAACTTGAAGGAGAAATTTTGAGAAAAATCAATAAAAAATAGGGCAAACCGAGCAAAGTCGTAGAGTGGACACCTACACACGACTTGGAAGCGAACCACCACCATTACCCAATAGTGGTGGTAGTAGCTAGCTTAGCCGATAATAGAGTAGTCGGAGTGTTGGTGGCCAGAAATGCATTTTTCTGGTAAGTCAAATCTTCAGCTTGATTTTACATAATTTTGGAAAAATAATAAATTTATTCCAAAAATTATGAGAAAATTTATTCTGAAGTATTTCTGCATGTGCTTTTAGAGAAAAATATTATATTATAAAAATTTTAAGTGCATTTATGACCTCCTCAAAAAATTGCATGAAATCGATCAATTTTCGAAGTTGCTTTAAATAACCTTATTGTTTTTATTTCGAAACCAATTTTTTTTTCTAGAACTTCTCTATACTGCATGTATGAATCCTATAAAAAGTTTTCAGCCAAACATATTTTCTATGATATTTCGTAATTTTAAGTTTCTAAATTTGGTGATAAACGTTATTTTTAGGAAATTTCGTACAATTAGCTTTGAGTAAATCAATTTGAACCAATTCTACAGCTCATTCATGTCAAGTTCTACAGTAGGATATGATATGGAGTTATGTGGATGGAAGTGGAGTTGAGTTATACAACAATGGCTAGCTATAGGTTAGTGTATTAAAGTAAGTATATGAGGGTTTGGAAGTTTTTGGTGATAAGGTGATCATAGCCATGATGAACCCCTTGTATGATCATGATTAATTATGTTTGTAATCTAAAATAAGATATTGGAGTGGGTCACTTGGAACAAACTTGTGAATTGAATCTATTCAAAGAGATCTTCAAAGGGTTAAACTGATAGAAGGGGGATTTATTTTCTCGTTTAGATGCTTGATTAGAAGGTTAGTTAGTGCAAAGGTCTTAATTATAATCATGTTAGAGTCTTGGTTAGGATGTTATTTGGTAAGTGAGGCATGGTTGTAATGACTCCAGAGATGTGTTCAGAAAAATGAAAAGAAAGGATTTTAACTATAAATATATTGAAACCTCGTTTATGAAGTTATTTAGTCAAAGAAGTGTGATTGTAATGATTTCAGCAAACTTCACAAGAAGGTTAGCTGGCTTAGAAAGCTTAGATCAATCACTTCAAAGACATCTTTAGAGAGTTAGTCTGTAAGAGGAGGATTTGATCTTTGATTCAAAGACTTGATCAGAAGGATGGATAGTAAAAGAAACTTAACTATACCCACATCATAAGCTTATTTAGGAAGTATTTGGTAAGGGAAATGTAATTAAAATGGCTATGGGGACTTGATATGAGGATTGAGTGGCATGAAATGTTTAGAGGAAATGACTTCAAAGGCTTGTTCAAAAAGTTATTTGGAGTAAGTAATATAACTGGAATGACATCAGAGACTTAGACAGAGGGTTACTAGTTTAAAGATACTTCTCTAGAGACTTCATTAGAAGGTTTTGAGACTAAAACTTAGTACTAAGTGAGCTTTTAGAATCTTGTTTAAAGACTTCAATAGCAAGTTGGAACTCAATACAAATCTTATATGACTTGCTATAGATAAGTCATAACTATACTTAAACTATTTAAGTGAATTCATTTACTTTATATTTCATAAAACTAAAGTCATTGTATTAGACATTTATGGGAAAATTGAAGCAGATAAGACCCATATATAAGATTATCAAGCATTACTTATCTAGGTAAGTGGGATCAATTCTTCACCGCATTTTAAAGTATTATTTAAGAATGCATGGAGGCCTTAGTATGTATCTTACTTATGATTGTAAGTTAGTAGGCTATGTGCATGTAATGTGTGTGCTAAAATATTGCATTACTGTTATGGAGTGCTAGACTATATGTATTAGTTGCTTTATAATATTGCTTGCTTTAGACTGTTTGAAATTGCTTAATCACCCCAAAAGCAATCAAACTAAAACTCAACTTAACTTCTAATTAGAAATGCATCGTAACCTATTAGGGAAACAATTAGGATTCTTGGGCTAAACACGGACCCTTCGATGACAATAGCTAAAATGGTTCTCTCCCTACCCTTAGTCGAACTATGTAATAGGAGAGGAGGTTACGGTAAAGTTTGGGATTGTGGTTCGAAGTGAAGTCTCGGGTGTAGTGCACATGCCCTGGTTTGGTTCCAATTCATGTATGAGACGTCAAAATTGTCAACCCAGATTACAGTGAGAACAATTTCTCTAATCTCATGATAAACTAGATAATGTCGTGCGATGGCATTTGATTGTACATGCATAGCATCTAACTAAACTTGCTTGACAACCTTGTTTACTCTGTATTAGATATGTATTATTATTTCCATCTTACTTACTGAGCAAGTGGTCGCTCATTCCTCTATAGCTATTTTGTAAGTTTCTCAATAGATTCACCAATACTACTCCGAATTCCAGCATATTAGAGAACGGGATTAGAAAGTGAGATTTAAGACCAACTGGCTGAATTTCTATTTGTTTATCGACTTTACTAACTTATGAGGAAACTAATAGGGTCTCCATTAGTGACCCTCTAGTTTTCAACTATCGATATCTATACTATGCTTTACAAAAACTATGGACTTTTATAAATCATTTACTAGTTGTAGTATCTATTTTTATCAATTAAATTCTTAAAAGCATTTGTTAATTTTGAGATTTTGTACTTCATATGATTTAAAAAACATAATTTTTCTCAAACATTTGAACTATAAAATTATTTTCAGAGGCTATTTTGAAAGGTTATTCTACAGGTTGATATTAATCAAGTTCAGGATTGGAGGACTCAATGTGGTGGAGTGGTAAATGTTTTGTGTAAAATATATCTATATTAGTAGCTAAAGTGAATAGCTTCTAGCTTAGCCTGGTTTACACGGTAGGGCTGTTATAACACCTTGGTTTAAGGCATAACACTTGCAAAACAAAATATGGCTATAGGGAATGCTCTAGCGCAGCCATTCTAAAGCCTAAGTTAGCCCCCTCGTGACCAAAGTAGAATTGTAAAGTGATAAAGAACATAAGAGAAAATTAGACAGGGCCCCTTACCTAGTGGTCATGTCTAGTATTTTTAGTAAGTAACTAGATATGTATACTTGGATGTGTCCTAAGAGTTAGGCTTGAGCCTCAATATTACTGGTCTAGGCTTTCAACTTATTTTACTAAAAAATGCTATCAATACTTGCTCCATACTCTCTTTAATGACAAGTTCGATAAAGAGCGTATCTAGAGAGGTCAATTTTGTTGGAGCTCTATAAAAGTCTGTAATAAATGATTAGAAGATACTAAGGTGCTATAAGGGCCTAAAAAAGCAAAGGCTTGAAGAGGTGAAGGTCAAGAGTGGTCAAATCATTTGTAGGTATCGGTATGCCTAGGAAGGGTCAGCCCTTCAAAACTGCCCTCGAAGTTGGTGGTGGTGCGATGGCTACTTAGATTTATCGTCCCCAGCAAGGCGTGGAGCTGATTGTTGGAGACTCCATCAACCTTCAGTTTGAGATGGCTAAATCCCTCCGGCAAAGGTCGGAATTGTCCCCATCGTGAGGGTCAGCTCGAGAAGGGTTCAACATTGTTGTCATGGAGTTTGTAACTCGAAGCTTGGAATTGGCATTCAGTTAAAAAGAAGCTTGGCTTTGAGGTCCAATCGCCATCTAGCTTGGAGGTGCGGGGAACAGTTTGACCGTTTGGCAAGGTGATCGCCTCGAGGAGTTAATGTTCTGCCACATTGCAGGCAGTTCGGTGTGTTCAAGCGGCACACACTGCAACAAAGAGTAGCCCGGCTTAGGTGTGTGCAATTCGGCCCGACAATTGTATCGCTTAAGTCGCAGCTCTATCTAGCTGTAGTTGCTTGTCTACCCTTACAAGCAGCTCGGAAAGCAATTCTCTTTTAAATGAAGACTTGTCGACAGGAAATCGGAGCTTAGAATTCTTTCGTTTTAAGCACAAGGATCAGCTGTTGCTCGATGATTTTAAAATTGGACAGCTCCTAGCATTGGAGTTCGGCAATATGAAAAGTAGATTGGACTCAGTACGGTTCGGAACTCGGATATGATTAAGTAGTTGAGTAAATTAGATGCTCCCCAGTTGCTTGTGACTTTCAGCTTAGGTTGGTGAAATTCAGTCAACGGACTTGGTGGCCAAGCTCGAAGCTCGGACAACGCCTCAGTTTATGAAGAGCAAGCTCAACTCAAGAGCTCGGCTCTTGGCTGCATGCTCGGTCAAAGCAAGCTTGGAATTCTTATTCAGGAGATTGCTGCCACATCCTTTCAGTACACGTGGTGGCTCGGATATATTTGAAGCTCGGCGCAAAGAAGCTCTGTTTTCATGAAGTTCAGAGTTGTGTTGTGGTTGTTACAACTTGCTCAACCTGTCACTATTTGGTTTTAGCCACTGCGCTTAGTTACCGTGGTAGAACCCCGAATTATTGTTGGATATGTAATGGCGAATGCTTGGCATGTCGTATAGGTCGAAGCGACTATTTATTCTTTTGAACTCCGTCTATTTAATTTATGGAGCTTGGAATTTTGGTTGAGCAGCTCGGATACCTCAATGTTAGCATCTACCGGCCGATAGATATTTCACAGGAGCTTGGAGATCAGAGTTAGCGTCCAGTCAAAAAGAAGTTGGTTCAATTAGTTGGAGCTCAGATTTTGCTTTTTCGAAGTTCGGTTACTGCCACTCAATCTGTGTTGAGCGCAATAGGTCGTAATGGTAATGAAGCCCTACTCGTCTCTAGATTCTAAAGGTTGCTCGGTTACTACAATCAGCACCAATTCTAATTGACTGATATGAAGTCGCAATTTATCACTAGAGTAGGGAACCGATTTTAATCCATAGCTTCCTTCTGATAAACTACATAATGGAAGAGCATACATAAGACCAAGCCATCCATGATCCATGATTGTTTCCAAGTCTGAGGTTGAATTAGAACATCTTTTCATTCGACAGAGTGAAGCTTAGGCTGTCAATTTTCCTGGTGTTGCATCATGTGCCAGACGAGAGCATGAGTATTGAGAATCATAGGGATAGCCAATTGAGGCTCATCAAACGTATTTCTCCGAAGATTGTGATGTAACCCTTGTTGAACAAGAATCCAACACCACAATCAGAGAATAAATGCAGAACAGCCCTGTGTATAGGTTGGTACACATGGCTCTTTTAGCACTAGTGCATAGACTTGTTGCAGCTCGGTGCATAGACTTGACGAATTGCTCGATCGTAGACAACTCAAAATTGCTGAATTGCTCGGCTATGGACATTTTGGCATGGACAAATGAGCTTTGGCATTTCTCTTTGTTTCACCGACAAAAGATTCCTCCTATAAAGTAGGTCTCTTTGGGTTTCTAACAAGCAGGAGTTTCTGGCACGAAGTTAGAATTGTCCGAATCAGTTGAGCGTGGATTAGCTGCTAGGGTTGTTCCATAGGTCGGATTTCATTTCTGCGATCTATGGCTAAACGAAGCTCAGCAAAAGGAACGGCTCGAGATCTAACTGGGCAGGTCAGCATGAATACCTCTGTACTAGCAGCTGGGATTCATTATTTTTGGTTCGTGCCGTCGAAGCTCAGACTTCATTCGGTCCAACGGCTGTTCGAGTGTTAAAACGGATCAAGATCTTGAAGGACGGTTGCTCGGCTGCTGAACTTTGAAATTCCAACCCGGACCATGGCTACGCACACAGAATCAGTTCGGCATTTGGCATCACAGATCCGAAACTCTGTCTTTGGTTAGCTTGCTATTCGATGTGCTTGGTTAGCTATCTACAGCTCGCCGTGATAATGCCTGGACATTTGAGAAGCTCGGCAAAAAGCTATTACAAATGCTCGACTGTCAAGTGAGTGAAGTTATGCTTGGAGAAGCTCTGCTGCCACTATTCTTTTGTTTCCAATGACGGATTGATTGCGACTGCAGAGAATTGTCCCAATTTGCTCGCCATGATGAATGAGGGTTCTACAGGGCGTGCATGGCTGCTACGAACTCGGTTGGGTTTGAGCTCGGTGAGTTTGGACGGTGAACTAGCTGTTCGGCCATGGAACTCTGGCTACTTGGCCACGATGCTCTGCACAATTCACAATTAATAATCGGCACACGCCATAGAATAGGATCAGCTCGCTGCTGGTGATGGGCTATCATGTGGTATTCCATAGCTTAATTACTGTTACCAAGCTCGGCAAAACGGCACGATCTCCCTTCTTCAATTTTAGTTCTGCAATGTACAGGCGAACAGCTCGGAATTATACAGCCACTGTTCATCATGCAGCCGTCCACTAGACGAAGCTCGGAATTCCGAGAAAACGGGTGAGCCAAATATCGATCGGCAACTCGTTATAGCTCAATTGAAGCTCGGCAACTCCGCATGTAATGGCCAACTTAGTTCGTCTTGTTGCCATGGAGCTCGATTCATAGGCTCCTTTGGATGTAAAGCTTGGGTGGTGACTTGGTCGCAAAGCACTCATGGTTGTCTTCAAGTTTATTATACCTATCATGAGTGATACATCAGTTGAATAACCAAGGTCATCCAAGCAGCAGATGTGAAGCTCTCATAGAGACGACATTGCACACTACTTCATCCTTGTATACATTCCCAACATTTAACAGTACGATCACTTATTTAGTTACATACAGAGTACCCTTATCATGAAGCCAATGCAGCTTGTAGGTTGGGGATGCTTTGAGGTCGGCAGACCCAACCTCTACACAAAGGAATGTGCAACAACATTAATACAACTTCCTCCATCTATGGTGATTGTACATTGTTAACCTTTGATGGTATACTTGGTATGGAACAGATTCTTTCTTTGGTCCTCCTTAAAGTTCGATAAGGAACTCAGGACTTGTCTTAAGACTAAGGTCATTACTTCTCCTTGGTCGGCATAGACACAACTCTCCTCTTCCTCTTCTACATTAGGTTCTCCAACATTCTTTTCTTCCTCGGGGTCACTTTCATTGATACTATCCGCCACATCTCCTCAGAGTACCATGATACGCCGGTTCAAACATTTAGCAACCATGTGTTCAAAGCATAAGCATTTAAAACACTTCACTTATCCTTAGGTCGGCTTGACTATCCTGCTTAACCTTATTGGTCAACATGGCGTTCATTAGGTCAGTCATTTCTTTCCTCAGCTCGATATGGCCTCCTCGAGTCGACTTGAATAAGTTAGTGCGATACGAGAGCTCAAGAGAATGTTTGTCTTGGTCGGCACAGAATATTTCTTTTCTGCTTTTCAACTCTCTATGCAATCTTGATTGCCTCTTCTAAGGTATAAAACCTTTGTACTTCCACAATATTGCAAATCTTATTCTTGAGCCTAGAAATGAACCTTGATATTGTACGGGCTTCTAGTTCTTCCACGTTAGCTTGAATCATCAACATCTGGAACTCTCTAACATTGTCATCAACAGATCAGTTTCCTTAGCGAAGCTCTTGCAATTTTGCAAATGGATTTTGTAGGTACATCTCAAGCACAAATCTACCTCTTAATAACTTTTTCATCTTATCCTAGGTTCTAACACCTCATCTTCCATCCCTTGCTCGAGCTACATTCAAATTTTTCCACCACATTATCGCATACCTAGTAAACTCTAATGCAGCAAGTCAGACCTTAACAGTATTCATATATTTGTAACAATTAAACACCTTCTCGACCTTCTCTTCCCACTCTAAGTATTCATTAGCATCTCCAATTCCACTAAAGGGCGGATTTGAACCTTATCATTATCTAGCCCTTGAGAAGCTCAATGTCCTCATCCTTATAATGGGTAATAGTTAGTTTCCTCTTCTTCCACCCTAATTTCTTCAACATCTAGTTCCTCATTTGCTTCCTCCATCTCCTCTAACTCCAGTCTTCATCTAGCAGCTTAGCCTACTACTCCTCTAGTTTGTTGTGGTTGAACTAGGTGGTTGGTTCGGTTACCTTAGCCATAGTGTCTCTCATGGGCATGTTCTTATAGGTTAGGCGACTATACACCTTGGGGTTGTTGCCTATTTACTTGCATCGCTGTCACTAAACTCTCAACGAGATTGGTGAGCCTATAAAGTCTATCGTCAACGGACCTTGGGGTGTTATTATTGTTATGATCACAACCAGGTTAAGTACCACTACTTTGGTCACCGATAAGTCCTTGAATGCTTGAATCTGACATAGTTTAATACCCTTCTGAACAAATTAACAACTTACTAACAACCTTAATACCCAATAGTCACTTAAATAGAATGGAAACAAACTTGCTCTATTTTTGTGATGACAAACAAAGTAACAGTGAAACCACATTTGTTATCACACTAATACACTGCAGTAGCTATGGAAGCAATATAGCAGCCACAAACAGTAAAGTGAATAAAAACTTCACCACAACTTCATACACTCCCTCGCGGAATCATGCTTTGATACTAATGAAGCCAATGCATCTCCAGGGTCGTATACATAAAGAAGTAACACGATGAATGAACCAAAAAGAAAATAGAAAAGAAACTAGCAAAGCTCGAGAAACTACCAAATGGATATAACTTATCACTCGATCATACTCGGCCTACAATTCACCAGATATGACATACCGATCCGAACTGAAGGGTCACTCGCCACTACTCCTTATTAAAAGGAGTAGATAAGAGTTAAGAAATAACGAGAACACTAAGGTTGCTCAAAGATGAGTAACTTTGTATTAGAAACTGAATGTGTGCATACAAGGAAAGTAGGGGTTTATATACTCGTTTACTAGGGTTGATTTATATGTATGAAAAGACAAAAGGCTATTCTACACTAGGTTACATAAGACATACTAAAAGGGGTAAAAGAGACAAAGAATATATAGTACAAAAAAGAAAGAATCATTCTAGAATATTGTGTTAGAAGACACGTGTCGCTTGGTGGCTGGACATCTGGGATATGATATAATGTAAGCAAAAGTAGGAATGCATTGCATTCAAGGGCCGACCTAATCTAGATCAGATTAAGAGCCAATCAACCTGGCAAAAGGTCAACTGTCTTGAAGTCAAACGCTAGTAGGTCACGGTAGTAGCTTAGCTCAGCTAGTTTTAGACTATCTTCTGGATTAAGACTTTGCTGTTAGGTAAGAGCATATTGGACACACATGAGGATTTGAGAGATAGGTTGGTAGGAAGTCAAATTGGGATAAGAGTCCCTATCTCTGCTATGGCTTAGAGTTAGTATTTTCCTTGTGAGCCCTTGAAGTCCTCTAGCTCGGCTTCTTGTGATCGATTCAAGGGGTTGATTCCTATCATCTCGATTAAAAATGTTTCGCTACCTTACCCTTGGCCTTCTCCCACATACATTTGGCGACTTGGTTGATGTACTAAGTGACTTTATTATAGATGTGTAAACCCTAGGAAAAATAGTAGTTGAACCTTAACTCAAGTCCGAGTGTTCTAAACTGTACAATAAGTCGATAAGGCTAGTAATAACAAAAGAATATGAAGTTTAATAAATCAAATATAACACCGATAACAAAACCTTAGGAATTTATCGAAACCCCAAATCGTTTACTGAAACCCTAAAACTAGTTTATGCACCATTAATCAAAATTAAACCCAAAATTGCTCGAAACCCTAAAATCATAAACGTAAACCTATAAAATAGTTAAATATTACACAATAGCGATAAAATTATAATTGAATATAATTTTTGACTAAATTGCCTATTTGTACGAAATTGTGATGAAATTACCATAATAATTTGTAAAAATTATAATTGTAACAGGTATCAGTTAAATTGATAAAATTTCACAGAATTTTGGAAACTAATCTATGAGGAGATTCGCTATAATTTATATGATTCGAAAAATTACACATATTTGTTAATAACTTTCATTTTCCTTCTCTTTCATTTCCAATTTATCTCATTTTCCTTCCTCATTTCCAAATCAATCCTTTTTCTACGCAAAACATGAACAAAAGTCAGCAAATTAAGACAAAAAAATCAGCAGCCACGTGATGTTCCTTTTTTTTTTTTGTCTTATTTACATTAATGAAAAGCTAATTTAGCTTATATTTTAAGCTAACTTAGCTACCCGAGCAAGAGCAACATATAAATATGGAAAAAGAAAAAAAATCTACACAAACATACATACAAAATCTGTAAACCGTGAGGAAAAAGAAAGAAAAAGAAAGAAAGAAAAGAGAGAAAGAAGGAAGAAAAAGAAGAAGGAAAAGAAGAAAAAAAATAAAAACTACAAGGTAAGTGATTTATTTTAAAAAGTATAGATGTATATTATAATATATACATGTAGAAATATGGTATTTGTATGGTATTTTTACATATAATACTAATAGTATATGTTTATGTACATGAATACCCAAATTTAATTATATGTGTAAATATAAGATTAGATTGTATATATATGTATGTACATAAGTATATAATATGTATTATGTATTTGCTTTTTTTAATACATAACTATAATATGCATATATATATGTATGTACCGTAACTTTATATATATATATGGGTATACATATATGATTATATAGATATATGTGTAGTGGTATAGTATATAGTGGGGTATTTTTATAAGTATGTATACAAGATATATGAAAAAATATATATATATATATAATAGTATACGGCATATTATGTATGAAATATCTAGTATACATATTCTATGATAAATACTATATATTTTATGATAAATGATAAATACTATATAAGTATATATATATATATACCGAACATATATATAAGTATTTATAGGTATGTATGCCGAATATATATATATGTATGTATTTATATGAATGTATGCCGAATATATATATATATATATATATAAATATATGAATATGTGTATAAGAGTATATTTTAAATAAATACATATACATATATAATACGTATAATATATAGTATATATATATATATATNATTGTTTGTGACTTGGAATGATCACTGATTAAATATAACTTAACTTTTATTCGACTAGAAAAGTTAACTTGGATCATGCATAAATCATGCATTGCATAACTAATTCCGGGCAGTCACATTACACGGAGGTAGCGAGAGGCCATACTTGGGTTGATTATTGATTATTATTGATTTCATACGGTGCATATGTGAGATATGACCTTACCCTAGCCCACGGGATGACTAAGTGTTGGAGGCACTAACCGACTAGCTATGGGTCTAGTCTAGAGGCCTTCGTTTAGGGGTGAGTGAGGGCTGCGTGAACTTACTCACAATCATATGTAGAACTCGTTTTGATAAAGTTGGTAATGGATGTACCATTACATTTTAAATATGAAACGCGAAGTTTCATTATGAAATAAGTTCTAATATGATACCCGGATCTGACTGTACCGAAGAATCTCCAACCCTGACTTCGGAGGGCATTAAATCTGAGTTACATGCAGTACCTGGTCACCTGCATGTATTTGTTTAGCATACTGCTTGTTCATGCATTCATTTGGTTGAACTTAACTATGGTATAACTTGATTGCTGTATGGTTGAGGGAAAATATCTCACTAAGCTAGTAAGCTTATACCCTCGTAGACTTCTCTTGCAGGCCGACTTATTCGTGGAGTCAAGCCGTCATATGCCCGAGGTTAGCTTTCTCTACAGGGTCAATGTAGGAGCTGCTTGAGGACAGAGAGTACTTTTGATTAAATGTAGATTTGAATATGTAATTTTTATATTAGTCTGACTTTAGATATGTTTTAAACTCTATATCTGTAAACTTTTATACACATAAATTATGTGTTATGTTTTACGATATTATTATTTGTCATGAAATGATATTGCTTAAGCTTGCACACTCTTGATAGTTAGTAGTAGTTGTAGCCTTGTGTATCATATAAAAAGGTCGTCGATTGTAAGGGAACTCAATCTACAATCTTTTGTACGGTATATAGCGACTGCCACGACTAGTCCCTTCGGGTCGCGACAAGATGTGTTGAAGGGATTATGCCTTAACTCTTGCGTCAAGGTCCTTTTATGCAAGCATAGGTACAAGGGTGTGATCGAGGAGCTACTCAGGATTGAAACCATAGACAACCTCAAAAGGGGTTTACTTAGTGGTCTCATGTACTATTCAGTTGTAAGCGAATTTGACCACTGGTAAGCAAACGTCCCAATCGACCAAGTTCTTGCCCACTGTAGCTCAAAGTAGTGATCCTAAAGTGCAATTTACCACCTTTGTTTGGCTGTCAATTTGGGGATGACAGGAGGTCAGTTTAGGGGTGACAAGAGGTACTAAATGTTAGTTTAGTCCCCATCCGACTCTACATGGTCCTCTAGAAATGGCTCAAGAACTTTAAGTCTCTATTGAAGACTATATTTCTCGGCATGCTGTGTAACCATCCAATCTCCTACAAGAAAAGAGAAGCAATAGTTGAAGCATTGTTAATCTTAGAATGGGGCATGAAGTGTACCATCTTGCTTAACCTATCCATGATAAACATTACAGAATCTTTGCTTCGGGTAGTTCGAGAGCAAAGTCCATGCTCAATTTGGTCCATGGCTTTATCAGAACAAGCAAGGCATTGCCTTCCCTTTTTTGGCTCGACACTTAGCCCCCTTGCACACAATACAGCTTTCAACAACTCGATGCATATCTCACCTCATTCTTGATCAGAAGAATCGACCACTCAGCAATTAATATGTTCTTTTCTGCCTAAAATGTCCAGACAGTTCTCCATTATAGGCTTCCCTGATCAGTAGCTCTCACAGTGAACAAGTCAGTACGCATAATTTTCCTTCTCAAAACAAGTATCCCTCTTCCATATGATACTCATCTACTGTTTTCCCATTGACTCAACAGGTAAGTATGGGCGTAAAGTGTGGATCCTTAAAATACTGCTCTTTGATACTCATAAACCTAAATAGTCTAGTCTACAATACTGTTGAAAGCACATGTCTCTTTGAAAGAGCATTTGCAATTACGTTGATCTTTCCCTACTTGTATTTTATCAAAAAATTGAATCCTTTAAGGAATTCAACCTATCTTGCTTGCCACTTTGATAATTTTATCTGACTTTAAAAGTACCTTAGGGACTCATGATTAGTATAAATGACAAATTCTCTTGGCAGTAGATAGTGTTGCCATACTTGTAGTGCTAAGATCAATACCAAGAGTTATTTATCATACACAGAGTAATTTAACTGAGGTCCCTTAAGCTTCTCACTATGGTAGGCAATTGGTCAACCTTCCTGTGTTAAGATAATGTTTATTCCAATGCTTGACGCATCACATTCCAACTTCTCAAAATTAGGTTGAACAAGTACAGAGGTGGAGGTCAACCTTTCCTTTATCTCAGCAAAACTTCTCTCCTCCTTTTCTCCCCATTGGAAGTTGATGTTCTTCTTTGTCAATTTAGTAAGTGGTGTGGCGATGGTGCTAAAATTCTTAATGAACCTCATGTAGAATAAAGCCAGTTCATGGAAACTTCTCACATCGGCATAAGTAGTAGGAGTCGGCTACTCAACGATTGCTTTGATCTTCTTGTCATCCACTTGTAAGTCTCCTCCACTAACTAAATAGCCTAAGAATACCACTTCCTCCTAGCAAAAGCAACATTTCTTCAGGTTGTCAAGTAATCTCTCGATACGGAGGATATTCAATACAACTCAGAGATATTCATAGTGACTCAACATGTCAGTACTGTACATAAGGATATCAACAAAATACACCACGA
Organism: Lumnitzera littorea; assembly: GCA_024138015.1. Classification (NCBI taxonomy): domain Eukaryota; kingdom Viridiplantae; phylum Streptophyta; class Magnoliopsida; order Myrtales; family Combretaceae; genus Lumnitzera; species Lumnitzera littorea. Next base: position 62,416,603 of record JAMXBB010000007.1, on the reverse strand, counting down.
CACACTTCTCCATTAAACCTCTCAACACATGGTTAATTAGTCTCATAAAAGTGCTTAGGGCATTCAACAAGCAAAATGATATGACCTTTTACTCATAAAGTCTATGCCGAGTTTTAAATGCAGTCTTCCATTTATCTCCTGACCTCATTCAGATTTGATGGCAGCCAGGTTTCAAATCAATATTGCTAAAGACCTTAGCTCCACTCAATTTATCTAACATATCTTCTAACCTCGGGATTAGATACTTGTATTTGATTGTGATCTTATTCACGGCTCGGCTATTGACATACATTCGTCAGGTTCCATCTTTCTTCACATTAGGAGTGTTGGAACAGCACAAGAGCCCTTTCTTTAGTAATTCATTGACTTGACATTGGAGTTTAGATGCCTTTTTAGGGCTCATTTGGTAGGCTAGCTTATTCGGTAATGCAACACTGGGTATTAAGTCAATACAGTGTTCAGTGTCTCGAAGTGGTAGCAATCCCTTCGGTAACTATTCTTAGAACAGATCGGCATATTTATCTAACAATGCTTGCACTTCTTAAGGTAGTTTACCCTACTCCTTCATCTCTAGTTAGCGCTTGACCAACATGAGGGTCGATTCGTTAGCATCGATGACCTCTTGAAGTTTGACTCTACTCATCACTAGAGCCTTCTTCAATCCATAAGTAAGTCTTGTCTATAGTTTGTTAACTTCACTCGATAGCATTAGGTTCAGTGTAATTTTCGGCCATCCTTTTCGAATGCATATGTGTTCCTATATCTATCGTAGATAACTCTTCTATCAAATAGCCATAGTTGACCAAGCAACATGTATTAGGTGCACATAGGTAGCACATCGTAGAGAATTTCGTCAAAGTAGTTTCTACTTGTGATTGGCAGTAGTACTTATTGAGTGACATGTAGTGCTCTCTTATCATTCAGCCAATGCAACTTATATAACTTCGAGAGTGCAATGGTCAGCAACTTAATTTGTATGACTAGTTTAGCTAATTCCACATTGATGCAACTTCCATTATCCACAATTAATGTTCGCGCCTAGTTATTTACCTTATAGGTGGTATGAAAAAAATTCTCCCTCTAATCCTTCTCTCGTGAAAGTTCTGTGTTCATTGTACGTCGAACAACTAAGACTAACTAGTCCAAGTCCTCAATAAACACATCCTCTTCAATGAGTTCCTTCTTAGCTTTAATCTCTTCCTTCTCAGGTTCCTCATTAGTACTTTCTACCTCTAGTGTTGGGATGTTTCCCTTGATGACCATAATTCTTCGATTCGAACACTAAGCAGCCATATGTCCAAACCCTTGGCATTTGAATCACTTGATCTAGCTTGTCTTCTATCTAGATTCTTGCCCTTTCTCATAAGTTCGGGTCAGCAAGTTATTGTTAGGTTAGCCCTTCTGTTCGGCTTGAACATCTACCCTTCAGATCGGCTCGATATTTAACTAAGCTTGATGACTTCCTTATACTGGTTGGTTAGTCGGCAACCTTGCCTGTACTCAGCTTCTTCTCTGCCTCTTTACTTATTAGGCTATTCTGATGGCTTCATCCATCATGGTAAATCGTTGGAGCTCCACAATAGCTCGAATGTCACCTTTTAACCCAGTTAGGAACTTAGAGATTGTTTGTGCTGGAGGTTCCTCTACTTCATATCGAATCATGAGCATTTAGAATTCCTAAACATACTCATCAACTGTTCAGCCTCCTTATCTCAACTCCTAAAGCCAAGTAAAAGTGTCTTGCAAATAAGTATCTAATACAAATTTGTTTCTCAGTATTCCTTTCATTTCAGGCCAAGTATTAATCTCTCGGTAGCCTTCTCGTCTCCTCATAGTTTGGAAATTCTTCCACTACATGGCGGCATATTCAAAGAACTTAACAGCAGCAGTTCTCACGTTCTCGTAGTCCTCATATTGGTAACAGTTGAATATACAATCTATTTTCCCATTCTAAATATTCATTAGTACTCCTAGATCCATTGAAGCTTGGAATCCAAAGCTTCATATGGTCAAATGCTATAAGGGCTCGAGCTCGCTTTTCTTCAAAGTACTCTTCCTTGTCCTCTTCATTTAGTTCTCTCAAGTCTATCCTTCATCTTACTCGTTTGCCTACTCCTCTATCTCGAACTGGTTGAGCTGGGTTCTGACCTCTAGCAAGTTGACCAACTTATGGGGTGTTTTACATTGCTTCAGTCAATCGGCAAGCCAATGCATGAATAACTTAGGTTAAATTTACCAAGAGGTTAGTCATCTCATCAAGTCTCTTGTCAGTACTCTTAAGAGTTCCCTGAGATTGTCAGCCATGGTAGACAACTCCAATATTGTCATTAACACCAATGTTTACACTTAGATCAGTCATTTTCTCCATAAATTCAAAGTTCAAACTCTTTAATTGGGTGTTATAGCAAACACTTGTATAAACTAGAAATTTAGTAGCAAGTAAACATAGCAATTAAACAAACATAGTAACTTGCTTTGTTTCACATACATAAAATAGAGTACAGTCAGGACTTCAAAACAACTACAACTCAAGCAAAAACCTTCGCTTTAATACCAAGATAATGTGAATTGCAATTAAGAATAGACAAGGTTGGTCACAGGGATAGGTCTAATTTTACCGAAAGCTTGAAAAAGGAAATCGTAGGAATGTGTGAGAGAACAAAAATGAATGAAAAAGTAAGCAAACCTACAAACAATTCCAATGGATATGATGCACCAATGGAACTTCCGAGGACTTATGGCATAACTTGATATGACACACAAATTGGTTCGATAAGGTTACTCTTTACTTAACCCTACTTAAGGGTTAGGATAAGAGTGAAATGAATGTAAGCAGGTAGTGTTTACAAGAGGACAAAATGTCAAGTATATTAATAGCAATCTGATGATGCCTTGCGGCTACAAATACAATGGTATTTATACCCAATAAGTTAGGGTAATTTGCCAAAAAGGGAAAAGATAAAAAGGTTATTACCTTAAAGAAGTAATGTACAAGAACACACAAGAGTAAAAATAAATATTGAAGAAAAGCAATGATTAGTGGAGCAAATTTTATACGTGGTCCTATACATGTAGCAATGATACATTAGCGAAGTCGTTAGAGGATGCAGGCAAAAGTGTATAGTTAAGTTGTTTGTCCAAGCAAGGGTAGCTAAGGATCAATCAAGTTTCTCACTCTCTTGGCTTCTTGACAAGGGAGATGCTGCATCATTGCTCTGCTTAGGCGCGAGTGAGTAATCATGAAAGGTTTAGTTGTTCTCTTGGTAATCTACAACTTGGTACACTTTAAAGAGATGTGAAGTCATTCGGCTCGGCAAAGAAGTACTCGACTTCGATAGGAGTCAACTGAAGCAGAAGAACCCATCTTATCAAGCCTTCCAATTCTCGAGCTCAACTCCAAGTTAAAGGCCTAGTAGCCTAATTCCTATCAACTGAAATGGTGTTTCTTTCTTTTTATGGTATAAATAGGCTTTGAGAAGCAAATAAACTGCATAAGCAAAGAAATCATACATCCCATTTGAAACATCCATAACCATAAAAATATGAAGAAGAAAATAAGGACACTTAGATTTTAAGTTAAGGGAACATAAAGATCCTAAAAGCCAAAATAAACAAGTAGATTATGAAAGAATTTGCTTGAATCCTTTAATGATTCTAGAAAATCATAAAACTATGGTGGTAGATTTCTACAAAAGTTGCCAATTGTTGGTGGTGATTTTTTGTTTCAGTAACCAAGTACCTACAAAACAAAACATGGTTGTAGAGAGCATTGGAGGGTGCTCCAATATGGCCACTCTAATGCTTAAATCAACCCTTTTGTGACTAAAGTAAAATTGTAAAGTGATAAAGAATGTGAGAGAAAATGAGAAAGGGGCCCCTTATCTAGGGGTCTTCTCTAGTATTTATAGTAGGTGACTAAATATGTGTATTCGAATGGGCCCTATGAGTTATGCTTAAGCTTCAATTTTACTAATTTGGGCCTTCGACTTATTATACTAAAAAATGCTATCAATAGTTCTAGAAAAAGTATAGATGGCATACCTGACTTAACAATAAGATCACATTGTTCAAGAATGTGGCTTTGTCATACCTTTTCTTCCTTTGAATTTGATGTTGAAGCTAGTGATTCATTTATTTCAACCACCTACTCAACCTCAATTGTATTGCACTAACATACTTTGCTGGGGTAAGAGTCTTCATAATGTTTTAGAATTATTTTTCCAACCTTTCAAACCCCCCTATGGCCACCTGGGCAAGTTTCTTGACTACTAATAAGGGCATATTTTATTCATATTTTAATGTGCAAATTAGATAGAATTATTATTGATTTTATAGAAATCATTAAGAATTGGCACTTAAGTATTTTCATTTGAACATTTCAGGTATTGGAGGATTCATAGTGGAAATACAGTCAATTTAGAGGAGTTTTATGCAAATGAATGAAGCTTGAATTGAGCTACAGCACATTGGAATTGAAGACAACCGGCCTTGGGCTAGCCTACACTTTACATCAGTAGCTTTAAAGTTCTATGCCGGCAGCCTTAAATGCTATACCGCTGGCCTTCATGGCTAGACTTCATAAAGAAAAAATATATTTGAAAGCAAACCCTAGTTTTCTCTATAAGTAGACTTATGTTTCATAGTTTAGAAAAACTTTTACATCTTCTTTAAAGTTAGAGAGTCTTAGAGCAATAGTAGGTAGTTTTGAAGAATTTTTCTTCAGAATTTCTTGGATTGTTGAGAAGACTTTGCTTTTGCTGTAGAGATCATCTTTGGAGTTGCAATTGAAGTTTATTCATCATAATTACAAAATTGGTGATCACTATTATATTTATATTTATGTAATTCTATGATTTGTTCTTATTTCTAATTATGAACTTCTTTGCAAATTCAATTATTATCTATGCTTTTGTTTTAATTTCCATAGCTGGTTAAGTTTAATTTGTGGGAATTGATGAAACCCTAGGTAGTTGAGATGAGAATCGTATTCATGATATAAGGCTAAGTTTAAATGGATGATTCATGATTGCAATTTCTATGATTTTGTTTATAATTTTTTATTGGTTATAATTGTTAGAAACACTATTGATACAGGAGTTGATATAGGGCTTGTTAGAAATTTTTTTATTAAACTGATTAGCTAATGCGGGAGCGGCATTAATTGGAGTAATTAGAAATTATTCAGGGATTAATTATTCACTAAGATATTAGGGTTAATTGATTTAGGACATTAGACGATCATAGCATTAGGAGATGTATGATTATAATTTATAGTCCACTATTAATTAAAGATATGGAAGTTGATCGATTAATTAGGGGTTAAGTTCTTAAGTTTTAAGACATAATAATTTCACTTGAATGACCGTATAACTATTAATTTATATAACATGATGACAATTTGATTTGCACAACTAAGGTAGATTTTGTTTTTCCCATTTTCTCAATTGATTGCTTAGTTTTAAATATTTTATCATAATTTTCTTTTTGATAGTTTTAGGGTAATTATTAGATTAGTTAATTCACAATTCAATTTTGGTTGCTTAAATATTGATAAGAACTATTATAGGATTAGTAATTTTTGTCCTCGAGGGATCGACTACCTTGCTTACTCTTTATTACTTGATTTCGACCCAATATATTTGTTAGAGTATTCACTTTATATATATATATATAGTTTAAGTGGATCAACTACTACTTTCGAAGCTAGTTTTTCTTCCTTTTGCTTCGTCTCTCTTACTACTTGAGAATTATAATCAGCTTATGAATTTTTAGATACAGTATTTGGCAATTCTAGTTTTTTCTCATGCTTAGTGGGCTTAGTAGGATTTGCCTTTACACCCACTAGTATGGTGGTCAAAAGCTCTATTACCTACATTAATTGAGTTTCTAATCTTTAGATGATTAAACTCTATCTTTCAAATCTTTCTAATCATTTTTGCTCCAAATCCATCAAAATTTTCTCAATACTCCTCTTTTTCTAGAGTTGTGATTGTAGAATTTGTAAAGGGAGGCCTTTCATCATATTGGTAATATGACAATTCTTCAATTATTTTACTCTTCTATCACTGGCATAGTCATCAATGGTCCCTAACCATAGTTTCAATCCTAAATTTATCCTGATATTGATCCCATCATAAAATATTAGTAGCTAATTCTAGGTGGGGATATCTTGATGTAGGCATTTGGTCATCAAATTGCAGAATTACAACCATGCCTTATATAGCGATTCACCTTCATGCTGCTTGAAAGAAAGGATTTGAATTTAGAGCTCTGTAGTTTAATGCAATAGAAAAGTTTGTACACATTGTCTTCCATAAGAAGTGCCTACAAAATAAAATAAATAAGAGGAAGAAATCTAACAATAAAAAGAAACTAAAGGAAAATAAACAAAGAAACTATACAAAACAAAACACTTAGTTCTAGATAGTCCTAAATACTGAAATTAGCGCAAAACATTCCCAAGCAACGGTACTAAAAACTGGATACGCCTAAACTAATTTTACTTTTTATGATAAATACAAAAACGTATTTTTATTAGCAAGTGCACTAAGTCACTGTTTATAATAATATTACTAGTAAGAACTAAGTCGAACCCATAGGGAATAGTTTCTAATTTTTATTAGTATTAGTCCTATCTAAATCTAGGCAAATAAAATAAAGGGGTTTATGGAAATAATTAAATTCTAAAAACTAAATTAACAAAATAAATAATTTGAGATATTTAACATCTTTAAAGATTCAATTGCAACTAGATAAATAGAAATATCAATTAATGTTAACACGACATCTTTGAGAGGTATAATTTTAAAGCACTAAATCACTAAGAATTCCTTCTTGTGAAGCGAATACCCTAATTAGCCGATTTATCCTTTCTATCTTAGATAAGAGATAAATAAAATTAACCCTTTTATTGATGAGTGATTCTCGTTCTGGTACATAAACACCTGCAACACGAGAAAACGGCTACGGGGTGCGCCGAAAGATGCTCTAGCATGGCCACTTTGATACCTATATTAGCCCACTTGTAATGAGAGTAAAAATGTTAAATGGTTATGGGAATGAGAAAATGGAGAAAAGGGTCCCTTTACCTAGGGGTCTTACTTGGTATTTATAGTGAGTCAATAGAGATTATCTTTAGACTAGGTCATTGGACTAGGCTTAGATATTGGTCCAACTAATATAGGCCTACAAAATAATTATCTAAAAATGCCTATCAACATTTGCCCCCATTCTCTTTGGTGATGAAGTCAAAAAAGAGAGTATTTAGGGAGGTTAATTTTGTGGGATTTCTGGAGAGATTTGTAATTATAGCTTAAAGAGGCTAGAGTGCTTAAAGAAGCAAAGGCTTGAAGAGGTGAAAAGTGGGAGTAACCAGAGTACTTATAAATATTGGTATGCCTTAAAAAGTGAAGGCTTGAAAAAGGCAAAGTGCCTAAAGCCTAAAGAAGCGAAGGCCTAAAGAGATCGATACGCTTGAAGAGGCGAGAGCACCTAAAGAGGCCAATATGCATGAAAATGCGAGGGTCTAATGAGACCAAAGCGCCTAAAGAGGTAAGGGCTTGAAAAGGCAATGGCTCAATGAGGCTTGAGTGGCTGAAGAGGCGATGGCCCAGAAAAGCTAGAGTGCCTAAAGAGGTAGGGGCTTGAGAAGGCCAATGTGCCTGAAAAGGCAAAGGCTCAAAGGGGCTGGAATGCTTAGAGAGGCGAAGGCTTGAAGAGGCAAATGTACTTAAAGAGGCCAGATGAGTAAGTAGGTTGTTTGAAATGAACACGACCCATGCTAAATAGATCTGTAGAGTAGGTTGATTAGCTTCTAGGCCGTTAATGTATAGGACTTTAGGGCTTATTCACTTATCATCCTTGCAAATTGTAGAACTTAGTATATCTTGCCTGCCACTACTTAATAGCTTATGGTTTTCAAGTCACTTGTAGTCTATTTATTAGACAAAGCAGTTAAGTTTATATTAGCTCATTTTCCATAATATGAAGGACTTAAAGCTATTATGGAGTATCCCATTAGCAAATTATGTTTGTGTAGGCTCAAAATAAAAATCATTTCTCTAGCCCCAATCTATCTTTGAATCCTCATTGGAGCATTACGTAGATGGATAATACATTGCTCATGAATTAAGTGTGAATATTGTCCAGGACAAAGCACAATGTGAAATATGCATCTTGAAGAATTTATAATGGAAAAATCAATAGTAAAGTTTTACTTATCTTAATATAAGACTTGGCATTGTATATCTAAAATTACTGCCCAGTAGTTGTTTGGCACAAAATTTTAAATTGGCTTCAAATTGGATTACTCAGGGCAGCCTCAATCTTGCTTTAAATGGTATGTGTGCTTGCATTAGCTGATTAGCTGAGCATCCAACATTAGCTAAATAACACTCACAATATCTAGCAAGCTTGCTAAAATTCATACGAGAGTGATCAGAAGATTAGGGACGCGGTGTAATCTTTAGGAATGTCAGCCACTAATTAGTCTTAATTTGTGGGACTCGGTCTTCATTATATGGAGCTGGAATTGTGAGTGGCTCAGCTTCATCAATGGAAAATGGAATGCTTGGATAAGTCGACAAGTGAAAACCCAAAACCAATTGATTGATCCAATCCATGATTGCCATTTTGTTTCGATTGTTGGCTTGGACATTGCTATACACGCTACTGCTATCGACGAGGAACTCGGTTTTTGTCACTTTACACTCGGCTACTTGCGGAAACACCAATAGATAGCCTAATGTGTGCGTTTTAGCACATGCGAGGTGGTCAATGAAATAGAAGGGTGCACAGCTTATAGCTCAGACACTCATGGAGTTTAAGTCGGCTTGTATGCTTCAATGAAGTGCAACTCTACCTTAACTAAATGAAGCTTGCTCTTTATTGATTTTCAACTCTAGTCGTTCTTTTATCTACTTTTGCTAAGTATGACTTGTCTAAAGCAATCACAGCTTTACTTAAATTTTTTGGCTATTCCTCATCGGAGTTTCTTGGCAACTCAATAAGGAACTCAGACTTTCTTTGTTTAGTTGTGAGTATCTCAATACTTTATTTATGTAAGACTAGCTTGGTAAATTTCTGCTACCACTCAACACCCGGTGTAGAGCTTGGGGACTCGATATGACTGGAAAAACTTGACATGGTACTTAAGAACTAGATTATTCTAAAGCACTTAGCTTCTCAAACACTTGCAAGCCAATAGACAATAATCGGCATGGCATGGTACGGGGCTTTAGGAAGTTGCTCAAAATGTTTCCCGATAGACATTGATCGGCCCACCTTCTAGAGCTAATGTTTTTCGGCTTCTTGGCCATTGTTTAAGAACCACTTAGCAAATCAACATGGAAGTTAGAGTACGCTTGTTCAGTAAAGTGAGCAGTTCACCATACGTTCTAGGAGTAACTTGGCGACTTAAGTTTAGAGTGGCTCTTTAACAACTTAGCATAAGGATAGATAATTACTCGGCATATAGTAGCTCGACACTTCAGCACATTGATGGACTGTAACATCAGGGCTTTTAGATCAAATACTTTTATTTGTGTAAATCAAATGAGAGTGTGGCTTAGGTATGTCAACAATTTAGTTCGACACTTATTGAACAGTCTGAAAGATGCCAAAGCTTAACATTGAGGTCATCGATGAGAAACTCGGCCAAATCGGCATTGCCATAACTCGAACTTAGGAGGCTCGGATTTGTTGCGATTCTAACTTAGATCGAACATTCCTTGGCATGGCCTTCACAATTCAATTGCATGGCCCAAGATTGAAGGTACGCCATAAAGGATCTTCATATACAGAATTCGGCCATCATTTATCCATCTATACAATTTACTTAATGCAGTTATCGTGTGGTTACAATCCAACCTCAGCTTCTTCTCATTGATTTTTAGAAATAATCCACATAGATTTCCCAAGAAGCCTTCAACATCTCCTTATATGTTCATATAGACTCAAACTTTAAACTAAGTTTTTGCAGCCTCATGAGCGATTACCTAAGAATATTGTTTTAAATTTCACCGAGACAATTGTTTTGAATTTCCATATCAAGACTGCTGCTTTGAATTTCCATACCACAAACGGTTTTTGAGGGACATAATAACCGCCAGTAAAATGACTTTCAAGAGGATCTCTTTTAGATCGTAAACACCGAAGTACAATTGTCCATAAATCAAACTAGAAGAATTCATCACAAGGAAGAAATGTTTCATACAACATTTTGAAAAATCCTCAAGAATCGTGGGAATGAATTGCTCATTTTCCACAAACGACACCAATTGTTGATAAGTGATTCTCATTCTGGTACATGAACACCTACAATATGAGAAATGGCTATGGGGGGCGTCGTAAGGTGCTTCAGTATCGCCACTCCGATGCCTAAGTTAGCCTACTTGTGATAAGAGCAAAAATGTTGAATGGTTATGGTAATGAGAGAATGGAGAAGAGGGTCCCCTTACTTAGGGGTCTTGCCTGGTACTTATAGTGAGTCAATGGAGATTGTCTCTAGATTAGGTCATTGGACCAAGCTTAAATATTGGGCCAACTAATATAGGCTAACATAATAATTATCCAAAAATGTTTATCAACGCCTTTCTTGTTCCTAAACCTTAATTGAATTAAAGAGCACATGATACAGATTCGTAAATGAACACACGACCTAATATTACACGTAACCAAAGGGGGTGGGTCTAAGCCACGAGATGGCTTGAAAAGTAAATGATAGTTGAGGGATAAGCAAGGGTTCCCATGCACTAATGATGGATATGATGCACCAACGCCTTATACGAGCTTAGGTCATACTTGATATGATACATAAGTATGACCAGAGGTCACTCGCTACTAATCCATGCTTGAATGAGCTAGATAAGAGTAGCTTAAGAATAAGCACAAGGACACTTAACTCAAGAGAGGGTAGAAAATTCAGTGTATTCTTCTATATATTGATGATGCGGCTATTACATTATGCGATGTATTTATAGTACTCTATTAGGGTAAGTCTTAAGTTATAGAAATTACAAAAAAATGGATCCTTATTTGCTAAACAAAAGAAGAATTATTTACAAGGAAAACATGAAATCATGTACAATGAACGTCTTCTGTCAGAAAGGATAGCGCATGCGCATTTTACTCAGTTTGCAATTCTGACAATATTGGGAGCTAAGTAAGGGTAAGCTTCTGATTAGGTCGGTTCAGTGTTGGCAATTTGGTACATTGACTACAAGGGCTAGACTAAGGTTGACTTAGGTACGGCTCACATTCAGGTCAGCTTTGGATGGTCGGCTTTTGATAGTTGTCAACTTAGCATCAGTACTGTGGTGATTGCTGTATTTAGATTTAACGCTTGAACTAGTACATAGTAGAGGGTTTGGTTCAACATGCCTATTAGTCACCTCGACAACACTTTAGATAGCGTGGAGAGCGAGGTAGCTTGGTAGATCCGATTGGCCTAAGCACTGCTCCTTAATACTTAACTCACCTGAAACAGCTTGGCGAACCACTTGAGAAAGCCTTCAGGCTCGGGAGCGCATTATTGGTCCTTAATCCCTATCATCCTCTTCAGGTTGTTTGAGATTGGGGATCAAATCTGGTTCAACTCCAGGTTGCTCGTCCTTGTAAGTGTAAGGTTAGAGGTCAGCAATGTTGAAGGAGTTTAAGACTCCATATCCTTTAGGCAATTCAATCTTATAGGCATTAAGACTAATCATTTCAAGCACTTTGAAAGGTTCATCAGCCTTGGGAGACAACTTGCTATTCTTTAATTTTGAGAATCATTCCTTGCTAAGGTGTATCCAGACCAAATCACCTGATTGAAATTCTCTCTTCCTCCGTCCTTAGCTTTGCTTCTCAAGCTTAATATTAGCTCAACCCAATTGCTCTATAACCTTCTGGTACATGGCTTTCATCGCCTTAAACCTCTCAACGGCTGGCCAGTCATCATCAAACATCAGTTGGGGCGCTTGGTCCAATGGTAGCTTAGGATTGAACCCATAAGCAACCTCAAATGGAGACATGCTTGTTATACTATAGTGGTCTTATTGTAGGCAAACTTAATGATTAGTAAGCATAGATCTCAATCAACCGTATTTTGTTCGACAGCAACCTGCAGCAAAGTTCCTACGGTTCTATTGACAACTTCAATTTGTCCATCGGTCTATGGATGGTAGGACATGCTGTACAGCAATTTAGTTCCCATTCGCCTCTACAACATCCTCTAAAAGTAGCTCATGAACTTGGGGTCTCAATCTAAAACAATGGTTCTAAGAATTCCATGCAACTTCATTACTTCCTGTAAGAAAAGAAAAGAAATAGCTAGAGCATTATTAGTTTTGGAACAGGGCACGAAATGTGTCATCTTGCTAAATCGATTCATAACCACCATGATGGAGTCCTTCCCTTAGGACGTCCTCAGCAATCCTAACATGAAGTTCATACTGAGTTCGGACCATGATTTGGTTGAGATCAACAAGGGTTGGTAGTGTCCTTTCTCAGCTCAACTCTTCACCTTTCAGTAGGTTACACACTTTTCCAGCATGGATTGGACATCTCTCTTCATCTTTGGCTAAAAGAATCTGGAGGATAGTACCTCATGAGTTCGGTGCTGGCTAAAGTATCCTATCAATCCCCCTCCATGCACTTTGCGCACTAGCAGTTCTCTCATGGAATGAGTTAGGATACATAGCCTTGTCTTCCTGAATAAGTATCCGTCCTCCTTGTAATAGTCATCCAGTATTCATCCTTCCTCACATTGAGCATAGATAGGACTAAAGCATGGATCTTTAGCATACAAATTCTTTATGGTTGAAAAACTAAGTAACCTTGTTTATAGTTCAGTCAAGAGGGCATGCCGTCTTGATAGGGCATTAGCCACTACATTGTTTCTTCCATTCTTATATTTTACGACATAAGAAAAACCTTCCATGAACTTGATCCACTTAGCTTGCGTCTAAGACAACTTTAGTTAGCTCTTTAGATATCTCAAGGATTCATGATCGATGTAGATCACAAATTCTTTGAGCAACAAATAGTATTGCTATGCTGTCAAGGCTTAGATTAAGGAGTAGAACTGCTTGTCATAGACAAAATAGTTAAGTGTAGCTCCTCGAAGTTTCTCGCTGAAGTAAGCAATAGGTTGGCCTTCTTGCATTAGTACAACTCCTATGCCTAATCCAAATGCATCACACTCTACCTTAAGCACCTTGTCAAAGCTCGACAGAGTTAAGAGTTAGCCTCTCTTTCACTTCCTCAAAACTCCTCCTCTCATTCTCTCCCCATCTAAATTCAACGCTCTTCTTTGACAGTTTGGTAAGTAGGGCCACAATCATACTGAAATTCTTTATGAATTGACGATAAAACAATGCTAGGTTATAGAAACTCCTCACATCCACAGAATACGTAGATTCAGGCTATTCTATGATCACTCTTACCTTCTCATCATTAATTCGAATGCCACCTCCACTTACAACAAAACCCAAGAAGATCACCTCGGAACGGAAAAAGTTGCACTTCTTTAGATTGGCATAGAGTTATTCAGCTCGAAGTTTTGCAAACACTTGCTCGAGATACTCTTGATGAGTGTTTAGGTCAAGACTGTACACTAGAATGTCATCAAAATAAACTATGACAAACCTTCCCAATAATTCTCAGAGCATATGATTCATATTGTGCATGAATGTGCTCGGCACATTGGACAATCTAAATGGCATTACAAGCCATTCATATAAACCATATCATGTTTTGAATGTAGTCTTCCACTCATCACCTTCGTGCATTCGAATTTGATGGTACCTAGCTTCAAGGTTGATCTTGGAGAATACTCTTGCTTTGCTTAATTAGTCTAGCATATCATCAAGCTTGGGTATCATAAGATACCTTTACTTGATGGTCATTTAATTGGTTGCTCAACTATCCATACACATCCTCTAAGATCCATCTTTCTTTAGCACTAATAAGGTTAGTATAGCACAAGGGCTTAGGGACTCATGCACATACCCCTTCTTTAGTAGTTCATCTACTTGCCTTTGCAGTTCAGTGACTTATTTAAGATTTAGCCTATAGGCAAGCTTGTTTAGTAGTGTAGCTCCTAATTGTAGGTCGATCACTTACTCGACACCTCGATTTGGGGGCAGACCATCTAGCAGCTCCTCCTAAAATAGATCGACAAATTCCTCTAGTAAGGATTTTACTTCGATCGTCAGCTCTTTCTTCCTGGGTCTCATCTCTAAAAGCCTTCTGATAAGTAGATAGGTTGGTCCATTTCTTTTTTCAGTTTGGCTCGGGTCAATACTAAAGCCTCTTTCTTCAGGGTTCGGCTAAGTTGGGACTACATGACCTTTACTTGCTTGATAATCATGGGACTCAACTTCAACCTTCTTCCATCATGCTCCATAGAACATGTGTTCCTGTTTCCATCATATATAATTGCTCGATCAAACATCTATAGTTGTCCAAGTAAAATGTGGGACACGCTCATGGGCAGCATATTACAAAGCACTTCATCTCGATATTTGTTAATGTAGATCGGCACAGACACCTGCTTGTTTACATGTAAGGCCCTTTTTCACTGAGCCAATGAAGCTTGTATAGTTTTGGGTAGGGCATGGTCAGCAATTTCAACTGCTAGACCATAAATGTAGAGGCTACATTGGTGTAGCTCCTACTGTCAATGATCAGTGCGCATAGTGATTCATTCACCTTCCATCGAATATGGAAGAGATTTTCTCTCTATTCATCTTTTGGCATAGGACTAACACTCATTGTCCTCCTTAACATTAGATTGGTCGGCATAAAGTTGCCTTCCTTACTATAGATGACTTCCTCTTCGGATAGCTCAGTCTATCCATCCTCTTTCAACTCCTCTACTTCCTCATCAATACTATCAACCTCAACAGTCGACACCTCACCTCGAATCACCATTGTTTGCCTATTCAGATACTGAGCAGCCATGTATCCAAATCCTTAGCATTTAAAACACTTGATCTCACTCGTCTTCCTCCCTGAACTTTAGCCCTTCTTAAACTTCCTCGGGGCTTCCTTCTCCTCGGGTTGAGTGGTCAGAACAAGTCGAGTCTTAGTAACCTTACTTGGTTCCATTCGCACTGGTTTGATTAGAACAATTCGGATGTTGCCTGGTTGGCTAACAGGGGGTTAAAATCTTCTTATTCGATGCCTTTCTATCCTTTAGGCAACTTAAATTATGTCATCAAGTGTTCTAACGTCCAAGGTTTCTAGGACATCCTTAATCTCATACTTCAACCTGCCAATGAATTGAGATATAGTTCGATCTTTTGGCTCTACGACTCCATATTAGATCATTAACATTTGGAATTCCTTAATGTAAGCGTCTACACTCAATCCTCCTTGTCTTAGTTCTTGTAGTATCTTGAAAGCATCCTACAAACAATAGCTCGGTACAAACCTTCTCCACATAACTATCTTCATTTCATCCTAACTCTTAAATTGTTGTTCCCCTTCCCTTCTTTCGATAGCTTGCAAGTTCTTCCACCATAAGGTGGCATAACTAGTGAACTTCAACACAACAAGTCTTACTTTTGCATTATTAGGCACTTCGTAGCATTTAAACTACTTTTCAATCTTTTCTACCCAATCTAGGTAGTCCTCGGCACACTACTTCTAGAAAAACTTGGAATGTGCATCCTTAATCCTTCAACTTTAGGGGCCCGTGCATTTCTTTCCTCAGGCTCATAGTACTCCTTTACCCCATCATTTCCTTTACCCCGTCATCTCCTTCTACTTCCTCCTTAATCTCTTTAAGTGCTAGCCTTTGTCTAGTGTCCTTACCAATTCCTTCAACTCAAGGTAGTCAAGTTGGGGCATTAACTCGATCAAACTGACCATTGCCTCCTGTTACTGCTTACGTTCTCTAGTGGGGCTATTTCTAGCTCGTTGCCTGTCTTCTTATATAACAATTACCAAACTAGCTACCAAATTGGTAAGTTTATCCAATCAATCATCCATTAATTGAGGTATGAAGCTTCCTTCTTGCCCTTAGCCATGTTAAGTACTACTTTCTTGGTTTTCGAAGTTCCTTCAACACTTGAGTTTGACATTAATGTTTACTTCACTATAACAATCAAACGAACAATCAACCACACTCTGTTTTGTGTGTCAAAAACAGAGGAAAATAGAGTACAAGGCTCTTCTTAGCTACTAAACTCTGATGTGAACAATAGAACCTTTATCTTACAAGAGCAATGACAAACCACTCAAAGAACACAGTAGCAGAATCCAGCTTCAAACGTAACTAAGCTTTGATACCAAGATAATATGGATTCATGGATGAACACACGGACCCAATATCATGTATAACCAAAGGGGCTAGGTCCAAGCTGCGAGATGGCTCAAAAAGTAAATGATAGTCGAGGGATGAGCATAGATTCCCATACACCGACAATGGATATGATGCACCAATGCCTCACATGAGCTCAAGTCACACTTAATATGATGCACAAGTATGATTGGAGGTCACTCGCCACTAATCCATGCTTGAATGGGCTATATAAGAGTAGCTTAAGAGTAAGCATGAGGATACTTAACTCAAGAGAGGGTAGAAAGTTCAGTATATTCTTCTATATATTGATGATGTGGTTATTACATTATGCAAGAATTTACAGTGCCCTCTTGACTGGTCACCTCGGCAACACCTTAGATAGAATGGAAAGCGAAGTAGCTTGGTAGATCAGACTAGGGTAAGCATTGCTCCTCAACGCTTAACTTACCTCCAACAGCTTGACAAACCACTTGAAAATGCCCTCGGGCTCGGGAGTACGCAATCGGTTCTTGATCCTTATTGGCATAATTATGCCTTCTTTAATCTAAAATATCCAATTTACAACAAATAATTAGAAAAGGTCTCACAACTCAATCCTAATTAACACATATACTAATATAATCAAAATACACATTGTCTTGATTAGGGAATTAAAGACTTAAACAATAGGTACAATTCATTAACTGAAAATCTAATGACCTAATAAACAATATTAATTATGTACATAAAGGAAATAATTGGGAAGACAATATCCAAATTAAGAATTTATTAAAAGAAAGAAACAACCTATTAGGAGTTTCAATCTCTAATTCAATGACCAAATACTGCTCTTATTATTTGCGATGTTTAAATACAAATAGAAAATAAAACTCTTCATTTAAAACCATAGACTAGTAAATGATAGAAAATAACAATTGGACTCTATAATGTAATAGTTCTCTCCTATTATATTACAAGGCCTACTATTTATATTATAAGGAATCCGATATAAAAGTTGGCTTGCAAGGTACAATTGTATCTTTCTTGATTGCTTCAATTCTTTCCAATAATAATTTGGAATGACCATACCCTAAAACCATGGCCATGGTTTTTATGTTATAGGCTCTTTCCCCAAGCCCATTTTTCACTTATTTTGCACTTATATGTAGAGGTCCATTATGGGTAAAGCCCACGACCAAGGCTCAATCTACTCCTAAAAAAGTCTAGAAGTGTTTAGATATATGAAACCTTGGTAAATGGGAGTAGTTGAAGTAGGGTAGGTGAGATCTTGGCCATCTAATGATGGAGGCCTCTTATATATAAGGAGATGACCCCCTCATTTGTAAATCATCCAAAAATACAAGTCATAATCTTTCTTGAGTATTTCTCTATTCTCTCTAAGTAAGTGTGCTCTTGTAAGTTATAGGGAGGAAAGCTGACTTAGCCTCTTGAGAAAGTGTCTAGAGAGTCTAAGTATTGTACATGAGAGCTAGTAAAATATTCATCACATGACATTTGGCATCAAAGTAGAGTCTTGGAAGAGAAGATAAGACCAAGTGCTTCTAATATCCTCTCAGAGTATGCTAGAAGTCCCTTGACTCCATTGATGGATCAAGAACTTATCATTGAAGGGAAAATCCTAAGAAATAGAGCCTCAATTAAAGTAAGGGTCGCTAGAATGGAGTTAGCTATAGCTGATGTGTTGGATCGAGTTCAGGATGTTAAGAAAGGCTTGGAGAAGCTTGAAAAAGAGCTCCTAAGGAAGATGCTAACAATCCTGAATTGAGCTATAGGTGATTTACAAAGAAGGGATGCTGCCCTCGAAGAAATGGTGAAGTCCTTGAGGAAGGAATTGGGACATATATGGGCTTAAGTCTAGCAATGCTTTGAGGCCAAATCATGGTGGGGCTATAGCAAAGACAGATGTACCTAAGCCTGTTGTCTTCAATGGCTCCTAGAATGCTAGGGAGATAGATAACTTCCTTTATAGCATAGAATAGTATTTTGGAGCAATCGGTATCATAAACGATGCATCAAGGTTAAGAGCGGCTCATATGTTCCTTAATGATGTGGCTACCTTTTGGTAGAGAAAATGGGTTAATGGAGCCGAGTAGGGAGCTAAGGAAATCACAATGTGGGAAGAATTCAAGATGGAGTTACAAGCCTAGTTCTACCCCAGCAATGTCGAAAGGGATGCTTAAGCCCAATTGAGGCAGGTAAGGAGCCAAGGAAATCACAATGTGGGAAGAATTTAAGATGGAGTTACAATCTACCCTAACAATATTGAAAGGCATGCTTGGGCTCAATTGAAGTGGTTAGAACACAAGACATCCATCAAGGAGTATGTGTGGAAATTCTCAAAGTTACTATTGGAGATTCTCAACATAAATGATAGGGACACTATGTTTACCTTTTGTGATGGCCTACATGGATGGGCTCAAATAGAATTAGAGGTAAGGAGTCTATACTCTAGCCTAAGCTATGGCTACAGCTAAAGTCTTCATGGAGTTTAGATTAAGTGAATGACCTCAGAGAGATGTAATAGAAGGTAGCCATGGAAGAGGTGGGGGAGTTCAAGAAAAAAGGGATCTAAGCCCTGGAAGGAGAAATGGAAACCCATATCAAAAGGATAAACTTCTATGGAAGAAAGGGAACACCTTAAGAGGAAACCCTCTTGTTTCAAGTATGGAAGGGCACATAAATTGAGAGATTTCACCATTCGAAATAAACTAGCAACCTTAGTAGAAATGGAAGAAGAAAAGAAAGCCCAAACCAACCATAAGCTAGGAGTCTTGAAGAGGTTGGTCCTTATATAGAGTAAACCTACTGAAGATGCCTAAAGCCTAATATATATAGAGGTATTGATTGCAAGAAGAAGGATGAATGCCTTGGTTAACACTAGAGCAACGAATATATTCATTTCTCAAGAGATGTTTAACAAGTTAGGTCTCAAAGTTTAGAGAGGCAATGGAAAACTAAAGGCTGTTAACTCAGAGGAAGCCCCCATAATGGGAGTTGTTTGAGATGTTGACTTCTAGTTGGGGTAATAGAGAGGAAAGGTAAAACTTGAAATAATCCCCTTAGAAGACTATGAGATAATCATTGGCATGGATTTCTTTGATAAAGTATGTGCCCAAATCGCTCCGTCAACAAATTGCATCATGATAATGGATAAAGGATAATAATGCATGGTTCCAATCAATTATCACCTTGGCCGAGCCAAAAAGCTTCTATGTTCTATGCAAGATGGTAATGGGTCAAGAGGGAAGAAAAGCCTAGAATCTAAAGAGGTTAGAACCAAAGTCATAGGAGATGCCCGAGGTAAAGGAGATGACTCAAATAGAAGGCCTCAAGGAGAAGCCTACGTTGTAGCCACTTAGGAGAGAAATGGAGTTGAAAAGGGAAGAACCATAAGGGAAGATAGAACTTTAGCCCAAGAGGTAGGATTGGTACTGGAGCAGGGAGGCCAAACCAAGAAATACTGGATGGAAGATGGGCTGCTCCCTCATAAAGGAGGAAGGATACACATTCCAAACGATAAGAACCTTCAAATGGAGATCCTAAAGAGGTATCATAACCTAGAAGACTCAAGCCATTCAGATCTCTACCAAACATTAGCTAAGGTAGAGGATAAGTTCCATTAGCTAAAAATGTCAAAAGACATAAAAGCCTTTGTAGAATCTTATGTGATGTGCTAGGCTAAGAGGCAAGAGACCCTAACAATAATACAGAGGAAACTCACTTAAGGTATTAGGCAAGAAGGCGAAAGAAGGGTAGAGAAGATCCTATAAGGATGCCTAATGCGAGATCCAGGTCAGTCATCTTGCTTAGAGTACTTTATGAAATGGAAGGATTAACCCTCAATTGAAGCAACCTGGAAGTATTCCATAAATTTTATTTGCTTTGGACATCTACTAGAGGAGTTCCCTAGCAAGCGTAAGGCAATGGGGACATTGCCAATTTAGGTGGGGAAGAATGTTATGGGTTGTTTCTCCAAGCCTATTCTTTGCTTTTCTGTACTTATATTAGAGGTTCATTATAGGTAAAGCCTATGACTAAGGCCTAGTCTAATGATAGTGAATTTTTCCCTCCTTAACTACTGCTTGGTACACTGCTTACCGACTTGTTCTCCCTTGTTGAAGTCTTAAGCACAACTTAATCTAACAACTAAGGGGACTTTGGGCATGGCTACTTGATGGGTAAGAAAGCTCAGCCTACTCTAATCAGATACTTTGAATTCAAAAAGGGGCTTAGATGGTTTGGCATCCATTAATTCTAACTACATAACCACCCACTTCCCATATCCTTTGGCATGTGACAAAATTGATGAACTGTCATGTATCTTAGGCAATTGAACTACCCATTACTACAGTTATTAGATAAGTACCTATAATTAAGGGAACACCATTACTGTAAGAGCTCTCTACATACCTTTAACACTCACTTACTTACTTATTATCTTTACCTTACTTATTTAAACTCTAACTTAGGCATCGGAAAGGCTACATCGAACTAGCTTTAATACCCCCTTAGCCTAATCTTTTCCTTCTTTTCAAGAACCAATATTCAACACTACTTTCAACCAACAACATTTTAGCACCATCTATTTTTTTTTTTTAACCATTATACCTATGGTTAAGATATATCCTACTAAGAGTGTTAGTGTTAGCAATCCTTCTAAGCAATTTTGAAGGGGAGGGAGTAGGCACATTGATGAAGATCGCTTAGCTAGATTGGAATAGCTTTGTGTTGATCTGGTTAAGGAGAATTGAGAATTGTCTAAGAAGAATGATGAGATCTTGAATCTTATCCAAAAAAATGACTCGCCCAATCATAACCAAGAGCACAATGATAATAGTGTCAAAGACTAGTAATTCAATCCATTCACTTGAATTGCCAAGAAAGCAAGACAAATTAACGTACAGAACCTCGACCCTTACATTAAAGAAAATGGATAAAGGAAAGCAATCATAGCAAGTGCATCATGCCGGTCCATCGCATGTAAATGCTTTTGCTACAACCAATCATCAATTCACTATTAAGAAGAGTCTTTTTGTTCTAGAAATTTTAGAAGAAATGATACCACGGCATATTGAATCGCTACAATTTGAGACGTATAATGGAACAAAAGACCTGTAGGCTCATCTGTAATATTACCGTAGTCTTACCAAGTTATACAGCTTGAGTGATGCAATGGCTTGTCAAGCATTTCCCTTGGCATTGTAGAATGTCATAAGTACATGGTTTAAACACCTAAAGCCGAATATGATTACATGTTTTGAAGATTTGCCAAAAGTGTTCTTACAACACTTCCTTAAAAGTAAACTTCCAGTTACAGACTCTTCCATCCTTAACACTATCAAATAAAGGTTTGATGAATCGATTAGAAACTACCTAGCTCATTTTTATGGTCGAGATGGTTTAGATTCCTAAATTGGACATGAATGTTGCTCAGAATGTTGTAATTGATGGAGTGAAGCTGATAGGAATCAAATGATTGGACCCTTGACCCAAGCCCGAGCTTAAAGGCTGAAAAGCATAGCCAGGAAAATTCTTTACTTAAGACCTACCACCGAGGAGTCTAAGCTACCATAATTTTCTGACCCGATGCATTGGTTGAGCCAAACCCTCTCCTCATCATTGTCTCCAGCTGTTGACCTAAACTACACTCAAACATCAGCTTAGCTCATCTAACCATTATCTCAACTGACTTAAATTTAAGCAATACTGAATACGTCTGAGATGAATTCACCCTGGAAGAATTATCTACTCGATTCGGCATAGCAAATCCACCACCACCCCAGTTTAGCACCTTGGCTCAGCAATCACCAACTTAAACATATAGTTTTTCTTTTTTACTAGAAAGTCACCCATCTACAGAGAGCCACGTATATGAGGAAGCACATGATAGAATCCTCTATATAAGATACTCATCTTTCTTGTATTTTCAATTGTACCCTTCAACATTCCTTATATATTATATCTTTAGGATGTTACACTTTGTCTTTTCCATTTTAGGTAAGATACTCTAATATTTCAGGTAAAAATACCCCATTTTATTATAGCTATAAGGCATCTTATTATCATCTTACATCTAATATTGAATATTCCACCTTTTGTAAACTTGCTCATAGCTTGTTTACTTACTTTGACTCTTATCCTAGCCCTTAAGCATGTTAGGTGGCAAGTACCCTCATCGAACCATCTTGTGTGTCATATCAAGTTATGCCGTGAGTTTTCAAAAGTTCCTTGGTACATCATATCCTTGGAGCTATTAGTGGTTTTGCTTGTTTTAATACCTTTCCTATTGTATTCGTGCATTTCCATCACCTTTTTCAGCTTTCTACAAGCTTTAACCTACCCTTGCAATCAGCCTTGTCAATTCTTGGATACGGTTTTCATCAGAAGCTACATAGAGGTTTCTTTATATCTTTAGCCGAAAACAAGCCAAAGACATTCATAGAGTTCAAAGCTAAGGCCACTTTCTACATTCGTTAGGAAGATAATATAAAAGGTCGAAGTGAGGCTAATCAAAGCATAAATGATTGGAAAAATGATAGCAATAAAAAGAGAGTGAAAGATAGACTTGGTGATCATGATGACCAATACTTAGAAGGTGATGGTGGTGAAAGGAAAAGGCCACGTATTCTGAACTACACTCTTCACACCCCTTTTATCCAATATCTGATATATCAATAGAGGTGAGGAATCATAAGGTATTGTAATGGCCTAAACGTATGAGGGGAAACCCATTGTGAAGGACTTTAAACAAGTATCGCCGTTTCCATCACAATAAAGGCCACAACACCGACTAATGCATACAGCTCAAAAATGCTATTGAAGATGCAACCTAAAGGGTTATCTAAGTAGGTTTTTAGCTTGCAATGCTAAGAACATTAAACAACCAACCCAAAGGAGAAGAGACGAGAAAGACCATAATGAACGGCCTCCTTAGGCTAGAAGGGAGGTGAGAGAAGGAGGTAACAACAATAGGGCCTTAGATGGTGTTATAAATGCCATAGTCGATGGACCCTCTAGTTTACGCTAATCTTGCTTTTTAAGTTCAACTAACATCATACATTATATTTGCAATGTGCTGGGTAAGAAGGTGAAGGTCGACAATTCCATTTCTTTCATAGAAAGGCATTTCAAAGGCATACAAAGTCCTCACAATGATGCACTGGTGATCAGTTTGATGATTGCTAACTTCGAGGTCAAGAAAATCTTAATTAATATCAAAAGTTTTGTAGATATCATATTTTAGCATGCCTTTGACTAGATGAAGCTAAAGATTCAAGCACAATTGAGATCTTATAATTAAGACTTATATGCTTTTGATAATCAACCAGTACGAGTAACTATGGTGATCTCTCTCCTAATTTAGATTAGAGATAATGAGAATGTGGTAGAGGATAAAGTAGATTTCCTCATCATCAAATGTTAATATGATCATGGGCCAACCATGCCAAAACTTGTTTAACATGGTTCCTTCAATGGCACATTTGAAGTAAAAATTCCTTACTCCTATTAGAGTTAGAGTGTATAAGGGAGATCACTTAAAGGCACTCAAGTGTGAGGAAGTTTTCCATATTGAGGCAAATCTTAAGGATAAGTCAAGTAGCATAAAGGGTGCTGAAGAGGATGTTGAGGAAATTCAACTTAAGGATGAACCTAATAAAACAACTAAGATAGGGAAGCCATTGCCGATGAAGATTTAACAAAACCTAATAATGTTCCTTTGGGATAACGCCAATGTTTTTCCATAGACATCTTCAAACATGCTAGGCATCCTAAGAGAGGTCATGACACACAAATTGTAGATGGATCCCAATGCAAAGGTTACTCAATAGAAGAAAAATCATTTCACCCCTAAATGGTAAGCAGTCATTGAAGAAGAAGTTCAAAAACTACTAAAAGTAGGGTTTATAAGGGAAGACTGTTATTCAACATGGTTGGTCAATTATGTGCTAGTCAAGAAGTCAAATGACAAGTGGCATACGTGCATAGACTTCATCGACTTGAGTAAGGCTTACCCTAAGGGCTGCTTTCCCTTGCTAAGGATTGATAAGATGGATGATTCAACTATCAGGCATGCCTTGCTTTCTTTTATGGATGCATTTTTCGGCTCCAATTAGATCATCATAGAAAAGGAAGATGAGGTACGTACCTCATTTCTTATGAACTTTAGGACATATTGCTATGCGATCATACCCTTTTGGCTAAGGAACACTAGTGCAACTAACCAAAGGGTCATAACAAAAATGTTCAAGCCCCAAATTCACCACAGTGTTGAAGTGTGTGTTGATGATATGATAGTCAAGAGTAAAGAAGAGGATTGGCACCTTATCGACCTACATGAGACATTTGACACATTAAGGAGGTAAAACATGAAGCTAAATCCACATAAATGCATTTTTGAGGCTACCTCAAGCAAATTCTTAGGGTATATGGTAACTAAAAGAGGCATTGAATCAAATCTAAGAAAGATTGACACAATAATGAATATGAAGTCCCTAAGTACAAACAAGAAAGTTCAAGAGTTAACAAGTAATTGTTGCCCTAAGCAAATTTGTCTCAAAGAGCATAGATAGATGCACCAAGTTTTTCGAGATTCTGAAGAACCCTAAGAAGTTTGGATGGATCGATGAATGTAAGGTTGCATTCAAAGAGCTAAAGGATTTTCGGTCGTCTCCACTAGTGCTTTTGAAGCCTATTCTTGAGGAAGACTTGTTCTTATATCTATCTATTAGCAACCAAGCTCTTTCGTTTGTTCTTATCCATATAAAGGGAAAAGAGCACAGACTGATCCATTATGTAAGCTACATCTTGCAAGGTCCATAGCAAAGGTATACTAAGAATGATATATTTGTGTTAGTTATGGCAATTTCAGTAAGGAAGCTAAATCCATATTTTGAAGTTCATCAAATCATAGTTCTCATTGATCAACTACTACGGTAGGCTCTACAACAACCTAACTCCTCGAGAAGGATGATGAAGTATGCCCTTGAATTGAGTGCCTATAACGTGCAATATAAACACAGAACAACACTAAAGGTACAAGTTTTAATATACTTTGTGGCCGAATTTACTAGAGAAGAAGACAGCATTGAGATGGTTAAGAAACCTGTTTGGAACTTGTATATAGATGGCTCTTCCATGTGAGAAGGAAGTGAAGTAGGACTTGTCTTCTAAGGACCACAAATCATGAAAATACAACATGCATTAAAGTTAAGATTACCAGTAAGTAATAATGAGGCTGAATATGAAGCCTTAATTGTCGAACTAAAGTTTGAAAAGGAAGTTGGAGCCAAGAAAGTTGAAGCCTTTTCAGACTCACTGTTCATAGTGAACCAGGTTAAAGGAGACTATGAAGCAAAGGAGGAAGTAATGAGCAAGTACTTAGTTGTTGTATGAATTCTCTTGAAGGAATTTCAACCCTTCATGATTGTGAAGATTCCTAGAGCTTAGAATAATGCCACAAATAAATTGTCAAAGTTGGCCAGTATGTTGCTTCCTAATTTGAATGACAAACTCTTCATTGAATACTTACTAAGCAAGAGTTTGGAAGAAATGGAACAATATTACGAGGTACAATCTTGCTAGAAGGAGAAATTATGGATGGACTCGACCATTGAGTATCTAAGAGATGGGCTATTGTCTACAAACAAGAAAGTAGCTTAGAGGCTTATATATCAAGCCACAAATTATAACCCGATTGATGGTAAGTTATATGAACGTAGCATTGCTTAACCCTATCTCCGTTGCCTTGCACCAAGGGATGTACAACAAGTTCTTTTCAATAAGCATGGAGGAGTGTGCAACAACCATGTGAAGGCTTAGACAATGTTCGAGCTTTGAGGCCCAGCTATTATTGGCTAAACATGAAAGAGGATGCCAAGAATGCAATACAGTGGTGCCTATAGTGTCAAAAGCATGAATTTATGAGCCATACACTCTCTAATGAGCTATACAATTTGACTAGCCCTTAGCCTTTTGCTTAATGGGGACTGGATATACTTGAGCCTTCCTAAGGCTATAGTACAATGCTAATTTATAATAGTTACAATGGAGTATTTCACCAAGTGGGTGGAAGCTGAGGTAGTAGTAAAGATAACTGAGCAAAAGGTTAAATCATTTGTATCAAACTTTATTCTATCAAGATTTGAGGTCCCTTACATGATAATCTCCTATAATGGTCCATAGTTGAAGAATGATAAGTTCTGAGCATTTTGTGGAAAGCACGATATTTGACTGAATTACACTTTAGTGGCTCATCCACAAATTAATAGGCAAGTAAAGCCTTTTAATAAGACTATCCCATACAGTTTAAAGTAGAGAGTTGATCAAGCAAAGGGGAAATGGTTAACAAGCTCCTTAACATTTTATGGGGACATAAGATCACCCATAGGACTTCAACGGGAGAAATTCCTTTTAGATTGACCTTTGGATCAAAAGTTGTCTTGTCAATTGAATTGGAACTGCCTAATTTGTGCACTCAAAAGTTTGACATATTAGCAAATTAGGTCAGCCTAACAACTAATCTAGGTACCATAGAAGAAATATGAGACATTGCAATAGCAAGAGCTGCAGCTTACCAACATAGGGTGATATGGTATTATAATTAGAAAGTCAAGCACAAAATTTTTCAACTAGGAGACTTGGTTTGCAGAAAGATGGAAGCAACTAGCACACAAGATAATCAAGGGAAACTTATCATGAATTAGGAAGATCTAGTAAGGGTTAACAAAGTCATAGGAAATAGGGCCTATAGACAAGTTATCCCATGAGCTTAGAATGTCGAGAATCTTAAGTTGTATTTGGAGTAATTGTTCTTTGTTGTTTAAGAATGTATTGTATTTATGTTCAGTACTAATTTCAAAAACTGTGTAATGTAATAGCCTTACTTTTACTAATTGAAGTGTTTATACTTTGATCTATTGTAAGAACCCTTATCAATGTTCTTAGTAGTTCTTAGTCTAACTATGATTAACGAATGATATAGTTTAAGCCTACATGGTAAGCAAGATTGTATTAATAAAGTTTTGACCTATAATGGTTAATGAGCTTAAATCTTAACCTTAAATGGTTAACAAAGCCCAACTGTTTTAAAAGAATCTGATCTAATATGGCTAATGAATTCAACTACTTCTAACAGGTATTAATTTAGTTTGATTGAAGTATTCTAACATTTAAGATGAGTTTAGATGTCATAAAATTAATGAACTTTACTTATCCATATCTATAGATAAATGGACAAGAAATTACATCCCTAATCAAAGGAAAGGATGAATATCTCAAAAGCCTCATCCATGGTTTGAGGGCTCTGTTGTTCAATACGTCCACGATTAAATGCTTCACTCTTAACATCACCTATCTCTTCTTATTCTCCTTATGTAATGGGATTTGGGATTTGACATTCTCACAACTAGACTCCAAAAAGTTCACAACCCAACAAAAGATTCCACATAATATTGCTAAGCATTATATCGAACAACAACTTCAACACTTGCTCCATTTTACAATAGAGAAAATAAAGTATAACAAGGTATGTAAACTACTTCAAAAACTAATCATTACAAACACTCGGCTATTGGTCGCAACCTCAAGCTTTGATACTAGGAAATATGATGTACCTTAGAGCCTAATTACTACAAGGTCTTACCATAGTGAGTTAGATGAGTCCTTCAAGATATTGAAGACAGTACGAATGGATGCATTTGACTTTTCTTGTAGCTTTATGAGGCTACTCATCAGATATAACTCATCGATAGACATCACACGACTTAGTCTCTGCTTGATATGATGCATAAGCACCAAACTAAGGTCCACTTGCCACTAACCTTGAACTACTAGCAAGATTAGATAAGAATGAGGGTTTGTAACTTAAGAAGGTTATTCATAAGTCGCAAGAGAGAATATTCATTAATAGTATGATGATGAAGGATGATTCTAGCTACAAATGATAAGAGACTGTTTATAGTAAATCTTTAGGGCAACAAGGAAATGTGTGAAATTACATATGGAGTAATACAAAGTAAAGAAACCTAGCACATTGCCAAAAGTGGCGAATAGGACAATTACAACAAAGAGAATATAATACATTGTAAAAAAAAAAAGAGAGATAGGTAGTGTGTTATTATTGCATCCATACATGAAGTAGTGATGTATTAAGGCTAAGCTATTTGGGCATGGTAACAAATCAACATAGAGAAGTAGGGAGGCCGGCGCTCAGGTCCTTAGCATGTAGTAAGTTGGAATTTAGGTTCTTAGCATTGGGTTAGTCGGTATTAGGATGCTCAGCACTTGACAAGTCAGACGTACTAAAAATGTTGGTAAGCTCGGCATTTGGGCATGGGATAAGAGCAAATTAGGGTGTGTTCGAATTGGGCATTCAAGGAGTGTAGTAAGCCTTCTTGGTGCTAGAATTCAACATGGTTGCTACTAAAATAGAATCCTCCTTGTAAGATTCTATAAGCCCCTAAGACGAACTCAAGTGAGAGATCCAAAGGTCGATATTCCATTTGGTTTAGCCTTAGAAGCTTACTCTAGCTTAGCTACCTAAGCTTTAAGTTTGGAGTTTTTGATCTCTAAATCCTTGATTTAGACCCTCAATTTGTCTTCCTCCTCACTCATCGAAGCAATTGTTTTCCCAAGGCTCCAGCATTTCTCTTTCCTTTCCTTCTACTCAACCTTAAGCTCTCATTCCAGCTTCTCAACCTCCATCTTAACCTTTATCTTCACATTTTCGATTGCAATGGTTTGTACTTTGGGGGAGTTATAAGCTTCCTTAACCTTTTGCATGGGAATAGTAAAGTGATAAGCTAATCAGCTTTCGATCATATGTATATATAAAAGAGAAGATAGGGCCTACTTGCCTTTCTCATCTCTTCCTTAACCTCATCTATGGCAGTCAAGACATGACTATTAATCTATAGAACAAATACAAAAGATTAACAACTGTACAGATACTATGAACTAATGTCACGACCCGAGGGCGCTAGTCGTGGCAGTCACCATATACCATACAAAGGATTGCAGATTGAATTCCCTTACAATCGATGTCCCTTTTATATGATATACAAGGCTACAGTTACTACTAACTACCAAGAGTGTGCAAGCTTAAGTAATATCATTTCATGACAAATAATAAAATTATAAAAAACGTAATACATTATCGATTTGTATAAAAGTTTACAAGTACGAAGACTTAAACATGTCTTCAGTTTAGCTAATATAACATTTACATATTCAAATCTATAAACTATTAGAAGTACTCTCCGATCTCATCTAGCTCCCACATTGACCCTATGTAGAAACTAACCTCGGGCATGAGACGACCCGACTTCACAAAAAGCTTGGCCTGCGAGAAAAGACTACAAGAGTATAAGCTAACTAGCTTAGTGAGATAATTTCCCTCAACCACAAAGCAATTAAGGCATACAATAGTTAGGTTCAACCAAATGAATGCATGGCAAACAGTATGCCAAACAAATACATGCAGATGACTAGGTACAGTCAAATTCGAGTATCATATTAGAACTTATTTCATAACGAAACTCCGCGTTTCGTATTTAAAATGTAATGGTACATCCATTACTAGCTTTATCAAAATGAGTTCTACATATGATTGTGAGTAGGTTCACGCAGCTCTCACTCACTCCTAAATGAAGGCCTCTAAACTCGACCCATAGCTAGGCGGTTGGCGCCTCCAACGCTTAGTAATCCCGCGGGTAAGGGTAAGGTCATATTGTACACGTACACCACACGAAATTAATAACAATCAATAATCAACCGACGTATGGCCTCTCGCTACCTCCGTGTAATGTGACTACCCAGAATTAATTATGCAGTGCATGATTTATGCATGATCCAAGTTAACTTTTCTAGTCGAATAAAATTTAGTCTTATTTACTCAGTGATAATTCCAAGCTACAAACAATCAATCTAGTGAATCTACTATGCAACAGACATTATATTATTGCAATTTAAGGTAAATTTACCATAAACAACAATTATCATGCACAAGCATAACCTAACCCCATACACATTCATTTATAATTTATAATTTATGTTCACTAACTACAAGCATAAACAAGTATGGAATCATTAGGAAAAACTTATTCGACCATGGCTAGCTCAAGGGTCGTAATAGTTTGATGGTAACTTAAAGTTGATATCGAAATTACTTG
This sequence comes from Lumnitzera littorea, assembly GCA_024138015.1. Lineage (NCBI taxonomy): Eukaryota > Viridiplantae > Streptophyta > Magnoliopsida > Myrtales > Combretaceae > Lumnitzera > Lumnitzera littorea. The sequence continues at coordinate 62,386,147 of JAMXBB010000007.1, read as the reverse complement.
AGAATAATGAAAATTTTGTAAAGTAGAGAATTTAAAGCTAACTAGTGTTAGAATTTGTAAGGTTTATTTCACTTAGTTACGTGAAATTACTGATTTGAGCTTTTTATCGAATCGCGTGTAACTTTTTCGTTTTAACCCGGATCGTTATGAACTTATAGTCCATTTTGATCGTTTTCAAACGTATTTTCTCACAACGAAGTCCATTTTGGACATTGTGAGTCATAATTTAAATTGTGATATAAAAATATCAAAAAATTACTATTTAAGTTTAAAAATTATAAAATATTAATTTTCGCTTTTTCTTAACATATTTATGATTTAATAATTATTTAAATCATATATTTGATATTTTTATTATTTCTATCATATTCTCCTATTTTTGAGATTTTTACTTTATAATGATTATTATTATTATTATGACCTTTATTATTTTTATTACTTCTCATTTTCTTATTAATTATGTATTTCACGATTTATACATACATATATATATTTATATATATTTTCGGTATACTACATATACCTAATATATGTTATACGCTATATGTATGTATATACTTATTTTATGAACATAAACATACTCTTATGTACATATATATATATATTCATGTATTTGTATTTATACATAATAATATACTTATATAATTTCCAATTACTTAGATATCTATAAATACTTTACAAATACTTATTCTTATATTATATATTTGGTATATATATATTTACATAATATTTGTTATAAAATATGTAGACTATATATTATATATGTAATATACGGTATATGTCATATACCACCGTACATACACTCTATGTTATTCCTATATAAATATATATATATATATATACGATAATAATTATACACGGGTACATATATATATACATAGTTACGGTACATACATATATATTTATACTATAGTTATGTAATGAAAATACACAATACTAATTATATGTATTCCTAAAAAAAATACATAATACATACTCTTTCATATAATATACCTATATACATACATGCATACATACATAGCCTAATATATGCATATATTATTCAATTTATGTATTTATGCACATATACATGTATTACTAATGTTATATTAAAAAAAATACTATACAAATACTTCATTTATACATGTATATACTATATAACATACATTTATACTACTAAAATAATTACTTACCTATTTATTTAATTCCTCTTCTTCTTTTCCTTCTTCTTTTCTTCTTCTTTTTCTTCCTTCTTTCTCTCTCTCTCTTTTTTTTTTTTCTCACAGTTTTGTTTCTAGCTTTTCTAGTTTGTGCAAATTTTTTTTTTCCTTTTATTCACATAAAGTTAGTTTAGAATTTAAGCTAAGATCTTATCTTATCTTTTGCATTAATGAGGATAAAACAAAAATAATCACACATGACACTTTTATTCCTCACGTGGTTGTTGATTTTTTTTTCTTCTAATTGTTGTTTCGGTTTCCAAGATGTTCAATTGGGTAAAAGGAAGAAAAGAAAGAAAAGAGATAAGTTGAAAATGAAAGAGAGGGAAAATAAAAATTAATAATAAATATATGTAATTTTTTGAAATATATAAATTATAACAAATCTCATCGTAAATTAATTTTTAAGTTTATGTGAAATTTTATCAATTTAATTGGTACCCGGTACAATTAAAATTTTTACAAGTTATTATAGCGATTTTGTTATAATTTCACACTAATAGGCGATTTAGTCAAGAATTTGTAATCGACTATAATTTTATCACTATTGAGTAATATTTAACTATTTTATAATTTTAGGGTTTCGAACAAATTCTAGTTTAATTTTGATTAACGGCGCTTAAAGCAGTTTTAGGGTTTTAGTATATGATTTAGGGTTTTAATATATGATTTAGGGTTTTGATCAATTCTTAAAGTTTTGTTATTGATGTTATATTTGATTTATTAAATTTCATGATCTTTTATTGTTACTAGCCTTATCGACTTGTTGTACAGTTTAGGACACTCGGACTTAAGTTAAGATTTAACTATTAATTTTCTTAAGGTTTACAACTAAAGTTACTCAGTGACCTAAAAAATTACATCATACAATTTTGCAGCAATGTGGACTTTATTACTACCTCTAACTCTGTCGATGTCTCTCCCCACAATATTCCTATCTTTAGGAAGAATGATTCCCTCCAATATAGCTAGAGACTTAATCTTATCTCCTAAAGTAGAATCGGTGTTCAAATCTATGGATCTAATGCCTAGAGCTTTCTCTTAGAGGGCTTTCTTGGCATTCAAATCTAAACTTTTTCCCTTCTTTACCGAAGGCTCTTCAATGTGCTCCTTCCTTTCCTTCTTCTTAAGGCTTACCAAAGATGTTGGCTTCGTTGATGCCAAACTATTTGCTATTATGTCCGTAAGGGTGATCTCCATAGCATTACTATGAGTAGCAATCTGGCTAGACTCATTAGTTGGTCTTTCTTTTGCAATATTCACTGGCGAAGGTGGCATTTCTTCCTATACAGATTTAGGAACATTCTCCTACTAGCTATCTCCTTGCCTTCTTGCCGAGTTGTCTCCTTCTTCTTCTTTTCAGCAACATCATCTTTGGCAACTTGTTTCTGCACCTCACCTTAGCTAGAACTGACCTTAGTAGCACATTGATGAAGTTTTTGTTTCTTGGCCTAACTTAGCCAGCAATTTTTGTAGGTCAACTTCACTTGCACCTATGTTTACAAAAGACAAAGATGTTAGAACTTAAGATATTAAAAGTAAATTTTAACTTACAAGTCTATGCTAAGTGAAGCTCAAAGGCAAACGATCTCCCCTATGGACTAAAAAGATCAACTCCTCTCTAGTAGCTTGGCTTAATACGGTGAGAAAAACAAGTCTTACCTTCCTTATTAGAAAATATCGGTTCCCCATTCTTGTAATGGTTCATAATTCTTTTAGAATCCCAACAAAACATTTTATTACACCACCTATCTTAGATCTTTTTCATTGTAACAGCATCATTTAGCTATAATTTTATGTCCTTAATCTTAATGGGTTCAGTCTACTAAGTCCAAAAGTCAAGACCAATGTCTAACCTTACTAATATATACTTGTCATGCAATTTGTGAATTTTGGACTCCAAGTCATCTATAAATTTGCTACCATGCCTTGTTGCTACATAGAACCACCCATTTGGTTAGTGTTTAATGGTAAAGAAAAACCTAAACATTTGCACAATGGCCCTAACTTCAAGCTTCTCACAAATTATCTCAAAAGCAACAAAGATTCTATATGTATTGGGAGAAAACATGCTCAACGAAATGCGAAAATAGTTGAAAAAATCTTTTTTGGAAATTGGAAAAAGGAAAATAGAAACCGAATTTGAAATACGTTAAGTAAACATGGAACTTACATTCCATTGGAAAACATACCCTTTTATCTTCTCTAGGCCTACAAAGTTTCCATTCAATGGGAAAATATTCGAAATATTTATTATATTTAAACATAACTACCCTAACAGTACTACTTTACACTCTATCCAATGAATCAATGTTATATACTATGTTATTATACAAGTATTTGGCAACTGACCTATCTATCCTATCATCAGGATAAATATTTACTAGCAACGCATCTATACGAGCAAGCTTCTCCCACCTTTCCATTGCACTATCTGCTGAACTACCAAAACTTGAAGTTAACCCAATCACCTTACGGAGGGAGAAGGAGTAGTCTCAAAATCATTTAGAGTAAGAGTAGTAGAATGGATCTTGCTTCTACCCATATCTAAAGAGATGTTGTGAATTTGAAAGAAAGGAATTGAAGAATGTTGGAATTTTTCTCAAGAGCAGTTTGAGAGAAATGACAATAAGATGCTAAGATTAACAATCATGAAAGTGTGTAATGAAACCCTTCAAGGACTTTATAAGTATTGCTTAAAGTTAATCTTTGAAGAGTAAAGAGAAAAAAATCAAGTTTTAAATGTCATTTGATTGTCAAGCTGATGAGGGATACATATACCATGTCAAAAATCCAACTGGTGCAGTACCGCTAGTAGTTACAAGAATGTGCATTGTAATAATGGCTAAGTTGACAACTGTATCATGTGCATATACAATATTAAATAGGCAGAAAAAGTGAAAAGTTGTGACATTTGAGTTAGGAATTCATATGACTCTTAACAATGAATATTGGATGAAATTCGGAAATGTCAATTGAAAGCTCAATAATCCAACTTGATGACTACATGACGAACTGAAAGCATGAATACAAATTGCTTGCCAGCTAATCAAATAGATTGAAAAACACCTCTATACTTACTCATATGCTCAAATTCTAAACCATGGGAATCGGGGGGTAAATGATGATGGTAGGTTTTGCCTTCCTTAACTATTGCTTCATATAATGCCTACCGATTATTCTCCCTTAACAAGGTCTAAACTACGACCTAATTTGACGACTAGGGAAACTTTAGGCTTGGCTACTTATGGGCTAGAAAGCCTGGCTTGCCTTAATAAGATATTTTGAATTCAAAAAGGGGTACGAATGGTTTAGCGTCTATCAAGTCTAACTACATGACCAACTACTTCCCATGTCCTTCGACATGTGACAAAATTGATGAACCACTATGTGTCTTAACAGTTAAACTACTCATTACTACAGTTATTGAATAAGCACCTATAAATAAGGGAACACCACTACTGTAAGAGCTCTCTACACACCTTTAACACTCACTTACTCACTTATTCCCTTTACCTTTCTCATTTAACTTAGGCATCGTGGTAGTTACGTCAGACTACCCCTAGCATCCCCTTAGCATAATCTTTTCCCTCTTTTCAAGAACCAACATTCAACACTACTTTTGATCAACAGTACGATCTATTACTAAGAATGTTTTGGAAGTATCCAAATACATTGAACCTTGGTAGGTAGGGATAGTTGAAGTAAGGTAGGTGAGATTGTACATTAGTTGTTAGATCGAGTAGATCTTAATCATCTAACGATGGAGGTACTGCCACGCTCCAAAAAGGTAGAGTTGTAATAGTCCTGCCATATAAACCATCCTAAGATAGAAACTAACTTTATAGCTTCTATCATACACTTAATTCACATTAGGTGTACTCAACTCTACCACTTTCAAGCATCTAGTTTGATATCTACTTGTTATAAACCTATGGAATAATTTTTGGAAATAACTGATAAAGCAAACCTATAGTTTGACTTTTCAAAAGAGTCCTTGTAAAACCTATAGGTACACATTATTCAGTATATAGACCAAAAGATTGAAAAGTAGCAAGCCCCTTGAGAAGACTCGAGTAGATTTCTTAGAAGTTAGGAAGTCAATAATAAGAACAAGAATTCAGCCAAATTCTTCTTGATACTCACTCTGTAACCCCATCTGCTAAAGTTCTAGTTTAGGATGCGGTACCTATAGTTTCATTCTGTACCTACAAAACATACTATAGGGGAATGAGCAATAACTTGCTCAATAAGTGTGATAGAGACAAAAGAGTACCATATAAACACAAATAAGGTTATTAACTATAATGAAATGCAATGTAATCAATTATTTGCAGCATCGTATAATGTTATCCGATTTATTGTGATGTTAGAGAAATTATATCCAGTATAACCTAGATTGAGGAGTTTATTGCAACTTAAATTAGACCAAACCTAGACTTATACAATGGAGAACACCTTTCTCTCATGACTATCTTCAAACCACGGCCTCTACCCTTACAACAATCACCTTGCTTGCTATTCACGGCCTCTACCCTTACAACAACCTCTTTGCTTGCTACTTAGTTTGACTAAGGAAGAAGAAAGGACCATTTTAGCTATCCTTATTGAAGGGAGTCAGTATTTGGTTTGATATACTTAATCGTTCTCCTAATAGGGTTCTATGTATGTCCGGTTATGTTAGTGGTTAAATCACTATTAGTTTTATTTAGGAGTAGCCAAACAAGATTATACAATACAATAATAGGAAATCATGTAGAACAGTATGCCAAAGAGTTCTACTCTTGTCGCAAAACAAACTACCAATCACACACATAATATGCACACAAACAATTAATTTACAATCACAAAAAAAGTACTCTTAAGTCTCTAGATACTTTTATATAGTATCTCAACAAGAGGTAAAGCCACAATCCCAGTTTATCTAACACTGGTTTTAGTCCCACCACTTTAAGGTAGCATGTTTCCAAGGTTTAAATTTCCCTATATAGCATAGTATAGTTCCAAGATTTATAAAACTTACTAAAACGTTATTTAATATACTTTATTTTACTTATGATTACATCATTGTGGTCCTTGCTAAATCTATGAAGTAATGATAGATCTTATATATTATAACCAATTGAATCCCATTGTCATCAAATGTTTAGATAATGTATCTGGCATATGTATTTATGTAAGAATTATATATATATATATATATATAGTTGAATTAAGTGAAAATGGGTGATGAGAAGCATACCTAAGAATCTAGCCCCGAGTCCATCTTTGATCTAAAGGGATGACATGAATGGCCAAATTCCTTTATATTCGTAAAAACAAAATAATTGATGGAATCCCAAAAATTGCTTGACGCCATCAACTTTCAAGAACTCAGCTAGAGGTTGGAACTGACAAATGGAAGATATCATTGATGCCTCTGCTTCTTGAAATCGACCTCGGAAATTTTTTGATCTTCCATTTTCCTCTACAAAAATTCTCTCCATCACTCTCTTGTTTTGTCTTACTATAGTCTAGCTTTCTGGAGATGCATTTTTATTTATTTATTCTTGTTTCTATTTTACCTAATGAAATCTCGTTATATTTCCTAACTATCTGACAACTATTCCTATTCATTGTCCGTCCAACCCCTAAGTGCTGAGTTATGTCCAGGTGTTAAGTTGTTGATTTCCCACATTCATAAATGCTATTGCATGTTGATTCACGTGTTCTCTACTAGTTGGTACTAAGCCTCACTGGTCAAAACATACTGCTTCCAAGTGGACTTAGTTTTAGTATGTTCACTTCTTCTTACACCATCGGTCCAACAACAATTAATAAGTTTTAAGTGCTAGGTTCGTATTTCAACATCTTTCATATTGCATTTTATTATTTTTCCAACTAGTTAAGTGTTCGAAATACAATTTGTTAACTTACACATTTATTTCAATACTCTTTCATTTTGAATTAATAAATTATTATATCTCGATGTCCATTATTCGAGTATCGATAGTGGGTTAATTTTCTTACTTCTTTCTTGACTTCCCAATTGAAATGTAACCTTCTAGATTTCATGTTATTTTATAAATTTTAATACTCACATAATTTTATCTCAAAAAGCTCATAAATTATGAAAACCAGCTTTGCAAGTCAAACAACGGTTAATATACTTATAATTGGCTTTTTAGCCATATTATCATTTCATTATTTTATTTTTCAAATCTAAATTCGTAGGGTCACTTTATCTAATTTTTCTAAACTCGTAAATTTCTAAAACGGATAAATTTCAAGAGTGTCTCAGAATTAATTGCTAATTTCTTAATTGTCAATTTTCAAGGTTTCATAAGCCTCTTTCATATAAGTGGTGATCTGCTTATTTGTAAATCATCCAAAAATACGAGTCATAATCTTACTTAAGTATTTATCTATTCTCTCTAAAATCTTACTTAACTATTTGTCTATTCTCTCTAAAAGTAAGTATGCTCTCACATTTACCTTCACTTTAGTAAGAAAAAGGATCAAAATTAGACTTAAATAGCTATTATAAACTTATGTATTCATATCATGATTGTATATCTTTTTATATGTGAGTTTATGTAATTTATAAAAGAAAAAGTCATTTAATTAGCTATTTGATCATGTTCACAAGGGTATATACTTAGATCAGTTGCTTATGCTTGCTTTTCATTAAAATGAGCTTATTGGTTCTCTCCATATTGCTATTTTTGTAGCAAATTCTCCAAGCAAACCAAACTGAACCAGCTCTTATCCAAGAATAACAGCAAGCTGAGAAGTCCACACAAATAATAACTCCAGGACTTGAAAGCTTTAAAGTCGAACCAAGCACCAAGCTACATCAAACAGAGCATATCACCAACAAACTTGAACTTCAAAAGACCAAGAAAAGCCTTTATGTGATAGCTGCAATTGAGTAACCAACAAACTGAGTTTACTCCATCACTAATCCAACCGTCACACTATAAGTTATAAATGAGCTGCAACATGTTACTGTAGTTGAACTGAGTTGCCAAGCATAAATAAGAACCGCCATTAACTCCTAATTGTAGCTGTCCAAGTTCTTTCTTTAATTGATTCAACAGCAGGGATTGGAGTCTATGTACTTCACAAGTTAAATCAGTCCATGATGTGTAGCAAAACTAAGTTGTTATCCTCATTGTGATAGGAAATTCATTTCAATTTTTTTCTTTTGTTTATTTCAAGTCATGAATTTATAATAATGGGAAACTCAAACCGAAAACTCCTAGCGCATCATCTATAGCATCCACTTCATGAGAATACTGAGCACCAACAAGCTTCTCTAAGATTCCAATTGCAATACGCCAATTTGAAATAGAGCAACTTGCTTAGTACTCTCTAAATTACACACAACAGTAGAGTTTACTGCACTAAAAAAGAAGGCCATAGCTACTGAATTGAGCAATTCCAAGTCAAGAATTCCACCAAACAACAGCAACTCGCGATCTCTATCATAAAACAACCACCAATTACATAGTCCCCAACAGCTCATTTTTGGAAATTTCAATAGTTTAAAAAGCCACAACACTTTAAGCACTCCAATTGATAACTGAAAATGAAAATTTTGTTAATAATAGCTCAATCTACTAAGTTTAAAGAACTTCATTTTTATTGTTATTATTATCTTAATTTTTGTAGGTCGAGAGTATCACTAACCAACAACAGTAGCTGTGAGTTCCAAGTGCAGCAGCAGGGTATGTTCCTTATCCGAACGTGCAACCAGTAGTTGGTCAACAAACAAAACATAGCATGAAGTCTACTATACAAGCACTCCAAAGCACTTCAACACATCAGCAGCAGCCCCTCGCATCTACACTTAACAATCTAGAAGCTCCATTAAGTTGCAGTAATGACTACAAATCAAATAATAGTTGAACAATTCCAGAACTGAGAATAACTTCAGCACAATAACATGATGGTCCATGCAGCAGCAGCCATTGAGTAGCCAAGGAGTAGCTTGAGCACTAGCAAACTGCAGTCAAACTAGCTGGGAAGCTTCCATGCAGCAACTACTTCCACGCAACAACAGCGTGGACTATTGCTGACATTCATGGGATTCGTCCATTGATTTGAATGCATCAGATTCTTATGGAAGCCGAATGTAAACCGACTATTCAACCACAAAGATGACTTAACCCTACTTTGAAGAAAGTGGTGAAAAAGGAAGTTTTGAAGCTTCTTGATGTTGGGATTATTTATCCTATGTCAGATAGTAAGTGAGTGAGTCCCGTCCAAGTAGTGCCAAAGAAAGGGGGTATGGCAGTGTTTCAAAATGAGAAAAATGAATTGATACCTATCTGGACCGTTATTGGATGGAAGATGTGTATTGGCTATCACAAATTAAATGATGCCACCCATAAAGACCATTTCCCATTACTCTTCATAGACCAAATGCTTGAGAGGCTAGTGGGGCATGAGTATTATCGCTTTCTTGATGGATATTCTAGATAAAATTAGATACCCATTGCCCTAGAGGATCAAGAGAAGACTACATTCACTTATCCTTATGGCACTTTCGCATTCAGGTGCATGTCTTTTGGTCTTTGTAATGCACCTACTACGTTCCAGAGATGTATGATGGCATTGTTCTATGATATGATTAAGAAATGCATTAAAGTTTTCATGGATGACTTCTCTATATTTGGAGCTTCCTTAGATATTTGTTTAGAGAACTTATCATTTGTGCTTAAGAGGTGTAAGGATACTCACCTGGTGTTAAATTGGGAGAAGTGTCACTTCAAGGTGCAAGGAAGGATAATGTCCGGCCATAAAATCTCAAGAAAAGAAATCAAAGTGGATAAGACCAAATTGGAAGTCATTGCAAAGTTGCCACCACCAGTGAATGTGAAGGGAATTTGGAGTTTACTTAGTCGTGTTGGATTTTATAGGAGGGTCATTAAGGATTTTTCTAAGATTACTAGACCTCTATATACTTTGTTAGAGAAGGTTACTCCATTTTTATTTAATGAGGCATGCCTTCGGGCATTTAAGTTATTGAAGGAGAAATCGACTACAACACCTATGATTATGGCACTTGACTGGAGCTTGCCATTTGAGCTTATGTGTAATGCTAGTGACATTGCAGTTGGTGTTGTACTTAGCCAATGGAGGAACTGAGTCTTTTAAGCGATCTACTATGCTAGCAAGATGCTTAATGGCACTCACCGCAACTTTGCCACTACAGAGAAGGAGTTTCTAGATGTAATATTAGCTTGTGACAAATTTAAATCGTATCTCATAGGCTTTAAGGTCATAGTCTACATAGACCACTCCGTGCTCAAGTACTTGTTAGCGAAATCAAATGCAAAACCTAAGCTTACAAGGTGGATCCTTTTGCTACAGGAGTTTGATATTGAGATTCGTGACAAAAAAGGGACTGAAAATATGGTAACTGACCATCTTTCAAGGATTGTAAATGAGAAAGATAAGTTACCAATCAATGAGGTCTTTCTTGATGAGCACCTATATGCAACTTCAATTAAGGATCTACCTTACTATGCAAATACCATGAATTACTTGGTTTATGGCATTTTACCATACAAGATATCTCATCACCAGAAGACGAAGTTCTTATATGAGGCAAAAAGGTGCTTCTTAGATGAGCCATATCTATTTAGGAGTTGTGTTGATCGGGTGATTAGGCAATGTGTACTAGCATCTAAAGTTGTTGGCATACTTCACTATTGCCATAGTCGTAAAGCTGGTGGTCATTTCAGTGCTGAGAGTACGGTTGCTAAAGTGCTTCAGTATGGATTTTATTGGCCCACCTTATTTAATGATAGTCGTGCTTTTGTGCTAGCTTGTGATTAATGCTAGCATTCAGCAAATATCTCAAGGAGGCATGAGATGCCACAGCATGAGATACTAGTGATTGAGATCTTTGATGTTTGGAGGATTAACTTTATAAGACCATTCCTGTCATCCCTCAACAATACGTACATCTTTGTTGCTGTTGATTATGTGTCTAAGTGGGTTGAAGTTGTGGCTTTCCCAACTAATGATGGAAGAGGAGTGCTTTACTTCTTAAAAAGAAGCATCTTCACCAAGTATGGGACACTACAAGTGATCATTAGTGATGGGGGCTCTCACTTTTGCAATAAGCAATTTGATAATTTGCTTGCAAAATATAGAGTGAAACATAAGGTAGCCACACCTTATCACCCTCAAACAAGCGGTCAAGTAGAGTTGTCAAATCGAGAGCAAAAGCGAATCTTGGAGAAAACTGTCAATGCATCAAGGAAAGATTGGTCACTTAAGCTTGATGATGCACTTTGGGCTTACCCAACTGCCTACACACAACAGCAGAACAAAGAACATCAGTAGAGTTTGCTGCACTCAAAAAGAAGGTCGTAGCTGCTGAATTGAGCAATTCCGAGTCGAGAACTCCACCAAACAGCAGCAACTTGTGAGCTCTATCATAAAACAACCATCAATTACTTAGTCCCTAAACGGCTCACTTTTGGAAATTTCAATAGTTTAAAAAGCCATGGCACTTCAAGCACATGAATTGATATGAAACTAAAAATTTTGTTAATAATGGCTCAATCTACTAAGTTTATAGAACTTCATTTTTATCGTTATTATTTTCTTAATTTTTGCAAGTCAAGAATGTCACTAACCAACAACAGTAGCTGTGAGTTCCAAGTGCAGCAGTTGGGTATGTTCCTTGTCCGAACACGCGACCAGCAACTGGTCAACAAACAGAACATGGCATGAAGTCAACTACACAAGCACTCCACAGCGCTTCAACGCATCGGCAGTAGCCCCTCACATCTACACTTGACAATCTACAAGCTCCATTAAGTTGCAGCAGTGACTTCAAATCAAACAGCAACTGAACAATTCCAGAACCGAGAACAACTTCAGCACAATAACAAGACAATCCACGCAGTAGTAGCCATGAAGTAACTAAGGAGTGGCTTGAGTGCTAGCAAACAGCAGTCCAACTAGCCGAGAAGCTTCTATGCAGTAGTTACTACCACACAACAACAGCGTGGACTTCAATGCTCCTCTACAATTCGTATATCAGCAACAACCGAGAGCTTCTTATCCGAACTACGACAGCGGGAGCTACTGTCTAGCTGTTGACTTGAACTCTTCAACAGCAAATCCTTGAGCTGCGATGTGATGAAGTCCGAACACGTGTAGCAATTAGAGCAGCTCCATATCAGCTGAGAATAAAAGCAGCTATAGCCGAAATTCAATCATAGAACAGCAGTCACGCGTAACTCCAACCAAGCATTGACCAAATAAGTGACTAGTGAGCTACAATCTCATAGAAAACTATAGAACCGAGGAAGTTCCTGCACACATGGTCAATCCATGAAGTATTGGAGCAATTAAGGAGCTGCATGGTAACACACGTATAAGGAGTTTTCAATATGGACAGAGTGAGCTAACAGTTATATATTCTTTTCTCTTTAGTAAATTGAAGCAAAAGAATAGAAAGGGGCAGGGTACGAACGTTAAGGAAGTTTTATCCCAATGTCATATTTGGTGGCCCATACGTGGAAATAGCAACCTTGAGAAATTCTATTTCGGGCGACTCTTGCTGTACGTGAGGTAGACTTTGTCATCTTTTAGGGGCCACTGGTTATTTTAGGGAAAGAAGCGAGCCCACGTTACGGGGGAAAAGAGAGGAATATAAAATGGAGGACAGTAGAGACAAGAGGGAGGAAGATATAGCGGCCGAATATAGAGAGTTTAGACAATAACTTAGGATAGTTTTAATATTGAAGGACAACATTTTTATATTTATTTTATTTCATCGATTTCATTATGTTTTGTCTAATTTTAAGACTTTAAATCATTTTATTCTAGCCCGTTAAAGTACTACCATGAGTTCCAAATGAATCGATGTAATACTCTAGGATTTTAAGCTAATTTAGTAACTTTAGGATCCAAGCTCCTAAATTTAGGACGCCGGATTAAGTTGTCAGTTTTACTTAAACTTCACAGTAAAATTAGAAAAATTAGATAATTTAATTCAAGTAAAATCAATTTCTCAAAATAAACTATATAAAAATATTAATTTAAGAAAAACATTAATTTATCAATAAAGCCGATAATCGTAAAATTTAAGTTTTTAGATATAGCAAGATATTAGAAATAAGTTAATTAATTTTCAAAAATAATAAATGAAGTTAAATTATACATAATATATATGTATTTACATGTGATATGCATTATATGTATTAAATATATACATATAATAATAATAAATTATCAAAATTAGATAAAATAATGTAAAATAATAGAAAATTAATAAAAAAATTGTATGGATGAGTCACCAAATGACGTGTTAAGCTAGGATTAATTACAAATGATAAGTCAACACTTGGTTAAGAAGAGAATGACACATGGTACATAAGAAAATGTGAAATTAACATGTGTAATTTTACTTTTTTTTACATACAAAAATCCTAAAGCCAATAAATAGGGCTCTAAACATCATTTACAATATTTTAGGAATTTGAAAACACAACATAATTTTAGAAAATTCAAAAAAATTAGAAAAAAATTCAAAAAAAGAAAATAGTGGGAAAATATGGTGAATTATGGTTCCTAAGGCTATAGGCAACCTCATAAGGAGCAACTTGATACTTAAAGTTATGGTAGAGAGAGAAAGTGGGCCAACATAGGTTGGTGGCCAAAGCACTGTATGCTAGTGAGTCAAATTTTACTATCTGATTTTCATTAATTTACTAAAAATATCAAATTAGCTCAGAAAATTAGAAAAAAATTTTCCTAGGTTATTTTACATGTACTTTCATGTGGTAATTTTATTTTCTTAAAATAACATTGATTTATGGTACCCGCTTAAGAACATGCCTTATTTAAACAAATTTTAAATAAATTTTTCAAAATATTAAATAATGTTACTTTGGCCTGAAATTTTTTGTATAACACACTTATATAATTTATTAAATTTCAGTAAAAAGAACTTTTGAAAATCTCCATGTTTACTATTTTTTATAATTATTTTGAATAAAATTGTCAGTTTTATCGAATTATTGAAATAATTAGTTTTTGATGAAATTAATGAATGAGCCCTACATATTTAGACTTTTGGACATTTATGATTATATTTGGAATATTTAATTTTTATCTCACTATAAATGCATTTATTTTCCTTAATTTTCCATAATTTCAAGCTAAAACGCTATTTTTGTAAAAATAGAATAGCTAATTTAGTGTAAATGATGATCAATAACTAAACTATATATTTTTATGAGTTTATAGGATTTTTTGTGAAATTAATTGAGCTCGTTTACTATTTATTATGTATTTTCCTGGTATAAACCTATATATTAGCTTAATATATAATATAGTAACTAGTACTATTAGAGTGTTTATTAAATCCGTATCAAATGAACACTTTGGGGTGTAATAAGGGTTGCTGGACAAGTTTGGAAAGCATAATTTTTAGGGTTTTTAGTTCAATACTAAAGCTTAATCAAGTCAATTATAGAGTTAGGGTAGCGTACGATCGAGTCGTAATGAGAAAAGGGTATTTTTAGGTTTTTGACAATATTGATCAATCTTGTTTCTTAATATATATTAATAGTACTCAAAATAACGATCGTAATGTATAAAGTTTACCAAAATCGGAAAGAAAATGAATAAGACACGATCAAATGAAATTTAGAAACGCGAAAATGGAAACTTATAACAGTTCAGGCTCGACCTATACTTGATTTTAAGACTGTGTTATATTTTCATAGGTGTAATGAGTAAGGAAGGACTATATGGTGAAGTTTAGGATTTTACACTATTAGTAAGCCTAGGTAAGTGGATCTAACCCATACTTGAAGTAGATGTATTGCTACTCATAACATTACGTACTGTTTGATGTTGTGATGGTTGAATATGGGCATATCCTGATTGAATTGATATGCTGCCATAGTAGATGCTGATGTGGTAATTTTGAATGACAGTAACTATGTCTTGGTTAAATTGTTATGCTGCCATGTTGGGTGGTAATTTGTGCTTACGAATGATTATGCTAATTAGAGAAGTTGAGTGATTGCTAACTTAATCTTCTAAGTATTCACCTAAGTGAACCCCAAGTAAGATACTAGAATTTCACTAAAGAGAGTTCGAAAACTAGAATCAGATCATTAGGTTAAACAAAATTAGGAGATTGATTGTACTAATTGATATTCTTGAGTTGCTATTACATATGGCATGGCACTGCATGGCATGGCACAAAAAAGGACCTATGGGTCAGAACTTTCAGAATGATGCTTCCAAATAATTATGGAAAAACCATGGCTTTATGAACTCAATTTTTAAAAGTATATAGATTGCATTGCCCGAACATTGTGACTATTTTGATAGTTAAATTTGGTAGACTACATTGTGTGGTCTAATTTGGCAGTGTTGCTACTTTGATTTGGTAGACTATAGTATGTGGTCTAATTTACCAATGTTGCCACTTTGATTTAGTGAACTACAGTATATAGTCTAATTTTATAAAGTTGAGGGTCCTACTCCCAAGCAGCTCTTTGTTGCCCTTTTTGAAAATGGTAGACTATATTATATAATCCAATTTGGTAGGGGCCTTACTCCCAAGCAATTCCTTGTTGCTCTAGGTTCTTGGACGTTGTATCCAGATACTCGACTATGTCGACTAACTGAAAAAAGTTTGGAAGGCATAGGATATTGGTATCGATGCATATCACGTGCATGAGCATAGCATGCTACATTATTAGCAGTAAATGCCCGATTGGGCGAATGCATATGTGAAGTTGAACCTACAGGTTATAATTGAAATGTTTCAATTGTGATATACAATATTACCTATCATATTGTATATGTTATGTTGTTTGTTATCTACTTTCACTTAGCTTCAGTAGATGAGAGGATAAAATGTTTTATCTTCAAGTTAATAGCATCGTAAAGGGCCCAATGCTAAAGGGGGATATATACTGAGAGCGTAAGTTAAAGTCAACAACTTTTTCGTGGAGCTTATATTAGGTCAAAGATCCTATTACTGTTAAGATGATAAAGGAAAAGCTAGTTCATGTTTTGATGTAAATATTATGTTGTACACATAAGTTGTAACAAGGAATCTAGCTGAACTCTGATGTAGAGACCCCTTTATTATGTAAACAATGTTGTCTTTTGATGAATGAGCAGATTGAGTTAAGTTTTCAACAGGTATTCTTGTATGTTATGCATCCCATGCTATGCTAAGATGTGATAATCAAGGTTTGCCAATTTTGTATCGGGTTTTAGGATTGAATATACCAATCGAGCTGTTTTATTTTCCTTATTATTTCAATTTATATATATCTCGATTCATTTGGGTTTTGTGATGTGATATTATACTTAATTTCTTTAGGTTTTGTATTGATGAAATTGATGAATTGATGTATTTTGTGTATTATTTCGATATCAATATTAAATATTTAGGTGTTTTTCTATTATGTTTATCATCTAGTTATTTAGTACTTAGCCATTACATTTTAGCTAGATAGAGTTATAGGAAATTTGAGAGAGTTTCAATAACTAGTGTTGAACATAGCTTGAATTTTTTAAAAAGCTCATCATAGGGATATACAGGTTTTAATTAAATTCATGAATTCATACACTTAATGTGATAGGAAATATGGTTTAGGTCATGGGGATATGCTTAAATCATATTTCTAACTAGAATAATAATTTCAGTATGAGTGGAATATTATTTACTCGATAATTATAGATAAATTGCCTTAGCAAGTGAATTTATGCTATAATTAGAATTTCACTACTCTAAGAGATGGGTGAGTTCTAATGAATTTAGTTAAATCCCTTTTAGTCAATTTCGAATATCAATTTAAGGCATCACATCAATTTAAATGAGAATAAATTTACAAATCCTAGTTTGATCTTTTTTATCTCTTAGACCTAAGACCCTCATAGTGCAACAAAAACATTTGGTTTGGTGTTCATCTTATTATTTAGTTTCTACTTGCTTTTAGTTAAATTATCGATAGCTTAGCTTAGGGAAAAACTCAAATAATTTAGTACTTATCACTTGGCTCCCTGTAGATTACGACCTTGACTCACTGTCTACACTACTTCTACGACCTGATACACTTGTCGATATATGCTCATGTTTTCAGTGAGTCAAGTTTTTGGTGCCATTAGTAGAGAGCTTCAGCTTTGCTAATATTAGATTAATAGTTGATCCCTTAGACTAGGCTCCTTATTATTTTCATCTTTACATTTACTTTTGGTAGTTTATCTTAGTAGTTATCTCGTTATTTTATTTGATTTCACCGTCCTTAACTAGTAGCTCTATTCTTGATAGTCAATTTAGTGAAAATTTGGTGCACTTCTTTTGATTTTTATTGCCTACTAATTAGCTTCTTAGCTAGTTATTTAGTTATTGTTTGTTAAACATCTCCATTTGTTAGTTGCATCTTATCTAGAAAAACCAAAAAAAAATTTTGTAGCTTCATTTCATTACGATGTTACTCATGTTATATATATCTTTACTAGTAGAATCATGCTTTGACTTGTTGTTTTGCTATTAGTGATTGTACTGGTGTGCTCTAGTTTGTAAAGTCTTGATCTTTCTAGTATTTTTGGGATTTTTGTTTATGTTTATGGTTTTTAGTATGATTGTTTCTAATTTGTGTTTAGTTAGCTTTTTTCTAGTTTAAGTTCTTATTAAGTGTTGAATTTTTGCCTTCTAATTAGTTTATCTTGCTATGTTAGCTTAACTTGCAGTTTTCTTGCTCAATTTTTCATTATAGAAGTTGCAACTAATTGAGAAAAACAAAAAAAATCTTTAAACTGGTCATCAAGTGCTTAGTGTTACTTACCGTAGTTTATTACTTTAGATTTTAATTAAATCAAGTTTAATTTAGCTTCTTGATAGTTTAGGCCTTTAATTTTGCACTGATCTTGCTATTTGTGTGATCTTCTCCTTTTATATTTTGCATTTCTTTAAGAAAAACAAAAATTCCAGCCTTATCTCATCATTGTTTTCTTGGGTTTTATATGCCTTTCTTATGGATATTATGTTTTCTCTTGTCACTTTTGATATTAGAATAATGGTAGTTTACTTTAGTGCATAAAGTTTCAATCTTTCTACATTTTAGGAGTAATCTTTTGGAGATTTTAGTTAGTTTAGTTTCTAAGGATCTAAAATTTTTGAAAAATCTGTAAAAAGTTGAAAATTTTCTAGGAAAAGCAAAAAGATTCTTCTCTTAGGCCTTACTAATGTATGTCTGGTGAAAGAGTACTAATTTGACTTTGCTATTTGATGTTGAGATTGAGTAAACCTTTCACCTACATTTGAGAGAAAGAAGAGTGAATCTTGAGCAATTAAGAGTCATGGAAGCCAATGGAAACAAAGATGATCATAATGGGCAAAATGTGCAAATTGTAGGTTGAAATGAGAATGCAAGACCATTGTGGGAGTACTTTATGCCTACTGTTGAGGGAGTTACACCAGCTATTGCATGGCCCATAATTCAAGCAAACAATTTTAAGTTAAAGCCCACATTGATTCAAATGGTGCAAGTAAATCAATTTGGTGGTGGACCTTTGGAAGATCCATATGATCACTTAATGAATTTCTTGCAAATTTGTGCTACACTTAAGAGCAATGGAGTTTCATATGATGTGATTCACTTGCACCTATTCCCTTTTTCCCTTGGGATAAGGCGAGAAGCTGGTTAAACTCCTTGCTAACACAATCTATTACAACTTGGGATCAATTGGCACAGAAGTTTCTATCAAAGTTCATTCTACCTAATAAGACCGCCTAGTTAAGAAACGAGATCAATTCCTTTTGTCGGTTTAAACGAGAGACATTCTATGAAGTACGGGAAAGATTCAACGAGTTGCTTACGCATTGTCCTCATCATAGTATATCCATGCATCAATTAATTCATACTTTCTATAATTCATTAGGTAATCGGTAGAGGATGATGATAGATGTAGCCTTTAAAGGTAACCTAATGAGGAAGAATGTGGAATAAGCATATGAACTCTCTGAGGAAATGGCCTTCAATTCTTTTAACTAGCATAGTAAGAGAGTAAAGCCAAGGCGAGTAATTGCTATGCATGAATTAGAAACAATTGCCAAACTTTAAGCTCAAGTGGCAGCTTTTATAGCCTAAATGAGTCGTATGTAGCCTATGCAAGGGGCAGACCTAAGATTTGTCCATCTAAGAGTGGTATGCCTTTTGGAGGTACTCCTATAAGCTTTCCAGATTGTTCAATAGGGGACTTGCACCCTCGAAGTTCAAGTTTAGGTATGAAATAAGTAAATTTTGTGAATAAGTTTAACAAAGGAGCAAAGAATTGGAACTTTTACTTAAATACATATAATCCAGGATGGAGAGATAGAAATGCTCCTAGAGCCCCACCTATGACTCAACAAAGGACATTTCAACCTAAGGAAGAAGAGAAAGAGGATACCTTAGTAGAGATGCTAAAAACCTTGTTACAAGAGTCTCAAAACCAAAAAACCCATCATCCAAGACTTGCAAAAACAATTGGCCTAGCTCTCCCAATCATCTAGTAGCCGTCCTCTAGGTACCCTTCTTAGTAATACTAAAAAGAATCCTAAGGAGGAGGTGAAAGCAATTATATAGAGAAGTTTGAAGGAGCTGGAAAAGAAAAATGAAGATCAAGTTGAGGTGAGTGGAGAAAACAAGACATTTGAGCAAGAGTTGATTGGACAAGAAGGGAGAAATGTTGATAAAGGAGGAGAAAAGGAAGTTTAAGAGAAAAAGGATGAGGATCTTAGGTTGGAGAGAAAGCGAATGGAAGGTAAGTCATCAAGAAGTGGAGACATAGGGAAAGGTAAGGTGGAGGACTTTGAGAAGAAGAAATCAGAAGTGAAGCCATATGTCCCACCCATCCCATTTCCTAAGAGATTGAAGCAGCAGCAATTAGACCATCAATTTTCCAAGTTTTTGGAAGTTTTTAAGAAACTGCATATCAATATCACATTTATGGATGCACTTGAGCAAATGCCCTCTTCTATAAAGTTTATGAAGGACATCCTCACCAAGAAAAGGAAGATAATTGATCATGAGACTATAATGTTAACCAAGAGTGTACAGCAATCTGTTAAAACAAGTTGCCTCCTTGTCATGAACTGAGGACGGCCTAGTCATGGCAGATGCTATATACTATACGAAAAACCCCTGATTGATTACCCTTCCAATCAAGAACTCTTCATACAATATACAAGGCTCTACAACCACTAGTTTCCTAAGAGCATACAGATTCACATGATATCTTCATACAAACATATTTATATAAAATTTGAACTACAAAGCTTATAATATGTTACGCCCAAAAACAGCAAAGTCGTAACAGCTCCGCCGTGTAAACCATCCTAAGATAAAAGTTAGCCTTACAACCGCTATCTTAAACCTAATCTACACAAGGCATCCATGACTAACCCACTTTGAAGTAAACAGTTTGTAATTTAAATAGATCATTTACCTAAGAAAGTGAGGAAATATGTATATATACTATGTAGTTAAAGTTTACAATATTTCTCTATAATATATTTCCTAGTTATTACATTATTCAGAAATGAAAAATAATTCTAAAATAAAAACTTAGACCTTAAAAATATGTGTTTATTCTTCAATGTTTTTCCTGATTCCCCAGGATCTAGCAGTTGTTAGCTTCAAAGTAGTTATTTGCCGCTTCTTAGCTAGCACCTACATGACATCTATAGGGATGTGAGCAATCATAGCTCAGTAAGTTAGGATGGAAGACTTAAAACTATACTATACATACAACAAGGTTTTCAATCACTTATTAGGTGTAATACATGTGCAAGTAAATGCCATCGCACAATGTTGTCCGGCCCGTTGTGAGATTAGAGAAATTACACCCGCTTTAATCCGGGTTAAGGAGTTACCATTAATACAACAGCTTACGACCAAACCCAGGCTTATGCAATGGAGACCTCGCTCCTCCATGACTACCTTCGAACTACTGACTTCACCCTCGCCGCGACCTCCTCTTCTGTCACTTAGTTCGACTGAGGATGAAGAAGGGACCATTATGTAATCCTGCACTATCCCTTTCGAAGGGTCGATATTTGGCCAGAGAGTCTAAGTTCCCCTAATGAGTTGCCATGCATGTCCGATCATGATTACTGGTCATATATTTGATTAAGTCTAGTTTAGGATGATCAATCATTTCATACAAATCATACAATATATGCCAGAACAACAAATAGAATCATAGCATCACCCATAATCAAGCACATGCACACATTCAACTATCTAACAAGCACAATCAAGCATAATCTTAAGCCTCTAAAATACAGCATCGTATTAATCCCAACTTACCTCGACTCCTCGCTCACTCACTCGAGGTCCAATTTGCTCAGGCAATTGCCGATCATCCTTATAACACAAACGTGGTTTCAGCTTTTCATATAACTATTATAGGTTCATTTTATCATATAACTATTATAGGTTCATTTTATCCTATAACGCTTATTGTTAGGTTTTGTTTAGGGTTTAATATGCCTAATTATCTAGGTTTTAAGTCTTTTATAATTATTCTAGGTTTGGGATTAGGTTCGGGTTCGGTTTCCACATTGGTTTCCACATCAATTTCTAAATTAAGTTCTAATTCGATTTCTAGGTAATGTTTTACATTCCAACCCTAGAAATTCGTTTCAACTCATAATGTGAAATTAATTACATTACTTCCCGATCTCCTAAATATCATTATTACCCCTAGTCAGTATTTTATTTCACTCGGTACACTTATATCCTTATTAGTGTATTGAATTTACTCCTGATGTGAGAAATTTTTACATTTTTCATATAATTACATAAATTTAAGTTTCTTATCAGATTTATTATATATCCCTATTATTTATATAATATCAATTTTTATCCTAATATTTTCTATTTATTATATTTTCAAAAATTACATATTATGCATTATTGCCTATTATGTACATAATGCACTTTTAATATTTCTATCACTCTAATTACCATCTCTAACATCAATTATCATTTCAAAATGTCTAAATTCATCCTAGATCAGGTTTTACACCTAATTATCCTAATTTACAAAATTAACTTATAATTTACTATTTTTTTCTATTACTCATTTACTATATAATTAACCTAATAATTACATCTAACACCCTAAATGCTACAAGTATCATACTCCATTAGATTTCAACATCCTAAAACATATACTTATTCACTAAATCAGTAATTAACCATTTAATTACTTTATTAATCCTAAATTACCCATTTTATGCCTCATTTTAAGGCCTAAAAATTATCTAAAAATTTTGAAATTTAATTTTTGGAAACGGGCTTCATAGAACTGTTCTATATCATCTAAGTAATCTACAAAAAAATTTTGAGCTCGAAACTACACTCCTAAGGTCATTTATTTCTAAACCGAAATATACTCGGTTTTGCACGATTTCTTAAGGACCATATATTACGAGATATATTTTCATTAAAATAATATTTTTCCTAAAAACTACATAAAAAATATTCCAGAATAACAAAATTCATAATTTTCTAATAATATTTACTATTTTTACAAAATTACACAAGAATCGAGCTGGAAATCGGACTCACCGATCTGGGTGGCTCCAGCCACCGCCGGCCGCCGTGGCCTTGTCGGCCAGTCTATGCACTACCACTACCATGTGGTGGTGGTGGTGGTGGTGGTCCACTTCCGGCTGCTCGTCTGGTGGGGGTTCCCTTTAAAAGCCCTAATTGCACAATTTTTCCTAATTTTTTTCTAACCCGAATTTTTCTCTCAATTTTCACCTCTCTCTATTTTTCTCACTTTCCAAACTTCCTAAATGAGCTCTGTGATTTTTCTTACTATTTATAGAGCTTTAGGGAATTTATTGTGCATTAAATTGGACAAGATAATTGCCTTATCCCTTAATTTTTGGCTTTTGTGTTGTCTTAATTTAATTGGCTGAATTTTTTCTTATTTTTTCTAGCTACTATGACCCAATTTTGGATCATTCCTGATTTTTCTTGATTTTTTCTTAATTAATTATGAATTTTCTTTAAGTATTTTGTATTATTTTAGCACATTTCGCGTATTTTAAGTAATTACGCGTATTTATATCTACATGTAAATTCATATATAGTACAAATAAATATTCATAAATATTATTTAGGTTATTTTATGATTTTTAGTATACATATAATTTATCTCTAGCGATTCGTCAATTATTGGAATGCATTTTACGCATTTTCAATAAATAATGAGTTATATATTTAAAATTTGGAATTTTTATAGTATTTTATTTTATTACTTATTTTCTTAAATTCAAACTTATGGGGTCATTTTTACTAATATTTCTAGCTTTACTTTATAATTTATATTCGATTGAGTCTTTCAACTGATCGAAACCTCGAATGGCTAGTTGTGAGGCTTACACAATACACTGTAATTTAGTACATCTAAGTCTATAATACTAGTAAAACATAAGTAGAAGAGTAAGAGTTTACATAAACTGTTTTCTCTCAATACATAGGATAGCTCGCTCTTGTTCAAGTCTCCAAGCTAACCTGTGGCATCCCTCGACCAGCCTCTACAAATAGGCTATTCTACAACAAAAGTCTAAATGGGTGTAAGCCTAAGCTTAGTGAGCAAAATCCTTAGCCACACCACAAGTAAGTTATAAGTACATTATATTCACGCATATGAATGAATGATCAACCAAAATGCCAAACAATACGTATAATTAACTAGTTCATATACGTAACTCAGATTTAACGCCCTCCGAAGTTAAGGTTGGAGTATACATGGCACCAGTCAAATCCAAATATTATACTAGAACTTACTTTACTACAGAACTCTACGTTCTATACTTAAATCAAATAATTCTTGTATTTTCATAAAAACTAAGTTTTAGTATAATCGTGAGTGGGCCCCTGCAGTCCACATTCACCCCTAAACGAATGCCTCTAGACTCGACCCTTACTTAGGCGTTTGGTGCCTTCAATGCTTAGTGTTTCTACGGGGTAGGGTAAGGTCATTTTGTACGAATGCACCATACAGAACCGATAAATTAATAATAACAACCCCCGAATGGCCTCTCTTTATCTCCATGTGATATGACGGCCGGAATCGTATCTATGCAATGCATGTTAATGCATGTATCGGTTTCTTTTTATAAGCCGAGTATAATTAAGTTCAAATTATGTGTGACCATCCAATAATACACACATTCATTTTCTATACTACCATACAACAAATATAGCATTATCTATATTTAAGGTAAGTTCACGACTTAGCACATAACAACATATACAAGCATTTCCCTAAACCCCACACAATAATCAATTAATAATAATATTTAAGTCCACTATTTACAATCACATACAAGCATGGAATCATAGGGTAAATACTCACTTGACCATGGCGACTCGCCCTAATCGTAGTAATCGATTGGAAGATCCTCACTTACCTCGAGATCACTTGATCATTACGATATGATAACGCTAGTAAGTAATTGAATTAACTAGTAATTCTAAATACCTATTTGCCTAATTCTACTTAAATTACTATCAACTTCTATCCAGTTAGACTTTATTATTAATTGTATGTAACTTTTTCGTTCTATTTCTGATATTTATGAATTTATAGTTGTTTTTCATCGTTTTCGGACGTAAGTTCACACGGTGATGTCCCTTTTAGATGTTAAGACCCATGTTTTACAATATGGACCAAATTTATAGAAATTTAATTATGCTTATTACTCATATTTATATCCTTTGTTTATACTTAATGATTTAATATCCTTTATTTATACTTAATGATTTAGTTAACCCTTAAATTCTTATACTTAGAGAATTTTACTTTGCTATTGCTAATTCATGTACTTAATTGAGTATAATTCAATTTAGAAATGTCTTAGGGTTTACTAAGTTAGGTAACCAATTATTATACACTCTTCTTATTTTCTCATTTTCTAAACCTACGCTTATGTCATCGTTTACATCATCATTCGCTTATGTTATTGCTTATGTCATCTTTTAATTACCTCATTACTTACTTCATCATTTGATTACATATGCCTCACCTCATGATTATGTATTTTATGTATACTTATACATAATGTACATATACTTATACCTTTCCTTTACTTATATGTATACTAGCATACTTATACATATACTTATACTTATACTTATATCATATTTATACTTGTATACATACTCATATACCTATACGATCATATACGTATTTTTGTATAATTTCGTATGCCTAATTTTCCTCTTAAGAAAATCTTCCTAATTTCATTCTTTTGTATTTTTAAATATGTATTTAGTATAGTATAGGTATGTATAGTTAGGTTTTGTCTTAATTTAGGTTATGTACATGGTAAATACCCATGTACAAAGATTCCCATACTTGTATTCTTTTAGTATTTCCTTATGTACACATACTTAAGAGCATATACACATGTATTCCTTTCCTCTTCTTCATGATTCCTAACTTCCTACACTTAAAGATGGACACTTGATGTCCTAATCTACATGATCATATATAACACATGTCTACTTATCTAATCTACCTAATTACCTAACTAATGAATAATATAAAACAACATAAAGTAACTTAAGTACATACCTTAGTTTGTGTTGGAATTATGGAGACAAAAAGGAAAGTATTGAAAGTGAAATGGAAGATGAAAGCTCACGGTAATGGAGGGGCTTTTTGTTTTGTTTCTTTTGCTTTGTTTTGATTATGGAAGAAAGGAAATGGTGAGGTCTAGAAGGGGATGGGTGGACGGCAATTAGGGTAAAGGGGAAGAAAAGAAAAACCAAAAGAAAAGGAAAGAAAAGTAATCATTAAGTGTTAAGATATTTTCTTTATGCATTAGCATCTTTTTTTGACTTTTTAAAGTGTTGACTTTAGTCAACATGTGTTGACTTGATCAACTTTCCTTAAGCATATGTAATTTTGTACACATAATGTAGTAATTAAGGGAAATTAAGGAAAAAATTAAGGAAATGAAGTATTTGGTGAATTGATTAGTAAAAATAGATAATGAGGTATTACTTTAGGTATATATAGCCTATATATATCATTTGGTAAACTATTTTGTATAACTAGTATGAAAAGTACTAATTAGGGTATTAAGGTTCACTACATTTAGCCTAATCTTCAACTATATCCCTAACTCTATGTAATATTATCTTAATCATATACTTAAGAGATAAATGTAATCTATGATTCATTATCTTAGTTTCTAAAGGATTACTTAAGGATTCTAAATATATATGCATTATTGAAAGTCATCTCTAACCTTTCACTAATGATTTGGCAAAATATGAGGGTTATATTATCAATTAAGGTTTTAAGGTATATTATGATAAATTAGTGCACATATGTCTTTAAGGTGAACATTTTAGGATTTCTATCACTTTTGAATGAAATCTTTAGCATTTAGACACATTTAGGATAGAAAAGTTTCTTATGCAATTGATTGATTCTTTTAAGGTTTTCACTTTCATTAGCCTTGTCAACTCCTAAATTGTCTAACATAGTTGAGTCTATTTCAGCAGCTAGATTGAAAATTTTAGGGGTTCACACTCCTAAGTTAAAAGATCCAAGCAGCTTCACTATCCCGTGTATCATTGGAGACTCCTATTTTGATAAGGCCCTATGCGATCTTGGAGCAAGTATCAATCTTATGCCCCACTTAATCTTTAAGAAATTGGGGCTTTGAGAATGTAAGTCGACTACAGTTTCTTTATAATTGGCTAATAGGAGTATCAATCATCCAAGGGTGATAGTAGAAGATGTATTAGTGAAAGTGAACAAGTTTATCTTCCCGCCGGATTTCATTGTTTTAGATATGGGGGAGGATTGAGAGATACCTTTGATCTTAGATAGGTTGTTCTTGGCCACCGGTAAGGCCTTGATTGATGTAGAAGAAGGAAAGTTAACACTTAGGGTCATGGATGAGCAAGTCAAATTTAGTGTTTTCTGAGCCTTTAGACACCCAACTAAGAGTGATTCTTGCTTCCATATTGACCTAGTTGATCAACTAGTATAGGAGTTTAGAGATGAGCACTTTCATATGAGTGGATATGATAAGCATGTGTTAGTGGATGATTGGAGTGATGATGAGGATGAGCTTGATGTCACACATGACACAGTTAATGGTTAAGAGAGAGTTGAGATGGAAGAAGATGAGATTAAGAGAGAAAATGATGTCATGAATACTGTTGAGCATGATTTGATTAAGAGTGATGATGTGGGAGCAGTGATCACAGAAGAGGGTAGTAAGGATGAAGTCATCACGAGTTCACCGGTGGGTAGAGCTGTAGGAGTTTGGCGGAGGCCATCTAGGTTTGAGGAATTAGGAGTTAGTACTAAGAGGCTGGTGCCTTCCATAGTTGAGCCTCTTAAACTTAAGTTGAAACAATTACCTATTCATCTCAAGTATGCTTACCTTGGAGAGAATGAGGCCATCTGACATTCATGGGATCCGTCCATCAATTTGTATGCATTAGATTCTTATGGAAGCCGAATGCAAACCGACAATTCAACCATAAAGATGACTCAACCTTACTTTAAAGGAAGTGGTGAAAAAGGAAGTTTTGAAGCTTTTTGATGTTAGGATTATTTATCCCATGTTAGACAGTAAGTGGGTGAGTCCTATCCAAGTGGTGCCAAAGAAAGGAAGTATGACAGTGTTTTAAAATGAGAAAAATGAATTGATACCTACCTGAACTGTTATTGGATGGAAGGTGTGTATTGACTATGACAAATTAAATTATGCCACCTGTAAAGACCATTTCCCATTACCCTTCATAGACCAGATGCTTAAGAGGCTAGCGGGGCATGAGTATTATCACTTTCTTGATGGATATTCTGGATACAATCAAATACCCATTGCCCTAGAGGATCAAGAGAAGACTACATTCACCAGTCATTATAGCACTTTCGCATTCAGGTGCATGTCTTTTGGTTTTTATAATGCACCTGCTACGTTCCAGAGATGTATGATGGCATTGTTCTTTGATATGATTAAGAAATACATTAAAGCCTTCATGGATGACTTCTCTATATTTGGAGCTTCCTTTGATAGTTGCTTAGAGAACTTATCATTTGTGCTTAAGAGGTGTAAGGATACTCACCTAGTGTTGAATTGGGAGAAGTGTCACTTTAAGGTGCAAGGACGAATAATGCTCGGCCATAAAATCTCAAGAAAAGGAATCAAAGTGAATAAGGCCAAAGTGGAAGTCATTGCAAAGTCGTCACCACTAGTGAATGTGAAGGGAATTCAGAGTTTTCTTAGTCATACTGGGTTTTAAAGGAGGTTCATCAAGGATTTTTCCAAGATTACTAAACCTTTGTGTTGCTGTTGATTAAGTGTCTAAGTAGGTTGAAGCAGTGGCTTTCCTAATAATGATGCAAGGGAAGTACTTCACTTCTTAAAAAGAAATATCTTCACCAAGTATAAGACACTACAAGCGATCATTAGTAATGGGGGCTCTCACTTCTACAATAAGCAGTTTGATAATTTGCTTGCAAAATATAGAGTGAGACATAAGGTAACCATACCTTATTACCCTCAAACAAGTGGTCAAGTGGAGTTGTCAAATCAAGAGTTAAAGTGAATCTTGGAGAAAATTATCATGCATCAAGGAAAGATTGGTCACTGAAGCTTAATGATGCACTTTAGGTTACCGAACTACTTACACACAACAGTAGAACAAAGAACAATAGTAGAGTTTGATGCACTCAAAAAGAAGGCCATAGCTGCTGAATCGAGCAATTCCAAGTCAAGAACTCCACCAAACAGCAGCAACTTGCAATCTTTGTCATAAAACAACCACCAATTACTTAGTCCCTAAGTAGCTCACTTTTGGAAATTTCAATAGTTTAAAAAGCCATGGCACTTCAAGCACATGAATTGATAATTGAAACTAAAAATTTTGTTAATAATGGCTCAATCTACTGAATTTATAGAACTTCATTTTTATTGTTATTATTTTCTTAATTTTTGCAGGTCGGGAATGTCACTAACTAACAACAGTAACTGTGAGTTCCAAGTGTAGTAGCTGGGTATGTTCCTTGTCCGACCACACGACCAGCAACTGGTCAACAAATAGAACATGGCAAGAATTCATACTACACAAGCACTCCATAGCGCTTCAACACATCAACAATAGCCCCTCACATCTACACTTGACAATCTAGAAGCTCCATTAAGTTGCAGCAGTGACTTTAAATCAAACAGCAGGTGAACAATTCCAAAACCGAGAACAACTTCAGCACAATAACAAGACAATCCACGTAGTAGTAGCCATCGAGTAACCAAGGAGTGGCTTGAGCGCTAGCAAACAGCAGTCCAACTAGCCAAGAAGCTTCCATGCAATAGCTACTTCCACGCAACAACAGCGTGTACTTCAATGCTCGTCCACAATTCGTATATCAGCAGCAACTAAGAGCTTCTTATCCTACTGCGATTGCGAGAGCTACTGTCTAGCTGCTGACTTGAACTCTTCAACAGCAAATCCTTGAGCTGCGATGTGATGAAGTCCGAACACGCGTAGCAATTAGAGCAGCTCCATATCGGCTGAGAATAAAAGCAGCTATAGCCAAAATTCAGTCATAGAACAACACTCACGCGTAACTCCAACTGAGCATCGATCAAATAAGAGATTAGTGAACTACAATCTCATAGAAAACTACAAAACCGAGGAAGTTCCTGCATACATGGTCAGTCCTTGAAGTATTGGAGCAATTAAGGAGCTGCATGGTAACACACGTATAAGGAGTCTTCAATATGGACAAAGTGGGCTAACAGTTACATACTCTTTTCTCTTTAGTGAATTGAAGCAAAAGAATAGAAATGGGCAGGCTATGAACATTAAGGAAATTTTATCCCAATGTCATATTTGGTGGCCCACACGTAGAAATAGCAATTTTGAGAAATTCTATTTCGGGCAACTCTTGCTGCACGTAAGGTGGACTTTATCATCTTTTAGGGTGCCACTATTTATTTTAGCGAAAGAAGCAAGCCCACATTCTGGGGTAAAAGAGAGGAATATAAAATGGAGGACAGTAGAAACGAGAGGGAGGAAGATACAATAGCCAAATATGGAGAATTTAGACAGTAACTTAGGGATAGTTTTAATATTGAAGAACAGCATTTTTATCTTTATTTTATTTCATTAATTTCGTTATGTTTTGTCTAATTTTAGGACTCTAAATCATTTTATTTTAACTCGCCAGAGGACTACCACAGATTCCAAATGAATTGAGATTTACCATTTTTGTATCGAGTTTTGGGATTGAATATATCAATTGAGGTGTTTTCTTTTCCTTGTTATTTCAATTTATATATATCTCAATTTATTTGGGTTTTGCGATGTGATATTATATTTAATTTATTTGGGTTTTGTATTGATGGATTTGATGAATTGATGTGTTTTATGTATTATTTCAATATCAATATTGAGTATTTGATTATTTTTCTATTGTATTCATCGTCTAGTTATTTAATACTTAACCATTACATTTTAGCTAGATAGAGTTATAAGATATTCTAGACGGTTTCAATAACTCGTGTTGAACATAGTTCGAATTTTTTAAAAAGCTCGTCATAGGAATATACGAGTTTTAATTAAATTCATGAACTCATGCACTTAATGCGGTTGAAAATATGATTTGGGTTATAGAGACATACTTAAATCATATTTCGAACTATAATAATAATTTTGGTGTAAGTAGATTATCATTTACCTGATAATTATAGATAAATTGCCTTAGTGGGTGAATTTATGCTATAATTAGAATTCCACTACTCTAAGAGATAGGTGAGTTCCCATGAGTTTTAGTAAATCCCTTTTAGTCAATTTCAAATATCGGTTTAAGGCATCACTTCAATTCAAATGAGAATAAGTTTATGAATCCCAGTTTGG
Source organism: Lumnitzera littorea (assembly GCA_024138015.1). Lineage (NCBI taxonomy): Eukaryota > Viridiplantae > Streptophyta > Magnoliopsida > Myrtales > Combretaceae > Lumnitzera > Lumnitzera littorea. The sequence continues at coordinate 62,355,012 of JAMXBB010000007.1, read as the reverse complement.
TCTTTTTTATCTCCTAGAACCGAGACCCTGACAATCCAACTAAAACATTTGGTTTAGTGTTCATCTTGTTATTTAGTTTTCACTTACTTTTAATTCAATTATCGATAGCTTAGATTAAGGAAAAACTCAAATAATTTAGTACTTAGCACTTGTGTAGAATACGACCTTGACTCACCATTTGTACTACTTCTACGACCTGATGCACTTGTCAGTGCATGCTCACATTTTTAGCAAGTCAAGAACACTAACTTAGCCTCCTAAGAAAGTGTCCAAATAGTCTAAGTACCACTCGTAAGAGCTAATAAAACACTTATCACGTGACACTTTGCATGTGTTCTTTCTATGTGTCAATTCTTACATTGAATAAGAAATACATGGCTTAGGTTTTAATAAGTACACCATGTGTAGGATTATTGCAAGTATACAGCTTACTTGGTTAGATAATGGCTATAGATCGCTTCTATAAAGCCTTTGTATTTAATTTTCTTCTCCTTACAATTTTACGTGCTTTTCATTGTCATGTATGTATTTTATAGTATTGCATATTTTTCCTATCCAAAATTAAAAAAAAAAAAATAAATTAGTGTAATAAAGTACTAAAATAAAATATTAGCAAATAAAGTCTACCAATTTACACTAAAAAGTTTATAAAAGCAATCTAAAACCTACTTATAAATAGGTACAATTACGCTTTATTAGGGTGCACTAGTACTATTTGTCAAGAAAAATGATGGATCACTCAAGATTTGTATTGACTATTAAGATTTAAATAAAATGATCATAAAAAACAAGTATCCTCTTCCATGGATTGATGACCTATTCGATCAATTACAAAGTGCACGTGTGTCACAAACTGAGGACGGCTTAGTCGTGGTAGATGCCGTATACTGTATGAAGAACCCCTGACTGGTTACCTTTCCAATTAAGAACTTTTCACACAATATACAAAACTTTACAACCACTAGTTTCCCGAGAGTATACAGATTCACATGATATTTTCACACAAACATATTTATATAAAACTTGAACTACAAAGCTTACAATATACTGTAATTTAGTATATCTAGGTCTATAATACTAATAAAAACAACAGTATGTGAGTAAGAGTCTATATAAACTGTTCTCTCTTAATACACAGGACTGCTCGCTCTTTCCTAAGTCCCCAACTAACCTGTGGCATCCCTCGACCAGCCTCTACGAACAGGCTATCCTACAACAAAAGTCTAAAGGGGTGTAAGCCTAAACTTAGTGAGTAAAACCCTCAACCACTCCATAAGCAAATTATAAGTATATTATATTCACGCATATGAATGAATGATCAACCAGAATGCCAAACAATACATATAATTAACTAGTTCATATACGTAACTCAGATTTAACACCCTCTGAAGTCAGGATTGGAGTATATACACCACCAATCAGATCTGAGTATTATACTAGAACTTACTTTACTACGGAACTCTACATTCCGTACTTAAATCAAATAATTCTTTTATTTTCATAAAAACCAAATTTTAGCATAATCGTGAGTGGGCTCCTACAGTCCACACTCACCTCTAAACGGAGGCCTCTAGACTCGACCCTTAGCTAGGCGGTTGGCACCTCCAATGCCTAGTGTTCCCACGGGCCATGGTAAGGTCATTTTGTATGAGTACACCGTATAGAACCAATAAATTAATAATAACAACCCCCGAATGGCCTCTCTTTATCTTCGTGTGATGTGACTACCAGAAATGTGTCTATGCAATGCATGTTAATGCATGTATCGGTTTCTTTTTATAAGCCGAGTATAATTAAGTTCAAATTATGCTGTGACCACCCAATAATACACACAATCATTTTCTATACTACCATGCAACAAACATAGCATTATCTATACTTAGGGTAAGTTTATAACTCAATACATAACAACATACACAAGCATTTCCCCAAACCCCACACAGTAATCAATTAACAATAATATTTAAGTCCACTATCTACACTCACATACAAGCATGGAATCATAGGGCAAATACTTACTCGGCCATGGCGACTCGCCCTAATTATAGTAATCGATCGGGAGATCCTCGCTCACCTCGGAATCACCTGACCATTATGATATGATAACATTAGTAAGTAATTGAATTAATTAGTAATTCTAAATATCTATTTATCTAATTCTACTTAAATTACTATCAACTTTTATCCGGTTAGACTTTATTATTAATCGTATGTAACTTTTTCGTTCTATTTCTGACATTTATGAATTTATAATCGTTTTTCATCTTTTTCGGATGTACGTTCACACGGTAATGTCTGTTTTGGACGTTAGGACTCGTGTTTTACAATATAGACTAAATTTATAGAAATTTTAACTAAGGAACTTAATTAATCTTGTTACTTATATTTATACCCTTTGTTTATACTTAATGATTGAGTTAACCCTTAAATTCTTATACTTAGAGAATTTTACTTTGCTATTGTTAATTCATGTACTTAATTAAGTATAATCCAATTTAGAAAGTGTATTAGGGTTTACTAAGTTAGGTACCTCATTATTATACACTCTTCTTATTTTCTCATTTTCTAAACCTATGCTTATATCATCGCTTACATCATCATTCGCTTATGTCATTGCTTATGTCATCTTTTAAGATTATATATGCCTCTCCTCATGCTTATGTAATGTCTAAAGGTCTTATGTACATTTCACTTAAACTCTTATGTACATATACCTTTACTATACTTATATGCATACTAGTATACTTATACATATATTTATACTTATACTGTATTTATACTTATATAGATACTTATATACCTATACAGTTATATACGTATTTTTGTATAATTTCGTATGCCTAATTTTCCTCTTAAGAAAATCTTCCTAATTTCATTCTTTTGTGTTTTTAAGTGTGTATTTAGTATAGCATAAGTATATATAGTTAGGTTTTGTCTTAATTTAGGTTATGTACATGGTAAATACCCATGTACAAAGATTCCCATATTTGTATTCTTTTGGTATTTCCTTATGTACACATACTTCAAAGCATATACACATGTATTACTTTCCTCTTCTTCATGATTCCTAACTTCCTACACTTAAAGATGGGAACTTTATGTCCTCTTCTTCATGATCACACTTAACACATGTTTACTTATCTAATCTACCTAATTACCGAACTAATGAATAATATAAAACAACATAAAGTAACTTAAGTACATACCTTAGTTTGTGTTGGAATTATGGAGACAAAAAGGAAAGTATTGAAAGTGAAATGGAAGATGGAAGCTCATAGCAATAGAGGAGCTTTTTTTTTTTTTGTTTCTTTTGTTTTGTTTTGACTATGGAAGAAAGGAAATGGTGGGGTCTAGAAGGGGATAAGTGGACGACAATTAAGGAAGAGGGGGAGAAAAGAAAAACCAAAAGAAAAGGAAAGAAAAGCCATCATTAAGTGTTTAGATATTTTCTTTATGCATTAGTATCTTTTGTTGACTTTTCAAGTTGTTGACTTTAGTCAACATGTGTTGAATTGGTCAACCTTGGTCAACGTTCTTTAGGCATATGTAATTTTGTACACATAATGTAGTAATTAAGGGAAAAATTAAGGAAATGAAGTATTTGGTGAATTAATTAGTAAAAATAGATGATGAGGTTTTACTTTAGGTATTTATAGCCTATATAAATCATTTGGTAAACTACTTTGTATAACTAGTATGAAAAGTACTAATTAGGGTATTAAGGTTCACTACATTTAACCTAATCTTCAACTATACCCCTAACTCTATGTAATACTATCTTAATCATATACTTAAGAGATAAATGTAATCTATGATCTATGATCTTAGTTTCTAAAGGATTACTTAAGGATTATAAACATATATACATGATTGAAAGTTGTCTCTAACCTTTAACTAATGATTTGGTAAAATACGAGAGTTATATTATCAAATAGGGTTTTAGGGTATATGTAAACCCCACTAATTTAGCTTTCTAAGTATAGAAACAAATGTCCAAACTGTAGATGATTTCTTGAACTCAAAAGAGCTAGTGAGATTTAAAACCGATTAAAATCTCAATCCAAAACCTAAAGTGGATACGAAAAACCTTAAATCATCAATTGAACCCCTAACTGTATACAAAGACCCTAAAACCTCAAACCTCATCAAAACCCTAAGATAACAATCGAAGATTTAATCGCGTAAGAATATATGAAACCCTAATTGTGTAAAAACATTAGAGATTATGCCCTAAAGTAATAAGAACCCTAAAACCATAACTTTAAGGATATAAAAACACTAATTCACCATAATTTACCCTAAAACCCTAAGTGATAATATATCCTTCATATTTTGCCATTTCATCGGTAAACGATTAAAGATAATCCTCAATCATGCATAAACTTTTAGAATACTTAAGTGATCCCTTAGAAACTAAGATATTGCATTATAGATCAAATTTATCTTCTAAGTATATAACTAGATAGTATTACATAGAGTTAGAGGTATAGTTGAAGATTAAGCTAAATGTAATGAACCTTAATATCCTAATTAGTATTTTTCATACTTGTTACACTAAGTAACTTACCAAATAATGTATATAGGATATAAATGCCTAATGAAAGATCTCATTATCTATTTTTACTAACCACTTCATATTTCCCTTCATTTCCTTAATCTTTATCCAAATTTTTCCTAATTAGTTCATTATGTACACAAAAGGGTCTTTATTTTTTTGAAAGTTGACCAAGTCAACACATGTTGACCAAGGTCAAAATGTTGACCAAGTCAACAATTTGAAAAGTCAACAAAAGTATCTTTTTCATTTGAAGAAAATATCTTATTCTCATGATTTCCTTTCTTTTCTTTTCCTTTTGCATTTCTTTTTCCTTCTTCTCCTAAATTGCCATCCACTCCTTTCCTACTAGACCCCACCTTCTTCTTCATTCCAAAAACAAAACAAAACAAAAAGAAACAAAGTAAAATCCCCTCCTCCATGCTGTGAGCTTCCCTTCCCCTTTCACTCTCCTTTCCTTTTCAACTTTTCAACCATTTCATCCATAGTCAAGGGCAACTTAAGGTATGCTATTTTATTCTTATGTCTTACTTCATCCTCTTTACTACTTAGAAGGAGAAAAGGTTAGGTTATGTGTTGTGTACATATATATATATATATATATGTTGATCTAGGCTTAAAGTTGTAATCTTTACATGTTGAAGTTTAGAAATCATGGTGAAGAAGAAGGATATGCATGTGCATATGTCCTTAAGTATATGTATATAAGGATATGCTAGAAGAATACATGTATAAATACTTTTGTACATAAGTATACAATATGTACATAACCTAAAATAAGGTATATACTAACTATACATACATATACCATGTCAAATATACTCTTAAAATACAAAAAGAATGAAATTGTGAAGCTTTTTTAAGGGGGTAGATAAGGCATACGAAAATACGTATAAAAATACGTATGTCACCGTATGCGTATATGGGTATGTGTATTAGTATATGTATAAGTACTTATAAGTATACAAGTATATACATTAGTATATTAGAAGTATAGATATGTATATCACATATGTATAAAGTGTGTAAATATATAAGGATAATAATTGACTAATGATGTAAGCAATGGTGTCATTAAAGGATTACCTAAGCCATGACATCATCAAATAATTGCATAAGCCATGACATCATCAAAAAGATTACATGAGCCATGACATAAGCATAAGCTTGTAAAAGAATAGATTATAAGATGACATAAGAATATAACTTATATATGTATACATGTACTTAGGAGTCGAAGATCCTTTAAACCCTAATACACTTCTTAGATTGAATTAAACTTAATCAAGTACGTGAATTAGTAGCACTAATGTAAAATTTCTTAAGTGTAAGAATCAAATAGCTAATTCAATCATTAAATCCTAAACTAGGGCATAAACATAAGCAATAAGAATAATTAAACTTTAATAAGATAAAATTTCAATAAATTTAGTCCATATTGTAAAACACGGGTCTTAACGTCCAAAACAGACATTACCGTGTGAACGTGCGTCCAAAAATGATGAAAAACGACTATAAATTCGTAAATATTGAAAATGAAATGAAAAAGTTATGTACGATTAACAATTAGGTTTAATCGAATAAGGGCTAATAGTAATCTAGGTAGAATTAGGTAGATAAATATCTAGAACCACTAGTTGAGTCAACTACTTATTATCCTTGTTATCTCGTAATGATCAGGTGATCTCGATGAGGGCGAAAATCTCCCGATCGGTTATTACAACTAGAACGAGTCGTCATAGTTAAGTGAGTACTCCCGATGACTCTATACTTGTTTGTGCTTGTAGTTAGTGCACCTAAATTGAATATCAATAACTTGATGCATGGGGTTTCGGGTTATGCATGTGCTTGATATGGATTGAGTATTGTAAGAAATATTGTTAAATACAATAATTGATGATTTGATGGTATGATTGATTTTTATATGATTTGGATGGTTTGCTGATATTGATTGATCACCTCATAATCTGACCTAATTATATTTGGCTTATATTGAATCAAAAGGGTAATGCATTATCCATGCATCGCATTACTTATTCCGGCCGTCACTTCACGCGGTTGGTAGTGAGGGGCCTTAGAGGGATGGATTCCTACATGATTTGATTAGTACCGTGTAGGAGCATTGGTACAACAAGACCCTACCCTTGGCTCGCGGGTTCTATTGGCGTTAGAGATGCTAACCATAGGTGGCTGGGGGTCGCGTCTAGAGACCACCGCTGTAGGGTGTGAGTGTGGACTGCGGGGGCCACCTCACCACTAGGCTTGGGATTTTGTGTATTATTAGACGGCTTCAAAATGGAAATATATTTTTATGAAATATGATATTCAAAGTTATGGGTAAAAACCCAAGTGTTAGAGCCCGGTCGTGATTGGTGCCGATGAATCTCTAACCCTTATCTCGGAGGGCGTTAAAATCCGATATTATATGCAGTACTGGTCAACTGCATATATTGTTTGGCATACTGTGTGTGCATGCATTCGTATAGTTGTAATAATTTGTTTGATAACTTGTTTGCCAGTATGGTATGAAAGATAGCTCACTAAGCTCTTGTAGCTTATTCCCTAATAGTCTTTCTTTTGTAGGTTTACATACGATGAGATTAGGATAAGTCTCGAGTGCTGAGGGCAAGATGAAGATATGTACATTAGTGTTAGGATTAGTTGAGATTGTTATAGGTAATACATAAACACTCTTTGTAGAAAATATTCACATGTTAAAATTTAATATAATATAATTCTTTCTTCAGTTTTATAATGTTGGTAATCTTATCTTATTATTTGGTAGGAGATACCGATTTTCTGCGGTTCTGAGGAATTGTGGGATATTGGACATCCATAGTTATTTATTATTATATATTATGTCATATTACAATAAATTAATTACTTGAAAATCATTAATCTTAGTGATTTATTATTTAGAGTCTTGTAATTTCTGACTTGCAAGGCGGTTTTCATATCATGAGTGTACACATGTTATGAAAATTTTAGGTAATCCTACTAGGCTCCCTTTAGGGTCCTGATAGTATATTATGATGAATTTGTGCACATATGTCTTTAAGGTGATCATTTTAGGGTTTTTATCACTTTTGAATGAAATCTTTAGCATTTAGATACATTTAGAGTAGAAAAGTTTCTTATGCGATTGATTAATTCTTTTAGGGTTTTCACTTTCATTAGCCTTATCAACTCTTAAATTGTCTAACATGATTGAGTCTATTTCAAAAGCTAGATTGAAAAATTTAGGGGTTTACAACGTTTATTTTCCAGAATTGACTACAGATCAAGCTACCACCAGTTGAGAATTAAGCCGGAAGATGTTCTGAAGATGACTTTTTGAACCTAGTACGATTACTATGAATCCTTTGTGATATCTTTTGGTTTAACAAATGCACCTACTGCATTCATGGACTTGATGAATTGTGTATGTAGGCTACATGGAAGATCAAGTAGCCCATGCTTTCAAGTACAAAACTCAAATCAACTTTCTCTTTTTCTTTCCTTAGGCATCAGTTTGCGTTGTTATACAATTCTCCTTTTTTTCTTACATTTTCCATAAACCAAACACATAAGAACTCTCCTCTATCCTCTCCTTTCTAGACCGATAAAGCACTCTCCTTTCTTCCCTACATTTTCTTCCATTTATCTTTCACTTTTACCCACATATTCTATAATATATCTCACCCCTTAACTTCACTTCAAGTCCAATAAGAAGAGTTTCCTTTAGAGTGCTTAGAAGAGGTAAGAGGAGCCACCACCACCAAGCTTACCCAACTATCCTACATTAAGAGTGAGTATAGAAAATTCGTTCTTTCATTCTTTTTCTCTTCTTTGTAGTTTTCATTTTATGTATTTTGCTAGTAACTTGTAAGTGCTTTTCATGTATATTTTCATTATGTATTAAGATAGTATATTATGGTTTGTATATATGTAAGATGATTTCTTATGTATAACAAATAATGTAATGTGTATATATTATGTATATATATATATATCGAAAAATAAATGTAAGTATATACGTATGTATGTACATATGTGCCACATGTACAAGGATAGGAGAATTTAGGGATTTTTTTTCTTGTATTTTTATTTGTATTTGTATTAATTAAAATAATATATTTAGAAATAAACTTATTTATGTGTATTAATATTTCAAAAATGATGTGTGTGTATATATATATATATATACATATTCTAAAAAAATATAAGTATGAGCATGAATATATATATGGCTAAATTTTATGTGTATGTAAAACCCCCCTAAATAATGTAAAGGAGAATATTATTATAATGTGGTATGAAAGTAATTTTATTTTAAATTGGGGTTGGTTTTGGAAAAAGAAAATTAGGAAACCTTACTTTGAAGACCTATCTATAAATACTTCTCCTTTTTTTTAAGTCATTCCCTTGCCTCCTTTTGGTTAGAGACAAAGTCTCTACTAGAGAACCTTAGCAATAAATCGTGAGACCAACGGAATAGGTAGGCTTTGTTTAAGGAATTAAATAGTTTTTCAATATGAGGAATTATTCTAATCTTGTGTTATTGTGTAATTGTAGAGGAAAGGAGGAAATTCCATAAGGTGAGTTAGGATTTCGTATATTCTATATTATGAAAACCTTAGATTTGGTAGAGTCATGATTTCATGGAAACAAAAGGCAATAGATCTACCGTACTCTAATTTGAATTCTTATTGTAGTTGAAGGTTAGTTATGGATTTTCATCAAGAAACTATACAATGATCTAAGTGTAGAAGTAAGGTATGTGATTCTTTTTTTGGATATGTTATCTTGTTATTTGATTCATGAATTCAGGAACATATTTGAGTATTCCATGACAAAAAATTGTAAAAAAAAAAGTAATAACTTAGGTGAAGACTTATGGTAATAAGATGACCTAAGGTTAAATCAAAAGGTTCTGGAGTGTTGAAAATTGAAGGATATGAGGTGTCTAATGCATAAAAGAATCATAAGGAAAGATCATGAGTATGATTATACTAGTGATCCCTTAATAGGAATTAACTCCCCGAACCAATCACACGTAGCCGAGTTAAAGGACTACAAGGACTCACATGAAGAATACTAGCTTGATACCCCATTCAAGAGGAGAATTCCTATTCCGAGCTCCATCTTTTACACTACTGTCAATTTGAGCATTGAGCTCTCATAAGTTCCAACACAATTTCTAAACAGCTATACCAATTGTCGAGCTCATACCGTGATTCATATAACTCCTAATTCGACCAACATTAAATTATCATCTGAGCTAAGTTGCCTAGACACCCGACCTGTAGGGAATCAAAATGTTTTCTAATGCTCGTGCTTTGACTTGAAGCCATCCAAGTTAACTATGGCTACTAGATTTCTTTTAACTTTGTCTGAGCAAAATCCCACGACTACTGAGCGGCCTTAGCATTCATTACAACTTAGCTAACTACACTACAAGCCTCCAACCATCCCTTGATACGTATCTTTTGGCACGACATTTTAGAAAGATTCCTTACTCTTTTTGCACAAAATATTCTTTATCCATTTTACCTTCTTTAGTATGTTTTATGTATTCTATTTGTAAATTGCCCTTTTGTCTTTTTCCATATATGCCCTGTAACCCTAGTAGGGTTAATATATAAACCCCATTTACTTGTACGCCGACACAACATTGCATTATTGAATACTACTAGCTTCTTTCTTGAGTAACCCAACTGTTCTCACTTTATCTTATTAAATCCCTTTAGCAAGGAGTAATGACGAGTAATCCTATAGTTCGAACTAATGAGTCACATCCAATGAATTATAAGCCAAGTAGGATTAATTGATGCGTCATCTTCCATTGCTAACTGCCTGGATTTGCTAAACCCTTTTATTTTCTTTTAATCCTCATCCATTGTGATGCCTTTTTGTATGTACAACCCTAGAGACACATCATCCTTTTTGGTCATTTCATTGTTGGAGCATGAAGCGGGATGTTATGGTTAGAGAGGTTCATACCCCAGATCACAGCTATGAACTCTAACTATGATCTTATTCTTTTCCCTTACTTCATTATTTATCAATCCCTTTGTTCTTAGGTCTTGTTCTAACCTTTCTTAAACACTTTCATGGAATTAAAATGAGTTTTAAACTCTAGAATAAGCCTTTAGCAAGACTTATAAACTTAATAGAATCAAGTAAGAAGGGGTAAGATAGATATGCCAAACTCTAATGGAGTATATTTTCCATTGTACTTCACAATTTGATATTGAAAGGAACTATGATTTAGCTATATCATGCAAAAGAACCTAGTATGTGTTTACTATGCTTATTGGGTGTACTTGTTAGGATTAGAAATATAAATGAACTTAATAGATATTTGGCTATTAATAATGTTGTTACTGCTCATGTATAGCTAAATCTAGTGATGGTATCCTAGAGGACACCTGTAAACCCTATAAATTTTTACTCTAAAACCTGAATTGGATCCAAGTGCCCTAAATAACTTCATGAGTCAATAAGTCTAAACTAGTTAAAAGCTTAACTAAATTATAAACCTAAACTTAAGCTAAATGAGAAAAACTCTAATATACTAATTGAAATCCTAATCGCGTATAAAAACTCTAAACTTTATGTACGCGTAACTATAAGAGACCAAACCCAAACCTAATAAAAACCCTAAAACCAAAGTTCTAAGCTTATAAAACTTATAAATTTATCTTAACAATGATAAATCCTTAAATGGGTACAATTATCGATAGACGTGCTTTATTACGTAAAATCGCTAATGAACGAATAAAGATAGCTCCTAAATAATTATAAACATAAAGAGTGACAAATGAATTAAATAAATTAATAAAATTACAAATATTATTTTATAATTTCTTATGACTTCATATATATATATATATATATATATATACACACATATTTGTGTTAGTTGTATATTGATTTAATTATTTTGATTTAATTCTACTACATATTATATGTTTATGTAGCATAAAATTTACATTAATTTTACATCATATATTTTCTTCTATAATTATATTATATTTCATCCTAAATGTTACCTAAAAGTTCGAAAAACACTGAAAGGAAAGTCAAAAGAAATTTTTCTTTCTTCTTTTCCTTTTCCCTTCATTTTCCTCTTTTCTTCTTTTCCATTTTCATTTATTTCCATTGCCATGTGTCCTTTGAATTATTGCATGTGCATAATTTAGAAGATAAAAAGTCAAGTCAAGTCCCACTTTATTGTCTTATCTTTTTCTCCTTTTCTTTTCCTCTTTCCTTTCTTTTCCCTTTCCTTTTTGTTTTCTTTATTTCCATCCAAGTGTTCCATCTAGAATAGTCTAACTTTTTCCTTCTTTTCCAACTTTGAAACTCAAACTATGCCTTGTTTTTATTTTTTTATTTTTTATAGTTTGGACTGACACTCACTCTCTTCCTTTCCAACTTCCATTCTTTGTTTTTCTTCTTTCTTCCATCAACCTTAAGAAGAAGAAGGAAAGCATTTGTACCACAAATTTTCAAGATACAAAAAGAGTAATTAAACTAATACTTATGTTGTACTTGATTTCTCTTTGTAGTATAAATTTATATGTACCCTTTTATTGTATATGTATCTTATAGTGTTTTAGGTATTAGGAGTATGTAATAGGAATTACATGTATTTTAGTATCTTTGTAACAAAACTATGTGTATGTGTATTTGAATTGTATGTATAATTGTTCTGCTTCATGTTTAAGTACTTATATATGTATATGCTTAAATATATTTAATTATATGTACACATATATTATATTTACTTAGTTATGTACATATATAAGGTGTATTTATATATATTACATGTACATACATATGATATTAAGTATTCTTACCTTATAATATATATGTGAAAAATAATAAAAATAGTACAAATGAATATATAACTAGGTAGTAAAATAAGGGGAATCTATGTATGCATATATATATATATATATAGTATTCTATTTTTCTAAGGTTTAACTAGATATATGTATAATAATACTCTAATTCTTTAAAATAAGTTACTAAGTGAAAAAAATATATAAATATATATATAAGTATATATGTTAGACATGAATATCATGGAAGAAACAATAGTGATTTTCTACTATAATTTAATAATTAATTATTTTATAAAATTGTATATGTATATATTAATATTATAAAATTTATAAAAATACAAAAATTGAGAAAAACAGGAAAATTACATTTTGGACCAATAGGAAGCTACCATGTCAACTTTTCCCAACTTATTTTAATTAAACCACAATTTACAAAAATAATAATATAATGAAAATAATAAAATAATTAGAAAATTACAATTATAATGGGAATTACTGTAATTAATAATTTAGGCTTAAAAATGGCGCAATGGAGAAACTATTACAAAATGGACCCGAAAATAAAAATATTTACAAAAAATAAAAATTTAAAAATTATTTAAGTCTATTACAAAATTTAAAATAAACACAACAAATAAAGTTATTAAGGAAAGTAAAAAAATAATAATTAAAAATATTTGGACAAAAAATAAATAAATTCGTAATGTTTTTAGCCATAATAAAATTACAAGTTTTAACATTCAAAATAGACCTCGCTACGTGAAAGTATATAAAAAGATAATAAAAATTGACTATAAAATTATAAAAATTGAAGTTAAACAAAAAAGTTACATGTGATTGGAGAAAAAGCTTGAACTGGGAAATTATGTAAGATAAATAAAAAACTTAGGTAGATTTTTAGATAATACTTATATAGAACAATTATCCCACTTAGATATTTATTATCTTTTATATTTCCTAATTATTAAGTGATTCCAACGAAGATATCGATCTCCCCACTGACTACTATGATCTTTAAGCCTTATTATAGTCGAGTGAGTACTCTTGATGATTCTATATTTATTTGTGCTTGTAGATAATAACATTTAAATATTTATGATAAATTGATTGATGTGTGTAAGGTTTGGGGTCTACATGTGATTAATATTGATTGGTTGCCACGTGAAAATGCATTAAATTTTTATAATGAACTGTTTGTTGCATTTTAAATAACTATAAGAAATTTGGTTGTTCGCGATATTAATTGGTCACCTAATAACCGGACATAAGTATATTTGACTTTATTAAATTAAATTGAATCATGCATAAACATACATTATATTATAATGATTTCAATTGTCACATCACACAGAGGTAGTGAGAGGTTATGTGTTAATATTTATATATTGAAAATTAAAGTGATTTAATATAGTACATACGTACAACATGACCTTATCCTAACCTGTA
>JAMXBB010000007.1:62204903-62332534 GCA_024138015.1 Lumnitzera littorea | reverse complement strand
CACCCCCCCCCCCCACTCACTTCACTCTACAAAAATGACATGATATTTTCCATTTATATAATTTTATAGATCAAGGGCTTCAAGTTTCCCTTTGGGTGAAGCAATTCAGTTTGCTTGAATAATGGAGAGCAATACGTCGAACGATAATAACGATAATTCAAGTACAGTGTTGGGTGTCTGGAATGTGCTAGGTACATTATTGAGAAACGCTTCTCCTGTGTGTGGATTTTGGTGTATGATTTATTCAAACTGAGATATTTTAAAGATCATTCGCAGGGACTATTCGGGCGGAGGATGAAGAGTTTCGCTGTTCAACAAACATCACAGCCCAGCTCGATGCTTTTAAGAAAGATTAGGAAGCTAACTCGTTGTCATCATTGCTTTGCTTGTATTCTGAAAATTGGTTCTTCCAGAGAATTAACAGTAGAAATGTCGGCAAACTAACAAGTCCACATTGTAATAAGCTTTTTTATTGATTTAAGGTGACTTTTTTTGGTTTCCGAATGAATCCAAGCTCCTTCTACACAGACATTTTGCATTATTCAACTCGCTCTCTTCTAGTTTAAGGAGGTGCACGCTGAGAGGCTGGTTAGAGTTAGCTTTCGACGTGGACTTCGGATGTCTGTTATATTCATATTAGATATAATAAAAATAAGGTGAAATCTATGATACTTTTGGAAAATGACAAGTTTGTAAACTCTTGGCTTTCGTAACTCTCTACTCTATCAATCTAGCATTTCTCTCTCTAAGCTAATTTTAAATCTATAAAAGAACAAGTCTAATTTCTCTCACAAACACAACACTCAAACATTTTCTGTGTTGTTTACAAGCAAAATTAGAAGTATAGTAAAACTTTTAAATGATTTAGCACAAAAACAAAGGAGAAAAATTTGAAAAATAAACTTTAGCGAACTCTTTGATGAAGCATCTAATGAACTTTCTTACAGTATGTAGTGAAAATTTTGCACAAGATTTGTTCTCTTTTTCAGTTGCCAAAAAGTGTTTTGCCATAGGAAATCATATGTATTTATATATCAATGCTCCTTAATGGCTAATACTTGATTTTATTAAATTGATCTTGTATTCCAAGTTTGAACTTCATAATCGAACCTAAACTTTAGGATATATATCTTTTGATATTTCTCACTAATTTTCATTAAACCTCATCTTAAGATAACATCTAGATGTGTTGGGATAATCTTAACCAAAAATTCTACATAGAATCTAATCTTAAAAGTCTAAATTTAAATTTCCAACTTGATCATGTTGAAAGATATACCGGCAATCTTAAAATCTCTTGATGATCTTGATCTTCATGGCAAATATTTATTAATCTTGAATTTTAAATAATTAAAACTTAACAAATTCAAAAATTTATCCAATCCTTATATTAAAAATTTGATCCTTATCCACAACTTTCTTATATTAATCCTTATCATCAAATTCAACTATATCTCCTTTGGAGCTTATCTAATATAACCTTGCTTCATAAATTTATATCAGTAAATAACCTCCACACAGTCACTTGGAAAAATTATTCTTCTTCAATTTCTTATGTTTAACAACTTGTGTAAATAATTCAATCTTTGTCAAATCAAATAAAATTCAAAATTAAATTGTTATTCTCCTTAAAATTAATCCCCATGAATTTAAAATCCAACTTATGTGGAATAAAATTAAGTGTATTGCCCACATACTTAACAAAATGGAGTTAAGTCTTTAATCTTGAAAATGAATATAACTTATGAAAATATTTTGAATCTATCATCTGAACTCTTCCAGATCTACTCTCTGATAAAGTCTTTAACAATCTAATAGTGCCTTGTTCATGAACATTTTGACCAACTCTTTGAATTGATTTTTTGTAAACTTCAAAAGAAGTTTTTGAACAACATTCTAAAACTCTTTGAAACAATACATCTATGTATTTTAAGCCCTCTGAATAAGTCTCTAAATTGTTAGGTAGAGTTAATCTGAACCTTCCTATTAACTCTCTAAATTACTTAACTTCCCTACACACTTAGTAAAACTTATTAGCCTAACAACCACATTTTGTTATCATTAAAATTTATGAAAAGAACTCAACATTCTTCTCCTTTTTGATGATAACACAACACTTATTTAAACTAAAACCATGTATAATTTTATGCTATTACAGATTGTCAAAATATAATGTTAGAAAAACAAAATGCCTATTAAGACTTATTGTCAGATTATATTATCATATTCAACCTTACTATTATCAATCTACTTAATAATTTACAAATGTAATCCATTTTATTATAAGTTAAAAACATGTTTTTGGCTTATCTCCCTCTCTTTGTTATCATTATAGATATTATTAACTCCCTTTCAATATGTTTTAATTAACTAATAAGATAGATTAAAGAACAAGATGAAACATTGAGACAACACTTAGGGCTATCGACAACAGCTTAATGGCATACAGTGGTTAGAGCAAGCTATAATAGTAAGTTGCAATTTACACTTAATTTTTCTAAATTTGTTAAATATTAAATGAAGTGATAAATTTATGAAAAATTGTATTTGAAGGTTATTCTTTGTGTGTTTTCATACAAAACTATCGTTTTGGTGAAACACGCATGTCTAATATGTTGCTCTTTTGAAATGTCTCATTCCAATTGAAACTTTAAAAAAATTTTCAAAAAGCCAAATGATATTGTTTCAAGCTCAAATTTTTTTTTTTTTTTAGATTCACAATTATGTACATTATCATGCTATGTCAAAATTTTTGACAAAACTACTCATTAGATTTACATTAATTTTTATTTATAAAAACTATTAAATCTAGAAATTATAGAAAATAAGTTGATTTTCAAGGATTTTCGGCCAAATTGGGTTTTTATTCATTGTTCAGATGTTAAAAGGATATTTTCTAAATTTGCATATGATTTTAGGGGCAAAAGTGGTCAAATACATGATTTAACATATCTTTACAATGCTAAAAATATTGTTTTTCCATAATCAATGCTGTGTCATTTCAGTAAATGAACATGCATGTACCTTTATCCTTTTGAATCGACTTGGAAATATTAGCCTTGAGTAGGTTTTTCTACAATCCATGCCTTAAGATGGTCAAATCTTGAGTATTATGTAGAGTTATAGTGAGTTTTAGCAAGTTGGTACTAAACATTCCTTGTAGAAGGTTTTATAGAAGATTGTCTTATCACTAGGTGATGGAAATGACTTGGAATCTAATATAAGGAAAACTTTAATGAGACAATCAGTAGGAGCAATTGTAGAAGGTTTTCTAGTGAGATATAAAGGAGGAACTAAAGATAACAGTAAATAGAAGGTTAAGTAAAAGATTCACTAACAATGACTCTTAAACTAAAGTTTTAGTAGAAGGTTTTAAGAACTTATAAAGTATTAATATACAAACATGATACTAATCATAGTATAACTTTAACTTAAATGAATGACTTTCATAACTTAAATAAATACTAAATGATAAAAGTCTTAGTTATAAGCTAGGATCACCCTTCATTTTCTCTAGCTTGGGTAAGATTCCTTAGTCACAAATCTTTATGAAGATGTTGCCTATTTTTTTTTTTTTTTCCCTTAGGGGAGTAAAGGTGCGGGTGGTGCATATGTCTCATATAAATTGGGATGGGGCACTTTTTTCCACTTAAGTTGGTCCATTCGTTACGAAAGGAGCATCCCTTAATTCTTGGATCGAACTAATCCTTGATAGATCCTTTATCTTTTTCTTTCTTTTAGCTATTTTTGTTGAAGTCAGCCTCATGTCTAGTTTGGATGTTGTCTTCTTAATCCTTTTTTTTTTCTTTTTAGATTTTTTCGTAGAACTCAATTAGTGTTTTGATTTTATTCTTGTAAAGAAGGAGTCCTAAGAGGGTTTGATACCCAAGTTGTTGCGTATAAGGCTATTCCTTCTTCGAGTTGCAATATCTCAATCATGACCAGTTAAAGTTAGCTAAGCTTTGAATTGGTTCATTATTTCTTTGTCGAATCAGATAGAAGGATGATGAGTCTTTAACAAGTGGTTTTCTTGCTTAGAAATATTGTTGGAAGTGATAAGTAAGCTCACTAAAGGAGGAACTCTAATTTTTGGCAAATGGTTGATGTATGATATAATCACTTTACACAACTTGCTAGGAAAAGCTTTGCACATGATGATGTCACATAGCCCATGCAAATTCATCATGGTATTGAAATGAATGAGATGGTTGTTTGGGTTAACTATTTTGTCATATGGGTTCGAGTGGGCAAGTCAGGAGTTATAAGAAAGGACTTCTTCTTGGATGGTTTTGTGAATGGGGTTTTGTGATATGAAAAGGAAGTGGGGACTTCAGTTTTGCCACTATCCTGTTTCTCAAAAAGCTGCTCCACGTACTCCTTGAGCTCTTCAAAGTTCATTTAATCAAAGGGGTGAGTGAGTTTTGCCCTTGCTTAGCTCACCTTGTCAATCTACGCCACATAATTACGCTTGCTCTAAGAGTTGTCAAAGCCAAAGGCTTCAGCCTTAGAGTCAGTGGCATGCTACCTCTCATTGATATGATTAGGCTCATGCTATTTTTGTTGACTCCTCATCCTAAGAGGTAGCGCTTAGCTTATCTTGCCTTTGGAAATGCTATAGAAGATCCCTTTTGGTAGAGCACATCTTGTTGCAGTTTTAATTTGCAAACTTGAGATTGATGTTTTTTATTTTCTCCCTTCATTTTGTTATTTTGTTTTCCAATTTCACCTTTTTGCTTTTGAATTTCTTCATTCTACCTTTAAACGATATCATTTCGTTTTACCAAACCACAACAAATGGGTTCCAACTCATTAAGGTGCTGGCCATCATTTGCTATAGTGCCTTGACCTTTTAGGTCAATTGGCACCTTACCATAAGTGTTAGAGGTTTTACTGATTTTTTCTTTTTTTGGTGCTTTTGGAGGATTTAGCCATCGATTCCCATATATACGCTAAAATGTTACCTTAGATGTTTTTTCAATAGAGTTTTTAGGCCTCTTAAGGCACTATGTTTTAAACCTAGAGGTTCTTATGTGTGATTTTGATAAGAACAAAAATATGCAAGTCATGCTAAATCAATTATTATAAACCAATTTGCAATTCTCATAAGAACTTTATCAATTGTATCTTTTAAGGAAGTATAATTAACTTGAAAATACTTGATAACTTATTAAATTGATTTTGATGTTGCTAAAAGAAAAAAAAGGGATCAAAACTATTTGCTATGTCTAAGTGTGTTTTTTAGCTATTCTGGTGTAAATCATCTGGCTTGTTGTGTTGAAATTGTTCAGCTAGTTGCATAAGGTATTCTATGATTAGTGGCAGTTGATGTCCGATAGGTTGTCCCTAGACTGTCCAACTAGTTACTGTAAGTTAGTAAAGTGTGTTGAACTGTGCAACTGGTTATGCTTAAACCATTTGATTAGTTAAGGAAAGTCTTTGGAAGTTAGTGAGCTGTATTGGACCCTGTGACTGGTGACCTAAAAACCGTCCGAATAGTGACCCTATTTGAATGAATTGTCCAACTGTTCTAACTACAACCATCCGACTGGTCTACATAGAAATTAGTGGTTACAATGCATTTATTGTAGGATTAATAGGGCCAATGGTTAGATTTTTGCTAAAGGATTAAATGCAAGTTTGTGGGCAATTGAAGGACAATTAATAGAGCTAAATTCCTGCAATTATTCCTCTTGTCTACTTGTACTTCATTTCAATTGTCTTGTACTCATTGTTTGCAATCTTTTGTAAACCTTACTATAGTGCCAAGCTTTATAATTGCAATTTTTACTCAAGAGAGAGTATTATACTAAGTTATTAAGAGTTGTTGTAATTGTGATATCATTTGTAATAAAGATTGGGTGTAAGCGCTTATACCATTAAGGTTATGATCAATAAAATTGTGTGTGAAGACTTCGGTTGAAGTATTAGGTGATCGTAGAGAGTAGAGAATAGTCCGAACTCCACATTAAAATTTCGAGCTTGATTCTTGATCCCTTTCTCTTTATATTTTTGCACTCTAATTGTTTCCTAAATATTTCCATATTACATCTATTTAGTCAATTTGATTAAAGATTTGTTATCAAAGTAAAATTTGGCTATTAAACTCAATTCACCCCCCTCTTCTTGAGTTCCTTGTGTAGTATTTCACTATAGGTCTCATCTTGGAGTTTCAAGTCATCATATGAGCAATTTGTAAGATAGACATGGCATATTTAAACTTTGGACTTGCTTTTTAGGGACCTTAGGGAGGGTATTTATAGGATGTGCCTCTATTCGTATGGCCCTAACATTTAGACATGTTGACAAGATTTCCTAACATTGGATAGAGGAAATGATTACTCTCGAACCTTCTGACTATCTCATCCTTCTTACTATTATCATCCTTATTACTATTGTACGACGTTGTATAGTTAAACCATACTAGCCAGACCAGTTATCACATCACATTAAATGCGATATAATTATTGTAAGGATAGATAAGGAGTGGCTAAAGTCATGTCTCGAAGGTGAAGTGATTATTCAAGGCTTATCGCTATGCTAGCTTTATGGTTGAAATGGCCTATAGTTCGTCTATCTCAAGTTAGGCAAGCAGTTGAGCAATCTAACTGGGAAGGGGTTGGCCAGAATGGTGACTTGATGGTCAACTTAAGGATTGGTTGGGGTCCTAGTCTTATTGGTTGTGTCAGTAGTCTACAATTGGTTGCCTGAATGGCAATCCCTTGATTATGTGGGCCTAACTTGTACTCGATCTTTGTCTGTTGGGGAGGTGGCCTTTGTTTGTTCTAGTCTTGTGCCTTGGGCTATTAGACCCTACATAGTAGTTAGTATCAACACTAATTAACAACGTAAATTCATTTTTTTTTTTCAAAACTATTTCATATTTTATTCAATTTGTTTGATAATGAATTTTTTAAAAAATTCCATTCATACACATGGTGGGAGTGTGTTTGCTAATTTATAATTACATACTTAGAACTTTATATATTGTAACTGGTACATAAAAATGACGAATCTTAATCATGCAAGCGAAGAATGATGGACTTTGGGAAAATTGACGTGATTTGATCACCTTTACCTATCGTAGTATCCTGAATACCCATGGTTTGGCTTCATGTAAAAAGCAATTTAATAGTAGTTACTAATTTCTCGACTAAATGATGGTTTCATGTCAAATTTAAAGCAAAGATAAATCTTAATTAAAACAATAGTTCGAATCTTGACGTAATTTAAATTTCTTATCATTTAATTTGGATTGTCAACAATGAAATTTACCAAAAAAGAGAATATCATGTAAGGCATAGGACGGGTGCAAAAGCGAAGTCAAATTGATTAAGAATCCAAACCATCTTCACATTCTTGGGAGTCATCGCGCCAACCATACACGGTGAAATTGCCGATAAATAATGCACTACTGTTTTAATAATTTCCTCAGATTATTTTATAACAATAACATTTTCTGTCAGGAGACGGGTTTACAAGGCAATCGATAATAAAAGCAATTCGCTAGCGAAGGTGCAGGACAACTGGGAAAAAAAATAATAATAATAACAATAAAAATAAGTCACAAGGCTGAAGAACCTTGTCGGACGAGTACAAGAAAAAGACAAGAGAACTCGTTTTCTCTTTTCCTTCTGTCTTATGGAACGTTTGGAATTATTAATTTTAATCATGTTCTTTAAATAGAAGGAATAAGAGATGACTGTAGATCATAATTGAAGTTTGGTATAACTTAATATTTAGAGAAGATTCTTTTTTTTCTTAAGTCATGGATATGGATCTTAAAATTATTTCATACAAAATTTTTTTCATCTTAAAGACTATCATCTATAATGAATGATTAAGATTTAAAGAAAAAAATAATGTTGTAATGATATAATAAGGTATTTTAAAATTTAGAAAAATTTAAAATTTGAATTTATAACTTTACTCAGAATATTTTGGAAAACTAATTCCTAATAGTTACTATTTAACCATTATTTTTTTTTTTTCCATAAGACTTATTGTATCAACAATTTAAGAATCTATCTTTCTCTTTTTGACGACCTCTACACGTTATCCATATTTAGGTTAGAGTTATTATTTTTTGAAGTATTTATATGTCCTTCTTATTGTTACCTTTACACACGAATACAAATTTAAGAATATAAGGATTTGTTTAATTTATGTATCGGGTAGGCGTTAATTTAATTTCCTAGTACAACATTAAGTTTTTTAGTTCTGCGTATTGTACGGTGAGTGGTGAATCATCATCTGTGAGTGCCCTTATAAAAGGACCATTAACTCCTACTTCGCACTCATCGATCACTTACGTCTAACGCTAAATAACAATCCCTAGAAAACCATCACCATCTTGATCAACATCAACTTCAAACCATGGAGCATCTCTACCTCTGGCTCCTCCTCAGCTTCGTTTCCTTAGTAACGGTGTCCTTGTTCATCCTCTTTTACAAGCATAGATCCAATTATACAGGCAAGAACCTCCCACCTGGCAATATCGGCTACCCTCTTGTTGGCGAAAGCCTTGAATTCTTGTCCATGGGATGGAAGGGTCACCCCGAGAAATTCATTTTCGATCGTATTTCTACATTTTCCTCCCAAGTTTTCAAAACATCTCTTCTAGGTGAGCCAGCAGCGGTCTTCTGCGGCCCTGCTGGCAATAAATTCCTGTTTTCCAACGAAAACAAACTAGTGACTGCATGGTGGCCGAACTCGGTGAACAAAGTCTTCCCTTCATCGCTTCAAACTTCTTCGAAAGAAGAAGCCATAAAGATGAGAAAAATGTTACCTCGATTTCTCAAACCCGAGGCACTTCAAAAATACATAGGTATCATGGACTCTATAGCCCAAAGGCACTTTGCCATGGGATGGGAAAACAAGGACCGAGTTATTGTTTTCCCTCTAGCTAAAAGATTCACCTTCTGGTTGGCTTGTCGTTTGTTTGCTACCGTCGAAGATCCAAACCACGTCGCTAAATTTGCCGACCCTTTTAACTTGTTAGCTTCCGGGATCATCTCTATTCCTATCGACTTACCCGGGACACCATTCAATCGGGCAATCAAAGCCTCAAACTTTATAAGAAAAGAACTTTTAGCCATCATTAAGCAACGGAAAATGGACTTTGCTGATGGAAAAGCAACACCAACACAAGATATACTATCGCATATGCTTTTAGCGACGGATGAGGATGGGAAACACATGAAGGAAATGGACATCGCTGATAAAATTATTGGGTTGTTGATCGGTGGACACGACACCGCTAGTGCTGCTTGTACTTTCATCGTCAAGTACTTGGCGGAACTTCCGCATGTTTATGATGCGGTTTATAAAGGTAACATCACCATTGAATTGAGCGTCTTTTTTCTTTCTTTCTTTTTTTTTTTTTTAAATTAGGACATCTCATCTCACATTACTATTTTTCTTCCATTAACTATCTATCTAGCTTGTACATAGAATATTACCGTTTCGTCACACGTTATTGTATTTTCTATATCCCATTTGTTTCTTATAAAAAGCATCTTAAAACTAGAGGAACCACGGATGCTATACATGGATTTTAGCAGAGACAGGCTAGTCCAATCCAACGTTCTTGTCACGTTCCTTCTAGCGAATCCCACGTTCCTCCAAGCTAGTCCCTCGCACCTCACGGTTGAAGTATCTTTCCATGCGCACGTTCCTCTGCGCAGGAACCTTACTAAACATTTTTTTTACCTTTTAGTTTTGATGGGTTAAAAGTATAGTAATAGGATCTACAAAAAATCTTTAAAAAGTATAAAGAAATTTTTATGAAGAAATAAAAAATAAAATAGTGAATTCCTTAAACATATGATATTAATATACAATATAGGGATTTAAAACATGTATATGGTGTAATAATAATAACAATTATAATACCTAGACTTTTGACCTCTATTTCTTTGTGAACTATATTTGTAACATATATACATACAGTAAGATGTAAAAAATAAATTCGAGCTTTGATAGATGAGATCTTAATTCTCATTACAAGATTACTAGAACACTGAAGTGGAAATCCCCCAGATCTAACTATTAGGCGCGTGACCATGACTAAATATTTTATCCGATTCCGGTAATCCAGATGACAGGTATAATTATTAGTTTTTCTTCTTCTTTTTCCTCTTCTGGCCAGACTATATGCCAGGAATTAAAAAATTGCAACTGTGCCGTTCTTTTAAATAAGTACTATTGCCTTTTTCTTCTTCCGAAGAACAAAGCATATATTATTTAAATGGCAAAATAATACAAACTTTAATGACTTTTGAATAAATTAGCCAACTCCAATAGTCGCAAAATTGACAATTATTTCTGAATAAACCAATTATAATTATAGTCTAATGATATAAATATTCGTGTTTTAATATGATAAATCAAATTTAATTTCTCTTCCTAAAATTATAGGATGATAGTTGGAAAAAGGAAAGAAAAAAGAAAGAAAAAAGTTTGACGATTATTTCTCGAACTACCCAATCGTTAACAGTAGACCTGATTATGGTGCAGAGCAAAAGGAGATCGCGGAATCAAAGGCGCCAGGAGAAGTGTTGAATTGGGATGACATTCAAAAGATGAAGTACTCGTGGAATGTTGCATGTGAAGTCATGAGACTTGCTCCACCCCTCCAAGGTGGTTTTAGGGAAGCTATCAATGATTTCATCTTTAATGGTTTCTCTATTCCCAAAGGCTGGAAGGTACAGATAAGAATATATACATATACACGTTTCTTCTTCTATATGAAACCGAATTTGAGATTAACACTGATGGGTTATTTTTTAAACACTAATAGCGCGACTGCGACTCTCTTTTTTCTTCTGTAGATCTATTGGAGCGCTAATTCGACCCATAAGAGTGCGGAACACTTTCCGGAACCCGAGAAATTTGATCCAAGTAGGTTTGAAGGAAGTGGTCCTGCCCCATACACCTTCGTTCCATTTGGTGGAGGACCTAGAATGTGTCCTGGTAAAGAATATGCACGCTTGGAGATCCTAGTCTTCATGCACCACCTAGTGAAGAGATTCAGGTGGGAAAAGTTACTTCCTGATGAGAAAATTGTGGTTGATCCAATGCCCATGCCGGCAAAGGGACTTCCAGTTCGTCTCTTCCCTCACAAGGATTGATAAATACCGTTGGACTTAATACAATTAACAGGAGTACGTCCTCCAGTGATACGTTCGACAGCTTTACTTCCCAATATCATTACCTAAGATGAACACTTTTTATGTCCTTCAAGATTTACCCTTTACTTTCCATCTGTACTCTCCCAATGCTATGATGCAACGTTGAATTGTGTATGTCCTCCAAGAGTTGCTCTATAATTACGGACTGATATTACATCTTTTTTATCGTATGGCATAAGACCGTGTGCTTTTTAGATGTGTCAATTAATAAAATTATTCTAAAAAAAAAAGGGAAAACAACATGGAAAAATAATTCAATAATATTATCACATTACATGAATTGATGAGTAGTAATATGTGGTGATGCCTGAATATATAATTAGTACTTTTTCAAAAATTATACTTCTTTATTTTCAAGTCTTTAAATATTATTCGTATTTATATACCAATTATAGATCAATGGAACGTATTAATATTATTAAATCTTTTTACAACCATTAGCTTTTTTCTTTTTAATTTTTTAGTATTTCTTCTTTAATTCTTTATTCAAACAAAACCTATAAATGTGGGATAAAATATTCAAGTACACTCTAGTTTTTTCTATCTAAAATAATTTCATATTAGGTTTAAAAAAACCCTCCAAGTTTTTCTCTAGTGCAAATTTACCATTAAACTTTTAAAATGAATTTTTTAACCCTCTAAGCTTTTAAAGATTTGTAGTGTTAAGTCCATTTAAATTTTCCATTAAAAAAGTTGGGGAAGTTCAAAAAACAAAAAAAATCCTCATGAACTTTTGTTTGATATCAATTTTCTCCTTAAACTTTCAATGTGTATTTTTTAGCCTTCTAAACTTTTAATAATTTGCAACATTACATCTACTTCACATTTTCCACTTAACAAAAGACAAGTGCATAGAGATAAAATATATTACATAAATATAATATATCAAATCATATATTATGAAGCATATTACATGCTATATATTGTATAGTCACTAATATAATCTATTTATATTATTTAAGGTTTGGGAGGCTTTCTTAACTGCTCCTTTATATCTTAACTTATGAAATTACCTTTTAGCCTCCCACTAATAATATTTACTTACCCTATAAAATATTTATTGTGGCAACAAAAAAGAAAAACTAATAATATTTAACAAAAAACCAGCATTGCAAATATCCCCGTCCCCGGAGAAAAAGAGTCGAAACTTTCCTGCCTATTAGTCTCTCTCACCAATCTTCTTCTTTTACCCTTCCAAGATTCTCTACACACTTGAAACCCTAAATATTTCCCTGAAAAACCACCACCTCAAACACACGGAATCCATCCAATCCATACGTAACCCCCAAATAATAATCATCACTTTCATCGATTGCAAACCCTTGCTCGAGTATCCGTAAAGCAAAATCTCCACCATCGATTCCATTGAACTCTTCCTGACTTCCAACATTGATGTCGTTGTCATATAGACACTGTTGTTGTTTCTATGTCCCCATTTAGGGCAATTGAGCAACCCTCATTGGGAATGAAGCAAGGGATTAAAACGAAACTAGGCCTTAAAATGCATTAGCTTCTCTACTGCTCTTTTTAGAGGCATACGACTTCTTTTTGTTTCATATATATAATTTTTAATATGTTCTCAAATTGATTTTTCTGTTTCATTCTTTTTCCTAAATCCATTTCTCATTATTTCTCTAATATAGATTTCCTTTCAAACTTACATCCCTTGCCAACTGTAAAGAGTTTTAGCAGCTACTAATCTTCTAGAAAATTTTCTTTTCCTTTTAGATTCCAAATGAAAAGCATATTACAGTTTCGTGCTTTACAATTTGGGGTGCGTTGTTGACATTTTTTTCTTTTTTATAAAGATCAGTTGGTTCCAAAAGATAAATACATAGATTTGTTTTTGTAATGAATATCCTTACATTGTTTTTCTTTTCTTTATGTCAAAATATCACAGCTAATTTTTTGGGAAAATTCCCTTATCGCTTTATAGTCATGTAGGTATCCTTCTGTAGTTAAAGTTTATATTTGGTTGCTACAAAAGTTTTGGGTAAGTTGTTCATTTTTTTTTTTTTTTTGGAAAGACTGGTTGGTTTTAAAAAATTTGACAAAAAAAAAGAACTTCTTTCTTCCTTTTCTTTTTGTGTTCTTTTCAACAAATTGCCATTTTTTATTTGTTTCGTTACTGAGAATATTAGAGCTAATTTTCCAAGAAATTTTTCATATAGCATTGTAGTATGTATACAGGTGTTACAACTAGCAAATAATACAACATGTGCATGTGAGGACAGAAAAGGAGGATTAACTTGAGGCATGTGCTTTTGGAATAAGGAACAATGAAGAATTGGAATTAACATTGGTGATAAGATATTTTGGTTATGGGTCCTTTTGGCCTACGTCAACCTGTTTAGATCTTGAATCAACCTGTTTGAGCTCAAGATCAGCGTGTTTCACCATCAACTGACCTATTGTACTTAGTGACTGACCTACTTATCCTTCAGACAAAGACTAGACACCATCTAGCACTCGACTTAGCATCAAGATGGTAATAATGGTCTCAAGCAAAGTAGATAGAGCTCCAAAACTTAGTTAACAACCACACTCTTACATTCTCAAAACATGTTGGCTCACATAATCCCACTCACCAAATTTAGTAGACATGTCAACATACTGTACTAGCTCCTAGATTCACAGTAGCCCTCCTCTATCAATAGCTTAAAAACTTATATGATAACTCACTTTGACTCTCTTGCGCACTTAGCCTACATTAAGCTTTCTAACATTCTTACTTAGTCTACAATGAACACTTACTAACTTAAGCATCAGAGTAAGCATGTCCAACAATACCCCAGTACCTATCATTATGCTTTCTTTTGTAAGCCCATCATACACTTGTGTATGGCCCAATTGCACTAGACTCTATTGGTAGAATCCTACCAATGACATTTGGCTCCATCTATGGGAAACCACCTCACACTGCTACTTAAACTCCCAAACTATATTTCTTCAAGCGTTTTTTTCCTTATTTGATTCACTATGTCAAGAATTACAAACCTAATTGATGACCAACCCCTTGTCGACCCGTCGACTAGAGCAATTCAAGAAGACTCTCTCGTTTTTAGCAAAAATTGTTGAAATAGAAGCCCAAAACAAGGAGTTGAGGGCTAAGCTAAACAAACTAAATAGGTAGAGCAAGATGCCTTCCCTTGTAGATGCCTCAAATGTCTGAGGTGACTAGAATCACCACCCCTATTAGGAAGAAAATAGGGCACCTCAACTACATCTTGTTGTACAAAATCAGTAGGTGCGATTTACGGTTACCCATGATCATACCTTTATTGGTAATGAATAAGTGGCAAACTTACATAGAGGTGCTGACTAGTCTACTCCTCGTGAATGCCATTCGGCCAATAATAGCAACCTGAATGATCTCCATAAGATGGTGAAGAACCTCTTTGAGAAGCAAGAGAGATGTTGAAAGTGCTAGGCATAAAGCTAACTTGAAGAGCTTAAGAGGAAAAAAGAGAAAGATAAAGGGTCTATTAAGGACTACCTTGGCGACAAGGTGCCCATCCACCCTGATAGGGATAACCCTAAAGATAGGAAGCACTTGTTACCCATCCCACTATATATGTAACATACTCTCCTGAATCGGACTCTTAGCTAAGTTTACATGGAAATTTGTAGTAAGGGTCTACTTTAGATGTAGACTCTGTAAATTTAATCTTCTAAACATAATGTCGGACTTGAGTGTCATAGATATTTTCCTAAGTCAACAAAACTATATAAAATGAAAACCGACTAAAATTTTGAACATAGAACTTAAAACGAACTTGAAAGACCCCACGATATAATTTGGAAACCCTTATTATGCAACAAAACCCTAATCCCTACATACGTGTACTTTAAAAAAAATGTAAACCTAATCTTAATAGAAATCGTAAATATTAAATCATAAAAAAAAATTTTTAAAACTTTATAAAATTACCGTAACGCTTGAAAAGTCATAAATCAATAAAATTATCAATAATTTTGGGAAATCATATAAAATTAATAACAAACGAATCAAGGATTATTTCAAGTAATAATAAACAATAAAACTAAGCTAGTTAAAGGAATAAATTAATAAATTTACAAAAATTATTTTACTTGCATACATAAGTAGCCCCACAAAATGTATATATATATAAATATATTATTAAGCAATTTCCTTTTCTTAATCTATCATATGATATATATATATATATATATATGTTGCATAACAAAGTGGTGTTCCTAAATAATTAAGCCAATTGATCCTTAAGCTCCTAAGTGTAAGTAAATTATTCCCAAGTTGGTGAAAAACCCTAAAACATACATAATCTCACTCGAACTCTAAAACATACATAAACTCACTCGAACCTTAAAACCTAAGATAATCAAGGACTTACAATCCTAAATAAATAATTAAAAATATAATTTCAATAAATTTTATTTAACTCTAGAAAACTCGAAAATTTCTTAAGAGGCAAATCACAACCTATGAATTAATTTGAGAACCAAACTTTAAAAGAATTTCATATAAGACAATTCCCTTATTTTCACTTATAAGCCATATTACGTATGGATAAATTATAAACCCTACTTTTAGTGAACTTGTGATTTAACTAAGAACACTTCCTAAATGTTCTTAAGGATAAACTAAGCTAAGAATTCAAGTTTACATTTAAAAACGAATTTAATTTTCCAATTCGAAACCTTATTATCGATAAAACTCGAATACAAGAACCATAGACTCTAAACCCAAAACCCTAAAACAATTAAGGACTTGTAACCCTAAGCGGCTAATTAAGAATTTAATTTGAACAATTTTATTCAACTCTAGAAATTTTCATAATTTTATAAGAATTAAATTACAACTTACAAATCAATTTAAGAGACAAACACCAAAAGAATTTCATATAAGACAATCTCTTTATCTTCATGCATAAGATTTGTGCACATGAATAAGTAAACCAACCAATCATCCTAAATAACTTATCAATTAATAAATATAAACCCTACTTTTAGTAGGCCCATGATTCAATTAAAAGTACTGTCCGAACGTTCCCAAGGATCAACTAAACTAAAAGCTTAAGTTTACATTTAGAAATAAATTAAAATTTTCCAATTCAAAAACCAATTATCGAGAAAACCTGAGCTTGAAGAACTACAAGCTCTAAACTCACTTAAGACCCTAAACCCTAAAACAATTAGGGAATTTTGACCCTAAGTGACTAATCGATAATTTAATTTAAATAATTTCATTCAACTTTAGAAAATTTCACAATCTTATAGAAATCGAATCATAAAGTACAAAACAATGCAAGATAAAAATCCTAAAAAAATTTCCTATAAGACCATGTCCTTATCTTCATGTCTAAGCCTTACACATTAATAAATAGACCAACCAATCACCTTAGATGACTTATTAATTGAGAGTTAGAATCATTTATCAATTGATAACTTATCAAAATCAATTGATAACTTATCAAAACATTTTCCTTATCACCTCTTCACTTATACTATATATGGACAATTCTTCACAAGATTTCACATGCTTAACTTCATTAAATGAGACAAGACCATTCCATGACCCCAAAGGACATTAAATGGCAGATTTAAACAAAGAGTAAAGGGGGGCCATGCTCTTGTCTTTCAACCATTAATCACTTTCTTTAACATACCACTATTTACCCCTTAATGCTTACATCATCAATAGTTGCAATTGTTGACTTTTGTGTAAGCTATAAGACAATCAATTAAAGCTTCTTGCATACACTTTTTCTTTCATTCAAAAATCTGCTACTCTCTCCCTCTTTTACTCTCATTTTCACTTCCTTTTTCTCTCACTTTAAACACAAATCAAAAGAAGAAATTCAACCCCACAAAAATCCTCCATTTGGCCGTTTCTTCTAAGTCCCACTCACGGCACTCCCATTTCTTTTTCTTGTGTCATTTTCTTCCAACATCTAAACTCTTTTAGAACCATTAGAACCTTCTACAAACCCCATTCCAAAGGATCAAACAACTCGGGTTTCCAAAAGGTTGCAAAAAGGAGGAAGCAAAGTTAAGAGCTTAAGTGGAACCTTTGTATATAACCACCATATTTCGCTTTAGGGATGAGTAAGTATTTCTTATGATTAGTAGGTTAGTGTTTATGTTAGGAGACTTTGATTTCTTGAAGATATGAGTATGATTTTAAGTTATTATAACACCAAAGACCATTCCAAGAAACAAACTCATGAAACCCTTACATGAAGTTGAAACATGAGTATGTAAAGTTGGTGTTTTATAAAGATACTTGTTTAAAACTTTGAATGGAAGATTTTAAGTTGACAAAATCTTGAAACAAGAATTTGAATGGAAGATGAGCATGCTGGATGTGAGGTTTCAAAAGTCATTTGGATGTTCATTTTATTTCCATTAAGTTAAACATGCTTAAATCTAGACTTAAGTTAAGAAAAAATTCATCACATGAAGTTTTATGTAGAAACCAACTTTGTATGACACAAGCTATGCTATGGAAGTTATAATAAGTGTAAGATCTCCTATTTCTTTGTGGAAAGCATGAGTTAAAGAAACATCTCACGGAAAGTTATACGTGTGAAACAAGTTGAAAAACCAAGTGAGAACCCCTTGGAATCATCATGACTAGATCTAGAACATAACTAAAAACCACTTAAAAATGTGATAAAACCAAGTGAACAAAGTAAGAATATCAACCAAAGCAAGTATAGCAAATATACTAAGCTTAAAACTCTCAAAACGAGCCTAGAATTCCAAGTTGGGCCTTCATCAAAATTCTGACCAGCACTTTAAAACATTAAGAGAGATTGTTTTGAAGCCTACAAGAAATCCACCTAAGACTCCATAAGCCCACCAAAGTCACTAACTTTAGTTTAAACAAAAAAACAAGCCTATTTGATAACTTAAGCCCATTAAAGGGCTCATGAAGTGGTTGTTAGCCTTAAGACTATAAATCAAAGTTATAAATCTGATCTCAAGGAGTATTTTAAGCTTAGGATAAAATCTTAAGACCAAGCCCAAAGAATTTCCCAAGTTACCAAAAAGCCCATTAACCAAATAAAGCCTAAAAGCACTCCAAATCATAGGGATCGCTACTGTTCTGACCTATGGGCAATTTTACATGCCTCATCATGAAAATCTAACCTCACTACGTTAAAGTACACTTGAAAATGATGAAGATTGACTATAAGATCATAAAAATTGGATCTAAAATGAGAAAGTTATATGTGATTGAACTTTTAAGTAAAACTGGAAAAAATTCTAAAACCAAGTCAAAAGTATAACTTAAAGGGTTTTAGTTTAGTTTTTTAAGTTTTATTTCAAATCCTTATAATATCGTATTTTTGATGTCTAGGGGACCCGGCTTTTGGGAAACGACCTATCTCGGATTATTTTGATTGATTCGCATGGCTGAGTGAGTAAATTCTCGATGACTCTTTACTTGATTTTGCTTATAGAATAGATGCACCTAAACTTATATATATATAAATTTGGATGCTTGTGGGATATGGGAAATGCATGTGTATGAATTTATGGATGAATGTGATGACTTGTTAATTATATTTAATAATGGGAATTGTTCGCATTATATATACATGTGAATTGTATGGAATGAAATTGTCTGATCACCTTGAAAATCGAGTTAATCACTTATACGATTAAGAAATCAAAATGAATCATGCATACCCCATATTGCATACGGATAACACTGACTGCCGCTTCATGCAGAAGATGAGAAGGGACTTACAGGAGGACATGTCTCCTGCAGGATTGGGCACTAGCTATGTCATCATATATATTGAGTCTCTGTCTTAAGCTGATGGGCTTACTAGGCGCCGGGAGATGTCAACCATTGGTGAGGGACCGAGTCTTGTGGCTTCTACTTAGGGTATATGTTTGTGGATTGCGGAGGCCACCATACCGCTAGACTTGGGATTTTGAAAATATGATTTATTATTCGATAAATAAAGTATATAAAGATGTATATATATACATAGTTTTGTTTTGACTGAAGCACAATAGTGCTAATGAATTAAAACCCAAGGTCTAGAACCCGGATTTTGGTTTAGGTCGGTTAATTATCTCCAAACCCTAACTACAGGGGGTCTAATTCTAAGTCGTATGCAGTTCCTAGGTCACTATATGCATTGTTTAGCATACTGATTGTTCATGCATTCATATGATTGTGCATCTAATAAATTTTGCCATGCAGTATTGATGAGGGTATTTATCACACTAAACGTAAGCTTACACCCCAACAGTCCTTTTCCTTACAGGTTGATCGATAGTTGGGAATGGGATAAGAATCGAGTACAGAGTGCTACCATTGAATCAGTATGATGAAAAGATTGTGTAGTTAATTTAGAATGTTCCGAAAAATGACTAATATTTCAATTAAGTTTGGTGTCTTTAGTAAGTTTAGAATTTTTTGGAATTGTTTATCTTATTTCACTATTTTGGTAGGGGATATCGATTCTCTGCGGTTCTGAGGATTTGTGGAAAAATGGTTATCCATAATTATTTATATTATATAATGAGTCAATGAACTAAAATTGAAGACCCTAGCAAATAACTATTTAGAGTCTTGCAATCTCTAACTTGCAGGGCGATTTTCTTATCATGGGTGCACACGTGATATAGAAATTCTAAGCAATACTACTAGGCTGCTCTTAGGGTCACTACATTAGAAGCTCACGAAAATGAGGAGTAACCTTAGCCGTAGGAACTTTGACAAATATTGTTAGTTTCATGAGGACTATGGTCATACCATGGATGAGTGCTTCCAACTAAAGAGGAAGATAACAGCGATGCCATAACAACTAAGCCCCTAATGGCATTATCAACATAATAGTTGGGGGATCTCACCTTGGGAGCCAACCAAGCTTTAGCAGCTCACCTAAAGCCCTATTCAAAGTTATGTTAATAGAGAGAAGAGGCGAAAGTGGGATAGCTCTATCTTTTTTTCTAATAAGGATGTTGAAGGAGCAGATACCCCTCATTAGGATGCTCTAGTTATAAGGGCAAGGATCTCGAGATTTGAGGTCTTAAAAATAATTGTAGATACTAATAGCTCTACTAACATCCTCTTCAAGCACACGTATGACAAGATATGGAAGAAGTTACCCGTACAGATGAAGCTCTACCACTACTACTTGATTGGCTTCAATGGGGGGACTGTTTGGCCTAAAGGCATCATCACCCTCAAAATGGAGTTTGGTGGCAACAATAATGTCACTAAGCAACCCATGGAGTTTATGGTGATGGACTACCTATCCCCCTACAACGCAATACTAAGATAACTAAGCTTCACAAGCTTTAAAGTCATAACATCATCCCTCTACCTTAAGGTAAATTCCCTACTCCATCTGATGGAGTAGGAATTTTCTAATGTGATTAAAAGTTGTCTAGAGAGCTCTATGTAAATGTAGCTAAAGGAGACGACATCTTCATGCTTGAAACCAGACCACAGGAGAAGCCAATTGACAAAGGTGAGTCACGTGTGAAGACTAAAGAGGTGCAAATTGGTGACAATCCTGACCAAACCACAAAGGTTAGGATCTTAATAACTCTGATTTTAAACATATTTCATATGCTGATTTTATAGTATTTCCCTCACATTTTTGGTTTTCTTTAAAGAAATTGATACTTAATTGAGTAAAATTTTGATTTCAAGGTTTGAATGCGTTCTAGGATCGAAAACGAAGAAAAAGAATCAAGTTTCACTCAAATCGGAGTTTAATTGAAGAAGTTATGAAGTTTTGAAGTTACACAGTCTGGGACATGACCATGTCCTCAAGTTGTGTCCATCCAGAAAATTTGCCAGGTGCAAAAAGTTACACGACCTAGGGATACGGCCATGTCCCAGGCCGTGTCTGGTGACGAAAATAGAATCTTTATAATACATAAATAAAAGGATATCTTAGGGTTTTAAAGAGGGAGAGACATTAGAGAAGACATATGAGACACGAAAGAAGAGAAGAGACTTGAGGAGAAGAAGAAGAAAAAAAAGAGAGCAACACCAACTTTAAGATTAGAGAGATTGTTCATCAATTAAAAGGGTTTTCCATGTTTTACTTTATGTTTTTGATGGAACTCGTTTTTAGATTCATTATGATAGCTTAGAATTCGTGTATTTAGGATTATGGAACCTAAGGTTTCATGTGACTTTTGGGTTGAATTATAATTTTCAATAAAGTTTCTATCTTTTCTTGATTCAATTATGTTGTTTAATTATTGATTGATAATTCTAGAGTATCAATATATGATATTATGCATGATGATTGAGAAATTGCATGTGTAATTAGATCTTAGCATAATTGGAGAGAATTACATATATAATTAGAGATAAGATACATGTTTCTTCCGGAAAGTTGATTGTTTGTGTGGGAATTCATTATACATTAATGCAATTCTAAATTATATTATTAAGTGAAGAGATTCCGGTAAATAATTTAGGATTAGGGTTAATATGCTTGAGAAAGGTATTAGCTTTAATTGTGAATCCCTCCGGTCAAGAATAATAGAAACTGAAGTGAATATATTTTAAGCGGTCACATGTTAAACACTAGGGGAAATAATTCCTAAATACATTATTAATTTCTTGAAGTTATTCGTAGTTTTATTGCTTTCTAATTTGCTTAATCAAGTCTCATAATTAGTTTAGATGGTTAATTTCAGTATTTTTAATTTATTCAATTTATCACAATTTTCCAATTAGATAATAGAGCTAAAGTTAATATTAGTACTCAAAATCTCTAAGGGATCGACTCAGACTCACATCTGCTATATTAAAATTGATAGGTGCACTTACCTCATATCAAGTTTTTGGTGCCGTTGCCGAGGATCTTCGATATTAAGAACGCTAGTTGCTTTATTACTTTGGCCATTTTTTCTTTATTTTCTTTTGTTTTCATTGTTTATTTTTATTACCTATAACTGCAATTGATTTTATATTTCTTACCCTTGTAGTGCATGACCCGAAGCAACTCGGAAGATTTGGTAGAACTTGATCCTGAAATTAAGAGAACTGCCCTTCAAAATTTGAGATCGCGACCTAGACAAGTTGTAGCGACCATAGCCGACGAGTCAATCGTTGAAATCAAGGAAGAAGGTAAAGAGGCCAATACTCAATTCATTGAGCAAGAAAATCCACCACACATGGCTAACAACGGGAATGAAGCAAATCGAACCATGTCCGACTATTCAAGGCCTACACTTATTGGAGTTGACTTTAGCATCACAAGGCCAATCGTCGCGGCTAATAACTTCCAAATTGCACATAACATCATACAAATAGTGCAACAATATGTTCAGTTTGATGGTCTCTAAGATGAAGATCCTAATGCCCACATCTTTAGTTTTCTAGAGATTTGTGATATATTTAAAATCAACGGAGCCACGGATGATGCCATCCGACTGCAGCTATTTCCTTTCTCCTTGAGGGGTAGAGTAAAACAGTGGTTGAACTCCCTACCAAGAAATTCAATCACAACTTGAAATGAATTGGTAGAGAAATTTTTGGAGAAGTATTTCCCACTTGTAAAGACCACTAAACTTCGGAATGATATTTCTTGTTTTACTCAATTAGAAGCGGAGACGCTATATGACACTTGGGAGCGGTATAAGGACTTGCTCAGGAGGTGCCCACATCATGGCCTCCCACTATGGATGCAGATTTAGACCTTCTACAATGGTCTCAATTTATCTACTAGATAGATGATTGATACATCTGCAGGAGGTACTTTGAACACAAAGACACCTGAGCAAGCACAAAACCTGATTGAAGGAATAGCGATGAACAATTATCAGTGGGAAACCACTAGAGCCAAGTAAAAGGCCATGGGAATTTATGAGGTGGACTTAACTACTGCTCTGGTAGCTAAGGTGGACCTATTGAGTAAGAAGATTGATGCACTTTCAGTTGGCCCTCAACAAGTGTAATCAGATGTAAGTGATTTTGGTATGTAGGGTTATGGAGTACAAGAACAATTGGAACAGGTAGATTATCTAGGAAATCCACCTAAGCAACAAAATAACCCCTACAGCAACACTTACAATCCAGGATGGAGGAATCACCCCAATTTCTCATGGGGAAATCAAAACCAAGGCCAGCAGAAGACTAACTTTGGCCCACCTGGATTTCAAAGACCATTCCCACCTCTTCTCCCTCAAGAAAAGAAGTCCAGTGTGGAAGAACTTCTCACAAAATACATTCAAGGCAATGAGGCTCGCTTATCCAATATTGAATCCTCGCTGAGGAATTAAGAGGCTTCAAATCGCAACCTTGAGAACCAAATTGGTTAACTTGCGAAGCTAATCTCTGAAAGACCGTAGGGAACGCTACCGGGAAATACAGAACCCAATCCAAAGGAACATGTTAAGGCAGTGACACTTCAAAATGGGAAGGAGTTGCATGCTGAGAGGAAGGTTAGTGAGGAGACTAGCAAGAACAAGGAGGGGACGAAAGCAACGGAAGATGTAGAGTCATCAAAGGTGAAGAAATATCAACCACCTATCTCATATCCCCAAAGACTCAAGAAAGATTGCAATGACCAACAATTCAGTAAGTTCCTTCACCTCTTTAAATAACTGCATATTAACTTACCTCTTGTTGATGCCCTGTCATAGATATCGAAGTACGCTAAGTTCTTGAAAGATTTGTTATCCAATAAAAGGAAGCTTGAGGAGCTTTCTATAGTCATCTTGGATGAAAAGTGTTCAACGATTGTGCAAAACAAGTTGCCCAAGAAGCTAAAAGACTCAGGAAGTTTTACAATTCCTTGTCATATTGTCATATGGAAGAGAGATACTTGTTCCAAGGAGGAAAATTATATGTGCTGACTTATTCACTACAGGAGTTGTTGATCAGGGAAGCATATAGTAGAGGACTGTCCAGACATTTTGGGGAGAAAAGAATGTATGAATTGCTGAGTGGTCAATTCTTTTGGTTAAGAATGGGTCGAGATGTACACCGAGTTGTTGAAAGTTATGTCGTGTGTAAAAGGGCTAAGTGCCGAGTTGAAAAAGGGAAAGCAATGCCATTACGTGTTTCGATGAAGCCATGGACCGAATTGAGTATAGAATTTGTTCTCAGATTACTGCTAACTGCTTGAGGCAAAGATTCTATAATGGTTATCGTAGATAGGTTCAGCAAGATGGCATACTTTGTGCCTACTCCAAAACTAATGATGCTTCAGCTATTGCTTCTCTTTTCTTGTAAGAGATTGTGCGATTACATGGTGTACCGAGAAGTGTAGTCTCCAACAAAGACCCAAAGTTCTTGAGCCATTTCTAAAGGAACTTGTGGTTTTGGATGGGGACCAAACTACTATTTAGTACTTCTTGTCACCTCCAAATTGACAGCCAAACAAAGGTGGTTAATCACACTTTGGGATCACTACTCCAAGCTACAGTGGGTAAGAACTTGGCTAACTGGGACGTTTGTTTGCTAGTCGTCGAGTTCACTTACAGCTGAACAGTGCATGACACCACTAAATAGATCCCCTTCGAAGTGGTATATGGTTTTAATCAAGAGTTACACCCCGATCACACCCCTGTACCTATACCCATGCAAGAGGACCCTAACATAAGAGCTTAAGCACAATCCTTACAGCACATCTATAATAAAGTCACTCAGCTAATAGATCAAGCCGCTAGACGTATGCAAGAGAAGGTTAAGGGTAGGACAGCTAAACATTTTCAGTCGAGAGACTTGGTATGGCTATACCTAAGCAAAGAGAGGTTTTTGAGTAAGAGGAGGAACAAACTATCCCCAAAAGCTAAAGGGCCTTTCAGAATCTTCTAGAAGATTAATGATAATGTCTACAGATTGAAGTTGCTCGAGGACTATGGGGTTTTTTACACCTTTAACACTGCCAGCCTCAGTTCATATCACCTCGACAGAGAGCTGATTGAAGACCATTTAGATTTGATCTCAAATCCAAATCAACCTATAAGGAATGATAAGAATTAGGCTACGGGGCCCTTGATCCACAGCTGCGCTCAAGGATTAGAAGGCATAGCAAGGCGAATTCTCTTGTTCTAACTGACTCCTACCAAACCTGAGTATCTCCTTATCAACCCGTTCTGCATGCTAAGCTGAATGACTGCCTATTTCTTAGAGATTGTACGCTAAGAAAACTGTCAATCCTTACTCTCTCATATTCATTCCTGAACAAACCACTTACCCGGCTTCATTCTTGCCGAGATGCCGAGAGAGACTCCGAATTAATCCTTAACCACCCCTGCTTAGACAACTAACCTATCCATACACTTTTGTTGGCATCCTCTAATGGCCTTACTAATGTATCATTGCTATGTTTAAGGGACCTCATATAGAATCTACTCCACTAACCATTACTTTTTTGGAATATTCATTTTTACCCTTTTGTCTTTTTATACATTACTTCTTTAAGGTAATTCCCTTTTTATCTTTTCCTTTTTAGGCATGTTACCCTAAATTCTCGAGTAAAAATACCTTTGTATTTGTAGCTGTAAAGAATCAAATTGAACATTAATACACTTGAGTATTTCCTTCCATGTGTAAATACTGCCTATTTACTCTCAAAATCAGCTTCTAAGCTCTTCGCTTGTTGTAAAATACATTTAAACCTCTTGTTAGTCTTTTTGTAATTTTGATGATAATGTCAACACTTAAAATATGTTTAAATGCACTTATTTGTCTTATCTTTTAACTCTACGTAAGTGCACCTTACCTTCTCACAAGAATCTTCAAAATTTTTAAATCATTTGAGTATTAGTCCATTATGTTGCAAAAATGAAGATATTGACAATGTCAGATAGCTACAATAAAAAATGTAACTATGGATGAAACATTTTAAGGAATCGTAGCTTACCTTGCAAGCTAGGGCACACAAGTATCTTCAAATGTCTAGGATATTGACAAACTTGGTCTCAAAGTCCTCCAGGGTAACCCAATCCCCTAGAGTATAAGACCTCTGTAAAGCTTAGTAGTTGAGATCCCAATAGGATAAAGTTAAGTGACCTGCTTGGATAGACCACTATAATCGCAAAACCTTCCCTTGGATCTGTTTGGTGGTGAGCTTATCCTCCTTCGTTAGGTTAATGTCTTAGGAAGCATACACCACCTTCTTAAACGCTTTAGGTACAGCTCCAACTTGGTTGCAATCCTTCAATTCGACCTAGAAATTCTCCCTTATATAGTTCATAGCTCGATATGGATGGGCTCGAAGGAGGTTCTCAACCTTTATTCTTTGCACCTAATCAAAGCTCCATTCTACCTATAATAAGGTGAATTCATGGATCCTCTTTTGAAGCCATACGCTCACATCGACCACCTTAAGAGCCTTTTGCTTCTACTTAGTTTAGGTTTCCTTCACAACTATGGGAGTTTTCATAGGGACATCAATCAAGGAGAAAGATAGCACTACCACCTCAACTTGTGTCGCTAATGGTGCTAGTTCAACTACTGAGGTAGTTAGAGCAGATGATGTTAGCTCTACAATAGTAGCAATTAGAGGAATGGCCTTTGAAACCACTTGCTTCACCCGACTCATTTCCTTAGCACCTAATTTTGGCTTAGTGGGCTTAGCCTTTAGCACAACAACCTACCTCTCCGGCCTTACCTATGCCCCAATTCCTCAGGAGGTCAAGTTCCCTAAGTCGAGGTAGCTCCCTAGAATTAGCCAACTTCTCACCTACAAAAGAACACAAATAGGTTAGTGCAACGGTAAACAATGCTAAACACTTACAAACTTTGTTGTATCTAGTATGGGTAAGGAGGAAACCTCATTCCTCAACAATAATTGTCGAGGAGTAACTTTCAACAAGCCAGCACTAACACATCTAGTTTGGAGCTAATACCTCCTAGCCATTTCTTTATTATAACCTTTTCCATATCGAGGAACAACTTGGAGACTAGCCTAGAGAAATACCTCTCTACTATATCTTTTGATGGAATCGACTCCTAATGCCTTAAGACCATGAAATCATTGATCTCCATCATCGCCTCAATGTCACTTGCACTAAGTTTCTTGATTGGCTTGGTATGGATCCATAGAGTCTAGTAAGTCTAGAAATCAACCTCTTCAGACAAGTCCACCACCATGAATCCATTCTTCCATAATTTAATAGAAGAATCTAAGCTGTCGAACAACTTCCTTTTAGACCAGCTTTAAAGGTACATCCACCCCTCATCGCTCTTCCATAAATAATAGTACCTAATTAGTTGTAGGGCCACCTACACTATCAGGTACTCGCATAGGGCTTGGAATGTCCTTGGAATCTTCTACCCATTAGGAGTTATTTAGGGGTGAAAAACATGATGGTAGTTGAAGAACTCCTTCTCAAACTTTGTGAAGGGGAGGCCCATCCTAGATTTAAAGCACTTCTCTTATACACAAAGTGCCTCCTAGATAAGAGAGTAACCTTCTCATCAACAATCAGCACCCAAAGTGCCATATCAATTGAGCTCTAGAGGAAATAATTTCTTAAACAATAATTAACATCGACTGGTTTAAGATTATTAAGGTAGCAATTCAGCTTAGAACCAATCTTCAAACCTTCAAACAAGTTCACTGCTTCCTTCTCATTGGCCCTATTAGGGGGATTACATTACGAGGAATGGTAACAATGAGTGTTGCCCTATTAATAACCATACCGAAGTCCACTGAAGATTCTTCCTCTATATGCACTGATGCCATCGAAGATTCCCTTATTATCATTGTAAGGGGAAATGGGTTCCCCCTTGCTTCGGACTTAGAGGAAGTAAGTTCT
Organism: Lumnitzera littorea; assembly: GCA_024138015.1. Classification (NCBI taxonomy): domain Eukaryota; kingdom Viridiplantae; phylum Streptophyta; class Magnoliopsida; order Myrtales; family Combretaceae; genus Lumnitzera; species Lumnitzera littorea. The sequence continues at coordinate 62,304,599 of JAMXBB010000007.1, read as the reverse complement.
CAGTTGCTCAAACCTAAATTCTCATAATTCGACATGTTGTTTCAAAGAGAAAAAGAGTAAAGAAAGAAATTAAGAAGAGAGAGAAATGTCACATAGAAGAGTAATTTGCAAAGAAGATCAAAGTGTGAAGTGTTGAAAATGCTAATTCATCCGGTATTTATAGTCTTCACACCTAGGAAAAACTACCCAATGGTTATTAGAAAATGAAGCAGTATAATTACCCAATATTGTTGAGAACCCTCCATGTGGAGATAGTTTGAATTAAATGGTTTTGATATATTTGATAAGATAGCTTGAATTGCACTATAACCTCATGAATGTGACATATATCAGGTCGTATTAATTACATTACAAGAATGCAAGCCAAAGTTTGGAATTTGAAAGGTCTAGCTTCCTCAACAAGTTTCATCAATGACCCCATGCCTCCTCTACATAACAAGACATTCATTCACAGGGTAGCTTAGATAAAGAAATTTTTGTCTAACCCAAAGGACCTAAAATTACTCTACCTAAGGATCATGACTTCTGTTGGAGTAAGTACAATAATATGTAACCATTGGTGGATGGGTCCACACTTTCTTAGGTTAACACCTTACCTCACCAAATGAGCTTGGTACCTCACCTCACTTGATGAGTTAGGCACCTAACCCTCATGACCTACTCTATGGTTACCTTGGGTTAAATGGCAAGTAAATAGCTTGATTAACAAGGGTAGCCATTTTAGGACAAGTCCTATGTCCAACACAACAGCTTGCTTGCCATCTTCACCAGGACAACTTCCAATCAATTTAGTTCGATCACTCTACTGATAATAGTATGATGGATCCAACTACTCTAGTATTTAAGGTCAACTCGGCTGTACACATAAGGAACCTATCCAACTTCTAACTCTCCTTGCTACATTGACGGCAATGAGATTGAGTGGGGTAGGTTGGGTAAGTTTGGGGGGTGGGTTGGGTAGGGAAGTATTAATAGGAGATTTTAGACATGGGTCTATTAGGCTTATACCAACCTAATTAAACCTTAGACTAACCTATTTAAGCCCAAGAATGACGTATTTCACCATCAACCAACTTTCCTTACCTAATGATCAACCTACTCAAGGAACCTCTAACTAAAGACTAGACACCATCTAGCACCTGACTTAGCATCAAGACGGTCATAATGTTCATCAGCTAAGTAGATAAGGCTCTAAGACTTACTCAACAACCATGCTCTTACATTCTCAAAATATGCCAGCCTATGCGATCCTATTCACCAGATTTAGTAGACATGTCAACATACTATACATGCTCCTAAACTTACAACAACCTTCCTTTATAAATAGCCTAAATGCTTCCATGGTAACTTACTTTAACTCCCTTGTACACTTAGCCTATATTAAGCTCTCTAGCTTTCTTACCTACTCTACTACAAATACTTGCTGACTTAAATATCGGAGTAACCAAGCTAAACAACACCCTAGTGTCCCCTACTATGCTTTCTTTTGTAGGCCCATCACACACTCACTTAAGGTCCAATCACACTAAACTCTATTAGCAAAATCCTACTGATAACAATTGCTATAGGGTATTACTATAGCAAGTGGTAGTGTTCTAGCCAAGGAATCGAATGGTAATATTGATATAGAGTGGCAATAATGAAGAACTGGAAAATTGGAAGAAATGTTTAAATTAACTTCTTAAGTCATTTATTGCTGTTTTTTCTTTAGAGTTCATTCTTCTCCAAGTTCCTCAACTTCATCCATTTTTCTTCTACTAAATAGTTGTGAGACCTTAGCTACTTAATTACCAATATGAGTTAGGGTGTCCAGTACAATTTAAGATTTTTGAAAAATTTTGTTCAAAATGAGTTGAATTCTAATAATGAAGTCATAAAAGTTAGACAAAGAGTCCTAGCTACTTATAGGAGTTTATTCCATTTTTTTAATTTCTCTAGTATATGCATTATTGCCTTTTCTTGTATTATCCTCTTATATATTTTCCTTTACATATTCCTTAGAGACTCGTTTCTAGTTGTAAAAGTGTCTTGAGAACTTTTGCATCTACTTTGATTGCGTCTTATGATGTCCATAATCAAGTATGCTTCCTGCTCACTTCGATAATGACTTTATGCACGATAAGTTCCCAAAAAAGAAAGTTATAAATATTATATTATGTTTGTTTTCATGCATATTGCATGTTGAGGATAACATCGTCAGTTTGATATTATGTATACTTTGTAGAATTTATTGTTTAGGTTGTTTGTATGTGGACCTCTAGAGAATTGCAGGTTTAGATGAGGACTATATTGAATTACCAAAGGTTTGGTTTGGTATTTTATCAACCAATCTAAACGTCATTCTAATACTCATGTATTTTGTTTTTTAAAATCATATGACTAGAGTAGTTTTTCTCCTCTTCATATTTGACGATATTCTTTTTCTATCATGAAACTCCTTATGGCACCATTTGATTGATGGGTTTTTTTTTTTTTTTTTTAAGCATTCCATGTTAGAATGATTCATTATTTATGGATTGGCCTATAAATAAAGGAGAAAAGGAAGAGAGAGTTTTGTAGGAATGGTTTTTCAAGAGATTCTCTTCCATTTGTTCGTGGACTTAGAAATCTTTTCTTTTATAAAGCTTATAGCGGTACTAAGTTGATCTATTTGTTCTTATTTTGTAGGATGGAAGTTGTTTATGGTGAACATGGTCTAATTGTGAAGCCCAAACCATCCATAATGTGCAAACCGTTAGCTCTATCTTTCTCTCTTTTATTTCATTTTTGAGGTTCGATTTATCTATGCGTAAAATTATTTTTAGATTTAATTATGCTAGAATCGCTTTAGGCTATAGAATAATATGCATTATATTCCACTACTGTAGGTAAGTAGAGTGTATCATAAAGAGTTAACATTGTAGATGAGTATCCATCAGGTCTTTTTTGGCATTACCCTTGCAACAACTCTATTAGTCATAATCGCCTTATAATTGTGATTATTGATTGACTTTTATTATGTCCTTGATAAGATGGAACAAGATTTTGGAAAAGCAAGAAAGGTAGGTGGAGTATGGTTTTAGCAATCTTTTTATAGGTTTATTGGGTTATTTAGATTGCTTCTTAAATTAGATCATTTAATCTAATTTTGTTTAGCAAGAACTAGACATAACTTGTAAGGAATAAGTGATTTTCCTTTTACTTGTTTTGTTTAGTGCCTATATTGTCATAAATTGTATGGTTTACCTATTTCAGTGCCTTTTGTTTTCTAAGCATATATGTACATAAATAAAGAAAGGAGGAAAATCTTAACAATGAAACCCAATCCTCACAACAAATCATAATGAATGGAGGAAGGCAAGGCATACTAAACTCTCGAGGAATAAAGTTCTAACCTTTCTCACCTATCATCTTCCTCAAGTTGAATGAAATGTACAACTGAGCTATAAGTTGGGATTAGAGAGGTTGATTTGAGATGTAGTGGAGTTTAGTTGTGTTTCTACTGAGTTGAATTGAATGAAGTAGTGTATATTTATGATTGATTAGCAATTATGCTAAATTATGCATGCCTATAAACTATTTGTACGTTTTTTTATGTTAAATTGTATGTATACCATTCTTTTGATGATGCAAGTAGCCTATTACTTATTAGTGTTTTGTGAACTTTGATAAAAGCTTAGTTTTGTCTAAAAGTCTTCCAACTACACAAGTGATGAAAGCCCAAAAAAGAAGTGAAAACGAACGAAGGAAGGTCTTGCTAATGGAGTTGATTCTTATTTTATCCACTTATTTGAAGTGCTATCATCAAAGTTCCCTTCGATATCACAAACCATGTGCTTATAAGTGTTTATTCCTTTTTTAATTTCTTTTTTATATGCATCGTTGCCATCTCTTATATTATCCTCTTATATATTTACCTCTACATATTCTTTAGGGACTTATTATTAGTTGTAAAAGTGTCTTGAGAACTTTTATATCTACTTTGATTGCATCTTATGATGTCCATAATCAGGTATGCTTGCTTTTGTAATGCGTTTATGTACAGTAAGTTCCCAAAAAAGAAAGTTATGATTACTATTATTATCTGTTTGTTTTCATGCATATTGCACCTTGAAGATAGCATGTCAGTTTGATATTTAAGCCCCATTTGTTTCAATGAAAACCTTGCAAATGGAAAATATTTTCTATTAAAATTTTTTTCTTGAAAATGATATATTTTAATACATTTGGTTGTTCTTATGAAAACTTGCTAAAAAGAATTTTTCACTATTTGACATGAATTTTATTTGAAGTATTTTTATGTATAAATTAAGTATCATTAGCATATTATTGTGAGCATAATATAAGCCTTTTATGTAAAAGTATAACATATGAATTGATTTTTAATGTTCATTATTATAACCCCTTAGACTTATATTTTAAAATTTTATTAACAAACATTTTGAGTTTTTTGTTTCCATTAAAGTTCCTTCATATTTATAATTTATAGGTCAATGTAAATTAAAAAATTAAGTAGATTTTACTTTTCAAAAGTAAAAAAAAAAAAAAAAAAAAATTTAGAAAATGGTTTGGAAAATGACTTTCCATTCTAAAAAGTGTAATTCATTTTCTTGAAAAAATTTTAGATTTTCCCTTTATGTAGAATATATTTTCCCTTATAACGGAAAATCAAGTCATCCTCACCTTCCTCCAGCTTATCACCATAATTTATTCAAGGTTCTAAACTCAATGGTGGCAACTAAACATAAGGGTTGCACTCGTTGTGAGACTTAACCCAACACCTTACAGCATGAGCTGACGACAGTCATGCATCACCTGTATCCACATTCTTGTAGGTACACCTCTCTTTCAAGAGGATTTACGGCATGTCAAGCCCTAACAAGGTTCTTTGCTTTCCATCAAATTAAACTACATGCTCTACCACTTGTGCAAGCCCTTATCAATAGCAAAAGCCATTGGAATTTTTATTTTATACATTGGAAGAATCCATTTTGTTATTAATCAACTAGGGAAGAGGAAAAGAATTACTAAAACAAAGGAAATCAATTAGTTATTCATTAAAGTTTCATTTATTCAATGACCAGAATTAGACAAGGATAGCATAGAGATGTAGAACAAAAATTCGTTTATTTGCATTAAGCTTTTGAGGGGCTCATTCAAGACTTACTTGAACCATTATTCAATAGAAAATAAAGCCTTGGTTTCATCTCATCGAGATAGAGATAGGCAAAAAAGAGACTTTCGTCATTTGTGGATAACTTAGATAAATGCAATAATTCGCAAGAACAAGATATCTCATAGTTATAGTATATTTATACATAATCTATACAAGAAACAATTGTTTTATAATCATAAAATACTTGCACAAATAGCTATATTAAATAAGAATTGTCTTTATATGATTTCGAATGAGATCATAAAATAAGAAAATCGGATAAGGACTTTACCAAAATATTTAAAATGGAGTTCATTATGGAGAATGAACTCTAGGAAGGTAGAGTAGAAATTAGTATGATCAAAAGAATCTGAAAGATAAAGAGAATAGGATAAAGTCACTCAAAATCAAATGAGAAAACAAGTCCAATATCCAATTAAAAAAGGATTTTGTCATCCCAATGCTTGGTTCTTTCTTATGATACAACAATAAAGTCTATGTTTTATTCTCAAATTTTTCAAACACAATACAACATCAATTTGAGTTCAAATAGGAATTTTGTTTCAATTTTAGAGTAAGTCTTTTTTTTTTCTTAGTTATTTTTGGTTCTAATAGCTGTAGTTTTATAAGTCAACTCACTTCTTTCAAATTGTTTCTCATTATTAAGAAAAGGTAATAAGGATAGAATACGAGCTTGTTTCATAGCAATAGTAATTAATCATTGTTGTTTTAAGGTCAATCTATTTACCCATTGAGATAATATTATTCCCTGTTCACTAATAAATCGACTAATTATACTCATGTTTCTATAATCAATTCAATCCCTTGAGTGGATTGGATTTATCCATAGTTTATTTATTCCTTATTCTAATTCTGAAAATAATATTTCGATTTGATCCAAAATGATTTATTTATAAGTAAAAATAGGAGTTAAGTTGATTTTTTTTTTCTTATATTAAGTTATCTAAATTTTTGTTTATAATTTCAAATAATCTATATTATTTTATAAAGAATATTCCTTTTCTCTGTCCTTTTTCATGTTCTTTGTAAAAGTGACATGACACACAAACACTTGATTCAATCTATTTCTTTATTTCCCCATAAATCATATGTTCGTAGTAATAGTGACAAAATTTTCTCAATTCCTATTGACTAGATGTATTGTGTTAATTCTTTTGCATAATATATCTGGAAATCCCCGTTGATTCCTTATTAAGACCATTTCAACTATAGTTGGCACATTCTAAAATAATCCTTATCCAAGTAGTTTGGTTTTTTAGTTCCAAGATAAATTAGAACCATTAACTATTAAATGGGATAAATGTGACTGTAAATTCATGAACAATTCTTGGATTTGAATCAAAAATTGGCTTTTCCTAATCCTAATAATATAAGAAGAACATCAAAATTGATACATAACTAATCAATATTAATTCTTTTCAAAAAAAAAAAAAAAATCCTTACCAATTTCAATTATAACAGCAATTCAAAGTATATGAAAACCCCATAATCAAAATTATTCTACAAATATCTAATTAGGTATCTAATCTATATAAGATGCCTATAGGGAATTATTAGGAAATTGTAGTGCTTCAATGAATTTTTCTTAAATTGAAAAAGAAAATCAAAATTTTGACATAGCCTAGCATATACTGTCTTAAATAGAACTACAATAAAGGAGGAAATGTATAGAGAGATAGTTATCTACATATGTTTACTAAATAGAAGCCTTTGTTTTGTTTTTGTTGAATAAAAAAATCCCCAAAAAAGTTAAGTGCTAAAAAAATATCAAGTCTATTTTTTTTATGATTATTATGTCTTTATCTCATCAAACAAATCAAATTATAAATCCAATTTACTTAAAAGGCCATTTTCAATCTAACAAATAAAGAAAAATAAGGAAAATGATTTATGAAAAATATTTTCATTGAAATAAACGTAGCCTAAGCATAATTTGCAGAATTTATTATTTGAGATGTTTGCATGTCGACCTCTTGACAATTGCAAGTTTAGATGAAGATTATATTGAATTACCAAAGGTCTGGTTTAATATTTTGTTGATTGATGTAAACATCATTCTGATACTCATGTATTTTTAGATCATTTTTTAAAGTCATATGACTAAAGTAGTTTTTCTCCTCTTCATATTTGGTGATATTCTTTTTCTATCACCAAACTCCTCACAACGCCATTCGATTGATGGGCTTATTTATTTATTTATTTTTATTGTTTTCTAAGCATTCCATGTTAGAATGATTCATTATTTGTAGATTAGCCTGAAAAGGGAGAAAAGGAAGAGAGAGCTCCGTAAGAATGGTTTTTCAAGAGATTCTCTTCCATTTATTTGTGGACTTAGAAATCTTTTCTTTTATAAAGCCTAAAATGATACCAAGTTAATCTATTTGTTCTTATTTTATGAGATGGAAATTGTTTCTAGTGAGCATGGTTTGATTGTGAAGCCCAAACTATCCATAATGTGCAAATTGTTAGCTCCTTCCTTTTTTCTTTTATTTTCATTTTTGAGGTTCGATTTATCTACAGGTAAAATTATTTCTTGTCTTAATTATGCTGGAATCCCTTTTGGCTATGAAATAATATGTGTTATATTTCACAACTATAGGTAAGTAGAGTGTCTCATGAAGAGTTAACATTATGGTTGAGTATCCATCAAGTCTTTGGCATTACCTTTGTAGCAACTCTATTAGTTATAATCATCTTGTAATTGTGATTATTGATTGACTCTTATTGTGTCCTTGATAAGATGGAATAAGGCCTTGGAAAATTAGAAAAAGTAGGTAGAGTATGGTTCTTGCGATCTTTTTATAGGTTTATTGGGTTATTTAGATTTCTTCTTGAATTAAATTGTTTAATCTACTTTTGTAGACATGGTTTGTAACATGTAGACACCTTAATTTTGCTATCCTTTATTTTTAATTTCAGTCTCCTTTCACTTTTGGGTCAGTTTCACAAAAAATAAAAACTTGAAAAAATAGAAAAAATAAATAAAAATGGAAAAAATAAAAAAATATAAATATAAAAAACCAAAATTAAAAAATAAAAAAAATACATAATGTCAAAAGTATCCTAATCAAGTTAGTTAGTTATTTAGAGTTGGGTTAAATTACAATAAAATACGTACGATTTAGTAAATTTAGAGTATTGGGCTTTATTAGAAAAATGCTATTTAAAAAAAGTCAGTCATATTTGAACTCATGAGTGTAGACTTTGATCCAATTTTGAATATTTTAACTAGGCTAAAAAGACTCTGAATTTATTAAATTAGTCATAAGCTGTGGTCAATTAAATTGGGCTTAGTACGGCCTAAGATAGGAAACCCAAATAAGTATGGGGTTTCTAAAGACTTGATCTTGAAAATGGAATAGATTAAATCTTCAATGAAATTAACAAATCCAAATTGAGTATTATCGTATCCTTCAAATGCTGAATTTGTTAAGATTGAATCTTCACAATGAAAAGATCTAAAAGATTCAAGTTTATAATTTATAAATAGTGGTTTTGCCTATAAAATTTTTAGAGTTTTTCACAACACACAAGCCATAATCTCTTATATAATCCACATTTATGTCAATCACATAAGCCATAATCTCTTGCACCTATAGCCCTCATATACGTATAGCTTACAGCCCTTACTTACATGATACAACTCATGCCGACTGAACACAACACACACCTACACATCTAATCACAACACATGCCCACATGTCTAATCATGCGAGCACTCACACACGCATCCGATCACAACACACGCCTGATTCACTTGTACATCACATAGACAGCACAGTTCACTCTTCACAGCCATGTCCAGCACAACAATGTTCACAACCCATTGCATGGTCCACTCTACATTCGGTAGCATATACGTCACAAATAGTCTAATCATGTGCATGGCTCGATCCGCGTAATTTCTTTCTTGATTATGGTGATCCGACCTGCTTAGGTAATGGGTAAAATCATTTTAGTTATTCATTTTTTTTAATTAATCGCTTTATTTTACTAACTTTGTTTTTCTCAGTGCAACTTGTAGTTTAGTTGTTTCCTTTTAGAATAATCCTAATAAAAATTATATATAATGCATTTTCATTGATAGATTTGTATTTTCTTAAAAAATTCATTTTCATATGAATTGCATTCTTTTAGATTAAATTGCATCTTTTTTTTAATTGCATTTTTAGATATAGATACATATATTTTCTGAGATTCATACTTTGGAAAAGATATGTATTTAAATTTCATATTTTAGTAGATCTAAATAAATCTTACATTTAGGGTTTTAGAAAAATAATTTTTTTTGGTACGTAGTGGTTTTCTTAATAAAAATCTTAATTGGAATCTTTAGAAAAGATTTAGTTAGTTACATTTTTTAAAATAGATTCATGAGATTAGATCTTTTAGGTTTTTTTTTTTTCGAAATGATAAATCGTTAAATAAAGTAAATCTAGCTCAATTTCCTTTTTTTTTTAAAAAAAAAAAATTTAACCCACTAAATCTTTTCTAAAAAATAGAAATACGTTGGTTTAATTCTAATTAGCAGGTACGTAGGCTCCTTTAGGGTAATCATAAAAATTATAATTTTTTTTAAATTCGTAATAAAATAATTAAAAATTCATTTTAATTGCATTTTGTACATTTTTACATATTTTGGCATTTTTAGAAAAATTATAAAAATATAGGCCCATTAGTTAGTTTCATTTAACTTTTACATAGTGACTTAATCTTAATATGTTAGCCTTCAAATTTAGATTTTCTAGTTAAATTTTTTGAAGAAATTGTTTTTTTAGGAAATCTATAGACTATTAGCTAAATTAGAGTTTTTCTACCTGAAAACTTTAATTTGACTTTTTTTTACCAATTTTATTAGTTGGTGATTCTAAATTATTTTTAAAATATTTTTTAAAGTTTTTTTGAAAGAAAAAAATTTTCTTTAATTTAATGTCAAGTAATTTATATTAAGTAAGCTGCATCTAATATAAGTTAAATTAAAAAAAAAAAAAGAAAAACAAAATAGGACTTGACATAACGAACAACTGATTTTCCTTTTACATGTTTTGTTAAGAGTCTACATTGTCATAAATTGTATGGTTTACTTGTTTCATTGTCTTTTGTTTTGTAGCTACAAATGTACCTAAATAAAGAAAGAAGAGAAATCCTAGCAATGAAACCCAATCCTTATGATGAATCAGAGGGAATAGGGGAAGGCAAGGCATACTGAACTCTAAGGGAATAAAGTTCTAACCTTTCTCACTTATCATCTTGCTTGAGTTAAATGAAATGTATAACTAAGCTATAAGTCGAGGGTAAAGAGGTTGATTTGAGAAGTAGTGGAGTTTGGTTATATTTCTGCTAAGTTGAATTGAATGAAGTAGCTTGTGTTTATGATTGATTAGCAATTATGTGAGATTATGCATGCTTATGAACTATTTTTAAAAAATTCCCTTTTAGTACTTGAAAGAAAATATTTTTCGAAGTTGGTCCGTATTCCTTTACACCCTATACTTTTCATTTCAAACTATGTCTGAAATTTGTGCGTTTTTTGAAGTTGACTTATGTATATACCACTCTTTTGATGATTCGAGTGCCTATTAGTGTTTTGTGAACTATAATAAAAGCTAAGTCTTATCTAAAGGTCTCTCGACCACACAACTTATGTAAGCTCACAAAAGAAGTGAAAACAAAAGAAAGAAGGTCTTCCTCGTGGAGTTGATTCCTATTTTATCCACTTATTTGAGGTGCTATCATCAAAGGTTATTTTGATATCACAAACTATGTGCTTATATAGGTATTTATTCCTTTTTAATTTCTCTAGTATATGCCTTGTTGTCTTCTCTTGTATTATCCTCTTATATATTTACCTTAACATATTCTTTAGGGAGTTATTGTTAGTTGTAAAAGTATCTCGAGAACTTCAGTATCAACTTTGATTGCATCTTATGATGTTAATAATTAGGTATGCTTCTTACTCGCTTTAGTAATGCATTTATGCATAGTAAGTCCCCAACAAAGAATGTGATGAATATTATTTTGTGTTTGTTTTCATGCATATTGCACATTGAGGATATCAACGTTAGCTTAATATTAAATATACTTTGTAGAATTGTTTAAGATGTTTGTTTGTGGACCTCTTGATAATCGTAGGTTTAGACAAGGACTGTATTGAATTACTAAAAGTCTAGTTTGGTATGTTATCAATCGATCTAAACATTTATCGTGGGCAACTTTATCATTTGGTAATAACTTTTTGATATTGCCTTGCCTCATTGGGATAACAAAGTAAGGAAGTCATGCTTTCTCTCCGACCTAATAACTATCCACTTTTTCTTCCAATTATGGATAATGATTCCATTCTAATCAAAATTTTCCTTCTAGGTTGGGTGTAGATGTAAAACCACCCCTCACCTCTTTTAATTGTAAAAAAATATCTAAATAAGGTCAAGGTTACCCTAACCTTCCAGACTTCACATATATGTTCAAGAGCTATTAATAATTTATAGGAGTTGGGAGTTAACATACTTAGACAACTGTGGTGCTAAGCGAAGAAAGCTTTCTCAAAAGTAGAAAAAGGAAAGCATAAACCAACCTCAAAGTATTTCTTAAAAAGAGAAAACTCCCAATTGCCTAAGGATATGATGCACTCGTAAATCTAAGGTCTTTGATATTCCAATATTGTGGGATAGAGTAGAAGAAAAATAGCATGTCATCAAATCTGTTCCTTAGTAACCCTATTGGACTATGGTCTTATGTGATACCATGATATAGGGGCTCTAAAGCACCTTCACCTTCACCATCTTCTTGATAACTATCAAGAGGTCCTCTATATTCGTTGTGCCTTACACTTATAATAGAAGAGCACCAATTGACCTAGGAACAAATGGCATGGTTCGAGTCGAATTTTGATTAGATACTGCATTGTCAGAATTTGACTAGTTAGAAGTTATAGTAGACATAATTACCTTAAAAAATATGGAGAATAAAATCCAAGAAAATAAAGGAATAAAATTGATGGGGAAATTATGAGAACTAAAATAGAAGAAGATGGACAGTGAGAGAAAATGATTGAGGCTTATACAATGCAGAAGAGAAATGTGGAAAGAGAATAGAGAGAAAATATGGGGGTTTCAAATAATTGCACACCTCGAGATCCTTACTAAAAAATATCATTGTTATAATCTATTTGATAATGTACCATTTAAAAATGAATGGTCGAGATTAAAGCCACTATGCATGACACACATTACAACTATCACATTAGCATGAAAATCAATAGATAGGATACGAATCACCAATAAGCAAACTTCACACTTCTATTATACACATAGTAACTCTAGGTCAGGTATTAGTATTGATAGACTCATTTTCATAGTTGTATTAACAAAGTAAGAAATATTAAAGTAGAGGAAGCCTGGTACCAGGTGAAAGTTGGGGGTACAACTAACATTAGATAGATCAGAGATCCTAATCCTAATTCCCTGAAGTGGTAACAAAACATTCTCCTTGCTATAGTTACCAAAGAGAGTCAAGGTCATATGTTGATAGAAATTTTAGTCCTAAAGTCCGAAAGAACCCTAATAACCTGAGAAAGACATTATGTGACCTTAAGGATTTGATACCTAACCTCTACCAAACACTACTGAAATAACCTAGAAAGTCATGTAGTTTGGATGATTAAGAAGGTTGAATCGAGGCAATAAGTAGGAAAAGAGCTTGAGAAAAGTTAGGCAGGTCGGGAAAGGAAGATAAGAGCTCGACATGACTTTGCTAGTTTGCTACAAAGTTTAAATTCAAACGCACGCGCAAATAATTAGGGGTTATTACACGAGTAACTAAGCTTCACTTGTCCATAACTTGTCTATGTCCATGGCTAAGAAATTAGTAAGTGGTCTGAAATTTGAGGAGTTCCACCATGTGTCCAATGTAGGACTGGCATTTCTTAGGAGTAGTTACTAGAAATCACCTATAAATAGAGCTTGTTGATGAATAGGAGATCCTTTTTGAAACCTTCACTCTTCCACTATCATATTTCAATTACCTTGTTTCTTATATTTCTATAATCAAATATCTTACTTAGGCATTAGAGTAGTTGAACCAGAGTTGCCTTAGCACCCCTACTACTTAATTTTCTCTCCTTTTGTAAGCCTTTTGCTAGTTCAACAAACCAATCACAATCTTCCCAAATTTGACTATCAACAGGGGTCATTTTCTCTTACACTAGGTGTAACTCGTTACTCACATAATAGTCACATTTCCATTCTATTTAAACCCATTCATCAATAGTTTAGGTGACTTTAGGGAAAAGGGTGAAGTCACAATACCTCAAAATGGCACTTTCTAAGAAAAGACTTATTAAGCAAGTTAGCTGCAATTCTCACAATTTGCAGCCAACAAGAACTCTTGAGTAGTATGTAATACAACAAGAGAGAAATGATTAAGAGAAAGTTCTTCTCATGTCATGGAAACACTATAGATAGTGCACAAAAATACCAAGTCATTAAGGAGGGTATAATAACGCACACCTTATGCAATGAATGGATAAGTTGCATAGGATACAATTCTATTTACAAAAGAGGACATGTATACTAAGAATCCTAATTGCAGTCACATGGTATATGTATTAACTATGCTTAATGCACACTTAATTAGAAGGATGTTTGATGTAACTACAAGCTTAGTTAATTACTAAGGCTTCCTCAGTAGCAAAATGGGGTTTTCACATAAAGAAGAAATATGAATGAAGATCAGTAAACTATGATCTAGACTATGGATGTGACTCACTTTGGCCAATAAACGACCTAAACTAACACTTGATATGACTTAAAGTGCTAACCTAGGGTTTGTTGCCACTAATTGTTGTTGAGGAACTAGAGAAAAAGAATATTCATTAACAGTGAAGAAGATGATGTCTACTTATAAGAAGAGAGAAGGGTAGGGTTATAGGGTTAATTATATGAGGCAATGCCAAAAGGTTACTATCAACCGAAAACTTTTTCGGAAATAGTTAGGGTAGCTAATAGAAATGATAGAAGTAAGATTACAATCATAGCAATAGTTTAGAAATTTCTATTGGGTTTGCTAAGAATAATGATAAAAATAATCATAACAAATTCATTAAAAGTATTACTATAAATGCATAATAATTAACAAACATAAGTTTAGTCTTATTAAAAATTCTAAATTATACCTTATAAACCCTATGTGTGATGCTAGGGGCTATTAGACAAGTGTACATAGTCAAGTTATAGTATAAACATGGATCTTGAGTTCGAGTTGTCAATCCTATAAGGAACCACATGAATATGAGTGAACCTTAATTTATTAGTAATTTTTCCTTACAATCTCTAATTATCTAATTTTGCAATTGAGATTATAATTGAATAAAAAATAAAAAGAAGAACAATAATACTTAAATAAGAACATATAAAATAAAACAACAAAATTAATTAAAAGTACTGGAATAACTAAAAATACACAAATAATAACAAAATTAATTAAATTAAGGGAAATACATAATTCTTAGCAAATCTATCGTTTACTACCTAATTCGCCATAACTTTTCAATCTTAATTGCAATTTTAGATTGCAGATATTCTTAACATAAACAAATCAAACTCACATCTCTAATTAATTCTTAACTTAGAGTATACTTTACTTGAATCACTTGTACAATAAAGTATCTCAAGATTGCATTATGACCTTTAATCCCTCGAAGGCTATCCTAATTAGAGAAACCAAAGAGTTGAACCTTAATCAAATTGATTATTTCAAATTGTATCAATTAGTTATAATACAGGGTCTCACTAACTCCATAGTTAACTCTCTTATTAATTCAATCATCAGTAAAATTGAATCAAAGAACAATGCAATTCGATACAATTAAATCACAAAACACAATGTCATAGATCAAATAAAGAAACAACAATAGTTATATTAGAAACTAGGGTTCAACAATGGTTTACTAAGAACGAATAAAACTATGAGATAGTAATTAAAAAGAAAGGAAATTGAAATAAAGAGAAAACTCGTATACAAAATTACCCTATAAGTTCTTTTCAAAAGGGCTCTCTTTGCCACCTAAACACCTATTTATAGATATTAAACATAGGTTTACAAAGAAAACTTACTAAAAACAGAAGATTTACAAATCATGGCATCACTACGCCTTAGGTTAGCCGTGGTGGCTGGGTATGATCTTATACTTCACATGAAATTTCTCCTAATTTAACAAAAAAAAAAAATTTACGAGAGGTATATGACAAAAAACACAACCTTATTAGCTATAAGTAGTCTTCTTTGGACTTCAAACTTGCTTGAGTTTCTTCACTTTAATTACCCAGTCAATGCACTTCTTTAATTAAACCCTAAACTTTGTAGAAATCTCTTAATAATTCATCACAATCTCTTGAAACTCCTACAAATGAAATATTAACCAATTAAGCTTCAAATCGCTATAAAACCAACATAATTAATAGATAAAATCATGCAAAACTACCCTAAAATACATATGCTAAATGAGTTTTTTCAAATTCCTTCACTTACGCTTTTGCTTGTCCTTAAGCAAAATAGTCAAAAGATGAAAACAAATATATCATAAGGACAAAATCATTAATTTTTCTTAGAAAAGTACACCCTCAAATTGAAGAGCTTTGCAATTTTCTTCAAAATCACCCTTTCTTCTATTATTTTATGATGCCCTTAAAACACTTAAATTATAACACTTAAAGAACCAATAAATTTCCACAACCAATCCAAATAATTCAAAGTTAGCTTATCACTTAAGCAGAACAAAACTAGAGATCAAAACAAATATTAATAAACTAAGAAAGAGTTACAAGAATTTCATCATTTTAATTGAAGAGGAGAGAAATCTTCTCTCAGCTATTTTTATTATAAAAACTTAGACTAAATGCATGTTACATAAACTCATCCTCTGATTGTCTCTTTACTTCTTTTAATTTTCATTGGAGTGCTTTTAAATTCAATTTAATTCGATTATTGAAGCTTATTAGCATTGGAAAAGAACCTCGTTCTTCTAACATACCAAGACTAGTCCTTACTATTTTAGCTCTTATTTTTGTATTGATAGTAGGAAAGAATCTTACTTTCTAACAAACTGTGGCCGATCCTCAATAATTGCTAATCATTTTCCTTTTTGCATTAGCAACAGGAAGAATCTTACTCTTTTAAGGAACCAAAATTGATCCTTCCCATTTTTTTTTTCTTTTCTTACCTTTCTTATGCCTTCAATTAATTTGATTTTTCAAGGAACTTTAAAAGGAGAAATTTGATTGGTTCATCTAATGTAAAAATTATAAAAAGAGAGAGAGAGAGATAAATGACTATCCTCTAAATTTAAGCTTAGAAATAAATATAACTAGTTTTTAACCTATCAATATCTATCATAATCCCAAGTCTAAATTTAAGTTTAAGCTTAAGCTTAAGCAATAAGGAACTTTAGATCATAAGGATTTAACTGCTCAAATTTAGCCAAGTAAGCTAAAGTCATAAAGAATTGTAATCAAATTTAAAAAAAAAAAATTGCTTGCTTATATACATATAGGAATATAAATTTCTAAAGTTATTCTTAAAGAAAAGAAACTTAAGTATATGGTCTTCAATCATTGACATATAATTTCTATTCTTTTCCCCCTTACAATTAAATTGTACATTATTCTCAATGTACACTACCATTGAAGCACAATAAAAATAAAAAGGGAGAAGGAAAGCAAAAAGAAATTGGAATTTCCCTAGTTTTATGGCATTAACCATGAAAATTTTCATATCTAGGTCCATGAATTTGCTTCTATTTATTAAAGCCCGAAGTTTCCTTTGTATAAAAAAATAAAAAGGAACTAACTACAAAAGAAAAAAAAATTAACTAAACAAAACTAAAAATTAGAGAACTACTATATCAAGCATGTAATATCAATCCTTGTAAAACTATCAATAGATGAGAAATCAAATAGTCAAATGGAAAAGCAAAGGTTTAATTATTAAGGGTTACAGTTATCTAAATCAAAATAAAAAAAATAAGTCATTTAGTCATTGAAAAAGAAAATCAAAAGAAAGGGAAATTCGATCTTCTTCCTCATCCTCACTGTCCTCATCTTCAATAATCTCCTTAGTATCATCACTAGAATTTTAGGCTAGTGGTGATGGTTGTGGTGGTGGGACCCCATGGTGAGTTAGCAGCACCTCAATAGCTGTATGGGTATGCTACACCTCCTACTCGAGAATCTTTTGCCACTACATCAACTTGCCTACCATCTTAATTTTGCTCAACATCAATGAAGATTAGGGTCGTTGAGATGAAGTGGATGGCTTGTCTTAAGGTAGGTTAGGTAATGGTTCTTAAGGAAGAGTAGGGAGCTTCATAGCTCAAATAGACTCAAAACTGATTGAGGTTGGGGGATCTATCCTCTCCATGGGTAAGAGGTCATGAAATAGAATTATGTTCTTCACAAGCTATATAATAAAAGGACCTACAAAAACATGTCTAGCTCTTCCCTCCATGGCTTGGCTTTTGAATAAAGAAGGCTATGTGAACACCTAGATTTATCTAGCGTCACTCTACTATACTATGAAAATATAGGATATCCCTCTCATTAACAACCCTTATACTATACTTTCTCCCTGTAATGCTCTTAACAAGAACCCAATGAATAATCTTAATAGTAGAATCTCTCAAATTTGAAGCCTTTGATTTCTCGGGTCATAGATTGATCTAGTAGAACTCAACCTTGACCATATTTGAGCATCATTTACCTCTCTTGGCAACTTGACTAGCAAGTTCCTATTGCACGTCAATGCACACAAAACTCTTAGGATGTATTCCTAATGCCATTGGGATCCTATCAAATTGTATGCTCACCTTATGACTATTGCATCGAAAATACATGATATTTTGGGTCCCATTCTCAATTGTGTCAATCTCCAAAGTAAGAGTACTAAGGAACTCTAAGGTATATTCCTTATAAGATGGCTCATCAATGGTCTGGAGCTAATCACATCCTCTAAAATCTAAATATTGTCTTACTCAAAAATCATAACCAGTTTGAGCTTAGGCCTCCCATCCTATAATGTCATTAGTTCTTAACTCCTTCTTGGATAGCTTCGTGCATTGTTTCCTTTTCCATGGTTCATTAAATTTCAGCATAAGATGGGTTGAGGTAAAACTAGAACCATTTTTTCTAGTAGTGTGCCTATAGCAAGGTATGGTCTAAAATAGATAAAACAAAAGAAAGTTTAATTTGATATCATGTTTCTAAAAAAAATAATGCTAAGAAAAAAATTTTTGCCAACCAATTCAAGTAATCAAGGATCTCCACAATGTAACGCTGATTTGTTGCCAACACGGATTAATGAAATACTAAGAACAAAAACATAATGAAACAAAATCCTAGCCTAGTTCATAATCTCTTTTAAGGACAAATTATAACATCTACTAGACATTTCCATTAAAAGCTTGAATATGGGCATAATCTGAGCAATTCAAGTTCATTCAACAAGTCTCACATGCATATATAAATTCATAACAAACATGCACAAACAATTTCTAATCACTCCATAATATTCCCCCCTTCTTCATTACCTCCACCACATTCTTCATAATCTTTCTCTTCTCACTTTAGAAGTCATGGATTTTTAAGAGTGATTTCGAACAAACAATGCATACACAATGCTCCATGTCTCATAATCTTTCACTAATCACTCCTAAAATTAACAATCACAAGCAATCACTACATTATCTAATCAAACCCTAAATAAAAATCCAATTTTTATTCAAGTGAATAATAAATCGATAAATTTAAGTGAAGAGTAAGGTTGTACATACCTTTGATTTGCTAATTTACAAGAGAAATCCATAAAATCGTGAGGTTTAGTTACTTGATAATGAGAGAAAATGAGAGGAAGTAGTGTGTTAGAGAGAGAGCGAGTGTTTAGAATGAGGGGAAGAAGAAATACTTGTTGATGTTTGAATTCATAGATTGACCACGATTAGGGTTCACGATCATGAACTTTGACTGTAGTCTCCCCTTTGTTCGCATATTTTGCCCAAGGTGTGATCATAGGCAAGGATCACAGGCGTGATCCTCTCAACCTCTAATTTCATGCTTATTTTTTATTTTTGTCTCTGAGGGAATCACAGGTAAATTCACAAGCGTGAACTTTAGCCGTAATCCTCTTTGATTCTTGAATCCAATGTTTATCAATTTTCCTTATTTCTTAACTTCAAAAGCAAAAAAGATTAAGTCTCAAAATTCAATTGAAGAACTAGTCAATTGGATGACAAATAATTTTCAAAGAACATTGCGTTAAAAAAAAAATTTGTTAACTGTTGGATAAAATATAAGCATTCATGAGGGGAAGGACTAACTAATCTCAAGAGACATAATATTCGATCTAACTAGCAAAATTGAAACAACACAATTAAAAGAAAAATACTTAAAATAAAAATTACCTTGGGTTGCCTCCCAAGAGTACTGTTGTTTTACATTGTTAGCTTGATGATTCAATATTTCCTTCAGTTTTGTCATAAACCCGTTGGTTTGAGATTCGATTCAATATTCTTAAGAAGGCTTCCTTATTCCCTCTCCATGATAGTTTTAGCTAACTGTCCTAGTTAATTCTCCATCCTAGGTTAAAAGTGTTACTAAAAGGGTTATTTTGAGTTCCGTTAGCAATAAAATTAACATCTTTCATATCAATTGGTGTTTCTTCCAGCACTACATTCGCCGATTTCATCAATTCTTCAATTTTCTTACTCAAATTTTCAACTTAAGCTATCATTGTAGTGATTAAATCTACTTTAAATTTTCCAATTACCTTTGGCTCTCATATTATCCTATTGCAAAATTATTTATGACTATGAGAATTATTTATTTCTAAATCAAGTCTTAACGTATCACTTTAAGTTAAATAAATGAATGGATGCGATTACCACCATACACAAGCTTCTAAAATAGCTATGGAGCCACAAAAAAAAAAAAAAACCTAACTCCAATGTCTCCTAAAAGAGATAACATTGAGACCTTGTCTAGATTCTATAAATTTTGACATTGCCAGGGCACTTTACATGTCTAATTTTAAGTTCAATGATCAATTTATGAATTTTAATGTGAACTTATTGGACTGATTGCATCAAATAATCCTATAGTGAAGCATAATCCATAATGCATGAAGGGAGCAATTTCCAAGAAGATTATGAATGAAAGTATCATATAAATAAATTATAGCATGAGAAAGCACAAGAAAAAGAGATTCCATAGTGAGCTTAATCATCTAACTTGAAATAAAAGAATGAAATACTATTAGTAGTGTAAATCACCAGTATCAGCTTCCTCTTTTGTATTAAGGTTTACATTGCCTTCTTCTTGCTTTGTAATGCTAAAATCAAGCCATGACATCAAAAAAATTCTATCTACACCTTAATAGCTAGAGAAAATAACAATAAGAGAGAGAATAACGAAGGAGGAATGTTATCCAAATACAATAAATTATGAACTATACTATGCCAAAATCTCAATAGGAGTGGCAAAAACAAAATTGATTCACAGGAAAGGCCTATAACTATCACCTTGCAAAATAGAGCTTTCCAAAACATACCCACTTTAGCAGCATCTGCATTTTCAAGTCTAAAAACTTACAAGCCAGCACCTTAAATCACCTTGACATCTACATACAAAAAAAATTAGTGAAAAATGGTATATATTTTAAATTAATGCAAGGAGTCCAAAAAAACATGCCATATCTAATTCTCTAGAGCACATCCACATAATATGTGGCAACAAGGATCTATGCACAACAAACTAACTCTTTATAAATTATAAAATTACAAGGATAAAACAAACTATTGCAAAATATGTATAAGCTCATCAAAATAAAATAAACTTACACCTATAATACCATTACAAAGTGGTTGAGGTTCTAACAGTCTCCGTAACCCATATATTTTGCTAATTCCTCAACCTTTGGTATTTTCTTGTAGATCTATATTACAATCATTTAGACAGAACTTAGGATTGTGTGATACAAAATAATGAATAAAAGATCATAATCTTTACAGAAATTAAAATGGAAAAAAAAAAAAACTAAAAAGTTTACATGATTCAACTCAACTGAGAGCAATTATACCAAACTTTGAGATCAAACTCTTGCCCTTGTAGTCTACATCCCTATAACTGCAAAGAAACCTCTTTGTATGAATTTAGGAGAAATAGTTTGCTATGTAATAGTTATTCATCAGCTTCTTAATTAATCCAATTGATTGAAAATGTTAGGAAAAGAAAAGAAAGTATCCATGATATCATAATGCCAACATTTTTAGCATCTTTGAACACAACACATCGAATCTAATAGATTTTCCAATGGTAAGGTAAAGTATATAATCGTAGTTAGTACCATCATGGGGCATTATCACTAAAATAGTAGCAAATTATTGGACTAAAAGCTTCTATATGCATTCTAGCAATTTAATAACACTAATGAACGTACAATTTTATGTAATGAATATATCTTATTCAAATGAACTTCACGATCAAAAGTCCTTCCCACTATTTGAGTTTAAATAATTTAACCACAAAAAAAAAAAAGAAAAACAGTTTACATTAACTTGAAATTCTACAACTAAATTTATGATGGTGATTATACATAACAACATCACAAAGGTAGAAGAGCAAAGCACCGTACATTCATTCATTAGGAATACTAAATCAAGTCTTAACGTGCCACTTTATGTTGAATAAAAGCCATTACCACCATATGCAAGCTTCTAAAATAAAGGTTCTATAGAGTCACAACCCAAAAACCAACCCTAATGTCTCCTACAAGAGATAATATCAAGTCCTTGTCCAAATTTTATAAATTTTGGCACTAATAAGGCACTTTACATGTTAGGACTCTAAAGGGGCCTTAATAGGATTGTCTAAAATTTTTATATCATATATACACTTATGATACGAAAATCGCCTTGCAAGTCAAAGATTGTAAGACTCTAAATAATTCATCACTAGAGTTTTTGAATTGTTAATTAATTAACATGTCGTAAAATATAAATAACTATAAATATCTAATATTCCATAGTTCCTCAGAACCATAGAGAATCGATATCCCTTACCAAATAATAAGACATGATATACCAACTTTATAAAATTACAAGAAATATGTAATTATATTGAATTCTAACATACAAATATTTCCGACAAAGGATGTTTCTGTATCATCTATAAATGTCTTAATTCATTCTATTACTATCATACTTATCTTCGCCTTGTACTCGGCACTCGAGACTTATCCCTATCTAAATCTCAACACAAGTAAAGCTACAAAAGAAACTAAGGGGGGATGAGCGTAAAACAACTCAGTAAGTTTGTTCCTCACTGCTATCATTCAAGCAAGTTATCAAATGTTATTAATGCACATGCAAGCTATACACATACAAAATGAATGCAAGCGAGATGAATGCAAGCAATACATCCATAGGAGTCCGGAACTATGGAAGGTATAGAATTACGTCGTCTATACCCCGATTATCCCCTGTACTTAACCACATAAGGCACCTCAACTTATTCACAGGAGGCTGTCTAGGGGTACCACCCCTCTCGGCAATACTCGACTATTACCTTAGTCGAGAAAAGAATTCCAATCCAAATAGATAGATCCCAGACTAGAACTATCCACCATCCAAGGCCCTTCGGGCACCAACGTGTGAGTCCTCTCGCAACCAAAATCATCTAAGGCCTTACAGGCACAATAAAGTGAGCCCTTTCATTATTAATTAGAGATCTCATGCTAGCTTTGCCTTAGTGATAAAATATTATTTCTAGTACTGCAAATCCTTATCAAAATCGTACAAAATATGTTTAAGGTTAGAAAAGCTCTTTGAAAAAGAAAAATATTTTTCTTAAAATTTTGCAAAGCTCGTACTCTCCATCCATACATTTACTAAGTCATAGACATGCGATAAATAGAGCCGGTTATTCTAGTTAGATATTTATATTTATCAATTTTAAAAAGGTAATTACACAAATGATAACATACAAGCAAAACAGTCATTCAGACATACAAGCAACAACAAGCAGCAAAGCATCATACAAGTAACACGCATAAACAAGTAGCAGATCATTAGAACTCCCTTATCTAGATTATTGCTCATTCTCTAAGCCTTTGAGGTTTCCAAAACTCGATATTGAAACGCCTAAAAGATAGTAAAACTTATAAGTATTCTAAGAAATCAAACTTCTTAGTTAACTAAAAGTCTATTGTAATTTGTCTAGTTTCCCAATATTACCCAAGTTGGCGTGTACAGGGTATATCATACTTTAGTGGGATCAATAGTAACTATATTTGTAAGTTATGATACTTCATGTACTTAGTTATTTATTTCTCCTTATTATCAATTTATAGGTCTATTACTTAATTATCTTACTTATTTTATTCAGTTTCATCTTACGTCTTTAGTTACGTGTAACTTTTTTATTTTATCTTCGATATTTACAAGCTTATAGTCATTTTTCATCGTTTTCAGATATACGTTCACACAGTGATATCCATTTTAGACATTAAGACTTGTGTTTTACGATATGGATTAAATTTCTTGAAATTTTAATTGTTGAAACTTAAATATTCTTATTGTCTATATATTTTTTTTATATCTTATTTTAATACTTAATGATTTAATTAATTCTTAGATTCTTATATTAAGATGATTTTACATAATTACTATTATTATATGTACCTAAATAAGGTTAACTCAAATTAAGATATGTGTTATTGGCTTAAAGTAGGTTCAACCCATATATATATACATTTGTACATATTGTATATTTTATTATTTTAATATACTATCTTTTAATAATTTAAGTAATTATGTTGTAATATACTTTTGTACTTATATATTCTATACGTATATTATGTGTATATATACTTTTAATACACTTGTATGTATATTAGTATACTTATATATATACTTGTACTTATACCCATATATACATATGGTGGTATACGTATTTTTATATGTATTTCATATTCTTTTTATACTCTCTTAAAAATTCTTCATAAAATCCATATTTTTGCATCTTATGGGCTTAATTAGTAAGTTATATGTATGTATACTTAGTGTACTCCTTATTTTTGGTTATGTACATAAAAAATACTCTTGTATAAGAATCTTTCAACATATGTATGTGTTCTTCTACACCTATCTATATATATACCTACACTTATACTATGTATTTTACTAAAATTCACACATAAGTATCTCATATGTATCCATATGGTATATATACTCATGTATTCTACTCTTATACCCAAGTATTCCTACCCTTAGGTACATATATATAAGAATCTTATTTATCTCAACATACATGTGCATATGACATATGAATTCTAAAATTAACTTGACATATAGAACTATTTGCTAATTAAGATGGAAAACCATATAAAAACATACCTTTTGTCCTTTATATTATGTAAGGGAAGTGCTAGTATATAGTGTAGAAAAAGTTGTTGAAATATGTAGGTAAATTTTGAAAAGTGGAAGAGGATGAAAGGAAAGAGGGTGACGGTTTGGGGATGGGGAAGAAAAGGGGTTTGTTTTTGTGTATTTTGTATTTTGTAATGAAGATGAGTGGGGTCTACAATGTTCTCGTGTTGGATGGCAAAGTGGAGATAAGGAGAAGAAAAGACATGTGAAGAAAATGAAAGAATTCTTTAGAAAAGAGTAGAGAATTCTAGAGTGAAAATGACCCATGTTGACCTAGTCAACCTTTGAAACATGTTCAGTTAGTCAAATGTTGACTTAGTTAACTTTTTAAAATTACATGTAATCTAACTTTACATAATGAAGTAATTAGGGAAAATTAGGAAGAAAATTAAGAGAATAAATGATTAGTAAAAATAGGTAATGAGATCTTTCTTTAGGTATTTATATCCTATATATATCATTTGGGGGGCTACTTATGATGAAAAATATCATTTAGGATACTAATATTCACTATATGTAGTATAATCATCATTTAAGCTTTTAACTCTATATGATACTAGCCTAGCTATATAATTGGAAGATGGATGTGATCTATAATGTAATATCCTAATTCTTAAATAATTACTTTAGTATTATATGTATTTATGAATGATTAAAAGTTATCTTTGATCTTTTACTAATGATTTGGCAAAATATTAAGGGTATATTATTAATTAGGGTTTTATTGTAAGTTATGATGAATTAGTACTTTTATATCCTTAAAATTATAGTTTTAGGGTTTTTGTCACTTTTGGATAAAATCTTTAGTGTTTAGATATATTTAGGGTATAAAAGTTTTTTATGCAATTAAACCTTCAGTTATTATCTTAGGGTTTTGATAAGGTTCGAGGTCAACTTTTGCAATTATATATACTTAAGGTTTTAAGGTCTTTGTATGCGATTAGAGGTTCAATTGATAATTTAGGGTTTTTCATATTCACTTTAGGTTTTGAATTGAGATTTTAGTCGGTTTTAAATCTCACTAGTTTTATTGACTTAAGAAAATCATCTATAATTTAGGGGTTTGATTCTATACTTAGAAGGCTAGATTTGCGGGGTTTACATTACATGTCTAATTCGAAGTTCATTGGAAGCATTGCATCAAATAATCCTATAGTGAAGCATAATCCATAATGCATGAAGGGAGCAATTTTGAAGAAGATTATAAATCAGAGCATCGTATAAATAAATTATAGCATGAGAAAGCACTAGAAAGAAAGATCCATGGTGAGCTTAATCATCTAGCTTGAATCAAAAGCATGCAATACTCTTAGGGGTATAAATCGCCAGTATCAACTTCCTCTTACATCAAGGTTTACATAGCCTTCTTCTTGCTTGGCAACACCAAAATTAAGCCATGACTTTGAAAATTTTCCATCTACACCTTAACACGCAAAAGAAATGATAATAAGGGAGAGAATAACGAGGAGGAAATGTTATCTAAATACAATATATTTTGAACTATACTATGTCAAAATCTCAATAGGAGTGGTAAAAATAGGATCGATTCACAAGGTCCGCAACTAGCACCTTGCAAGATGAAGCATTCCAAAATATACCTACTTTAGCAAAATCTGCGTTTTTAAGTCTACAAAGTTGCAAGCCAACACCTTGAATCTCCTTTACATACAAAAAAATTAGGGAAAAAAAGTATATATTTTAAATTAATGAAAGGATTCCAAAAAGAAGATGCCATATCCAATAGAATTTATTAACAATATGAAAAGATAAAAAAAAAGTACTATTACCACTCTTTGAAGCACATCCACATCATATGCAGCTATTGGGATCTATGCATAACAAATTAACTTCTCATAAATTGTAAAATTACAAGAAAAAATAAAAACTGTCACAAAATGCAGATAAGATCATGAAATGAAATAAATTTAAGCTTGTAATACCATTACGAAGTGGCTTAGGTTCTATGTGCACCTATAACTCATACATTCTACATCTCTTCTCTGTCTTATATTCTCTTCTACATCCATATTATAATCACTCGGATAGAACTTAAGATTGTTTAATACAAAATAATGAATAGAAGATTGTAATCTTTATAAACATTAAAATGGAAAAGAAAACAATTGAAAATGATTTAGCTCAATTAAGGGCAATTATACCATAATTTGAGAGTAAACTTTCACCCTTACACTCCACATCCCTATAGCTGCTAAGAAACCTCTTTACACAAATTCAAAAGATATATTTTGCTCTATAATAGTTATCCATCAGTTTCCTAATTAATCGACTTGATTGAAAATGTTAGGAAAAGAAAAGAAAAAGTCCATAATATCATGATACCAAAATCTTTAGCATCTTTTAACCTAACACACCAATATAGTTCAACACCAATAGACTTGCTTTCCTATGAATTAAGATTGTAAAGGACAAATTTGTAGAAACATTTTGAATAACATAACTGAAGAATGAAGGCACCTAATGAATGAAATTTGATCCACAAATTTAGATCTAATAGATTTGCTAATGGTGAGATAGTATATAATTGTGGTTGGCACTATCTGGGGCATTATCACTAAAATAGCAACAAATTATTTGACTAAAAGCTTTTACATGCATTTTAGAGATTTAACAACAATGATGGTTAGTATACATCAACTGTACAATTTTGAGTAATGACTATATCTCATTCAAATGAACTTCATGATCAGAAGTCATTCTCACCATTTGAGTTTGGGTAATTAAAGAAAAAGAAAAACCATTTATATTAACTTGAAATTCCACAACTAAATTTGTGATTGCGATTTTACATAATAACATCACAAAGGAAGAAGAGCAATCTTTAAGTTGAATGAAAGCCATTACCACCATATGTAAGCTTCTAAAGTAAAGGTTTTATGGAGCCACAACCAAAAAACCAACTCCAATGCCTCCCAAAGGAGATAACATCGAGTCCTTGTCCAGATTCTGTAAATTTTAGCGCCAATAGAGTACTTCACATGTCTAATTCTAAGTTCATTGCTCAGCCTATGAATTTCAGTATGAACTTATTGGAACCATTACATCAAATAATCCTACAATGAATCATAATCCATAACACATGAAGAGAGAAATTTCTAAGAAGATTATAAATCAAAGTATCATATAAATAAATTTCAATATGAGAAAGCACCAGAAAGATAGATCCATAGTGAGCTCAATCATCTAACTTGAAACAAAAGCATGCAATACTATTAGAGATGTAAACTACCAGTATCATCTTCCTCTCTCATATAAGGGTTTATGTAGCCTTCTTCTAGTTTTGCAACGATAGAATCAAGCCATGACTTCAAAAAATTTCTATCTATACCTTATACCTAGAAAAAATGATAATATGAGAAAGACTAACGGGGAGAACATGATATCCAAACACAATAAATTTTAAAATATACTATGTGAAAATCTTTGTAGGAGTAGCAAAAACAAGATCAATTCACTAGAAAGGTCTATAACTAGCACCTTGAAAAATGGAGCATTGCAAAACATGCCCATTTTAGTAGCATCCATGTATTCAAGTTTATAAACTTGCAAGCAAACACCTTAAATCTCCTTGACATCTACATGTAAAAAAATTAGGGAAAAAAAAGTGTATATTTTAAATTAATCAAAGGATTCCAATAAAAGATGCCATATTCAGCTAAACTTTTTAACAATATGAAAACATAAAAAAAGTTGCGTTGCCATTCATTGAAGCACATCTACATCATATGTAAACATAGGAATCTATGTACAACAAAATAACTTCATATAAATTGTTAAATTACAATTAAAAAAAATTGTTGTAAAATGCACATTAGCTCAAGAAAATGAAATAAACTCAAGCTTGTAATACCATTATAGAGTGACCAAGATTCCACCAGTCCTCACAACCCATATATTTTCCAAGCTCCTCACCGCCCTATATTCTCTTCTATATCTATATTATGATAATTTAGATAGAACTTAGGCATATGTAATACAAAATAGTGAATGAAAGATCGTAATCTCTATAGACATTAAAATTGAAAAAATTTTTGAAAAGTATGCACAGTTTAGCTCGATTGAAAGCAATTATACCATAATTTGAGAGTAAACTTTCGACCTTGCACTCTACATCCCTATAACTGTAAAGAAACCTCTTTGCACAAATTTCAAAGATTTAGTTTGCTCAATAATAGTTACCCATGAGCTTCCTAATTAATTAAATTGATTGAAAATGTTAGGAAAAGAAAAAAAAAATCTTTTATACCAATAGACTTGCTTTCCTGTGAATTAAGATGACCAAGGATGAATTTACAAAAACATATAGAATAATGAAGTAGAAGAATGAAGAATAGCTAATGAATGGAACCTGATCTACAAATTTAGATCTACTAGATTTTCCAATGGTAAGGTAAAGTATAGAATCGTTGTTGGTACTATCATGGGGCATCATCACTAAAGTAACAGCAAATTATTGGACTAAAAGCTTTCATATGCATTCTAGAGATTTAACAACAATGATGATTTGTACACATCTTATGTACAATTTCGAGTAATGAAAATATCTCATTCAAATGAACTTCATGATTAGAAGTCCTTACTATTTGAGTTTAAATAATTCACGAAAGGAAAAACAATTTACATTAACTTAAAATCCACAATTAAATTTATGATGGTGATTTTACATAACATCATCACAAAGGAAGAAGAGCAAGGCACCATGCATCCATTCATCAAGAATACTAAATCAAGTTTTAACGTATCACTTTTTGTTGAATGAATGCCATTACCACCATATGTAGGCTTCCAAAATAAAGGTTTTATGGAGCCATAACTACAAAACCAACTCTAATCTCTCCTAAAAGAGAGAACATTGAACCGTTGTCTAAATTCGGTAAATTTTGGTGTTACCTATGAATTTTAGTGTGAACTTATTCGAACCATTGCATCAAATAATCCTGTAGTGAAGCATAATCCATAATGCATGAAGGGAGAAATTTCCAAGACAATTATAAATCAAAATATCATATAAATAAATCACAGCATAAAAAAACACCAAAAAGAAACAATCCACATTAAGCTCAATCATTTAGCTTGAACAAAAGCATGTTATACTATTAGGGGTGCAAATCACTAATATCAGCTTACTCTTTCATATCAAGGTTTACTTTGCCTTCTTCCTACTTTGCAGTGCTAGAATGAAGCCATAACTTCAAGAAATTTCTCTCTACACCTAAACACCAAAAAAAAAAAAAAATGACAATAAGAGAAAGAATAATGGAGAGAACATGATATCCAAACACAATAAATGTTGAACTATACTATGCCAAAATCTCGATAGAAGTGGCAAAGATAGGATCGATTCATAGGAAAGGTCTACAACTAGCACCTTGCAAGATGGAGCATTTCAAAACATACACACTTTAGAAGCATCTGCGTTTTCAAGTCAAGAAACTTACAAGCCAACACCTCGAATCACCATTACATCTACACACAAAAAAGTTAGGGAAGAAAAGTATATATTTCAAATTAACGAAAAGATTCCAAAAAAAAGATGCCATATCTAGTTGAATTTATTAACAACATGGAAAGATAAAAAAATTTGCGTTGCTATTATCTAAAGCACATCCACATCTTATGTGGAAATAGGGATCTATGCACAACAAATTAATTTCCTATAAATTATAAAATTACAAGAATGAAATAAACTGTTGCAAAATGCATGTAATCTTGGGAAAATGAAATAAATTTAAGCTTCTAATACCATTATAGAGTGGGTGAGGCTTTATCAGTCCTACAACCCATATATTTTGTAAGCTCCTCAACACCTTGTATTCTCTTCCATATATCTATTACAATCATTTAGACAAAACTTAGGAGTATGTGATAAAAAATAGTGAATAAAAGATCATAATTTCTATAGACATTAAAATGGAAAAAAACAACTTAAAAGTAAACACAATTCAGCTAGATTGTGAGTAGTTATACCTAACTTTCAAAGTAAACTTTCGCCCTTGCACTCTACATCCTTATAGCTACAAAAAAACCTCTTTTGCACAAATTTAAAAGAAATAGTTTGCTCTGTAATAGTTATCCATCAACTTCTTGATTCATCCACTTGATTAAAAATGTTAGGAAAAGAAAGAAAAGAAAATATCCATGACATTGTGATACCAACATCTTTAGAACCTTTGAACCTAACACATCAATTCACTTCGGCACCAATAGACTTGCTTTCCTTTGAATTAAGACTGTTAAGGACGACTTTGCAGAAATTTATAGAATAAGCTCAGCAGAAGAATGAAGTGTACCTAATGAATGTTACTTGATCCACAAATTCAAATCTACTGGATTTGCCAATGGTGAGATAAAGTATATAATCATGGTTGGTACTATTATGAGGCATTATCACTAAAATAGCAGCAAATTATTAGACTAAAGCTTTTATATACATTCTAGAGATTTAACAATAATCATGGTTAGTACACATCTTATGTGCAATTTTGAGTAACAAATATATCTCATTCGCACCACCTAACACCTCCCACCACCCAAAAATATCACCTCCTCTCAAAAAAAAAAAAAAAAAAGGAAAAAAAGTGAAAGTAAAAAACAACAATGAAACAAATTATGCAAAAACAACAATGCAACCAGAATTGGAATGTCAATCCGATTGAAAAATCCTCCAACATGATTAGTCCAAATCAATTAAGCAATGGGAACAGTGTGACCTGATAACCTACTAATATGCGATAATTACATATGAAAATTATAATATCAAAAGAGTTGTTTGCCTACTAATAATTTCTTTTCACTTAAATTTAAACAACCCTGAATGGTAAATTGCATGTCGTCTTTGCTTATTTTTGGGATCACATGACCACGAGAGCCAGCACTAAGATATTGAGAACCAGGAAAAAGTTGAATACTGAACAAACACTCCCGCGACTTGAGTGACGTCCTAACAAATAGGTCCGATTCCTGCTGCTTTAGACTGGCCCTTTATCATGTTACCATTCTATCACAAGATCTTAAATTATATGAAACAGTTGGTTGGTTTAGAGTAGTTTTCCTCTCGTGTTTCCTAATGATTAATGATTTTTGGGATCGCTATAGAGAGAACCCAATGATCTCTTTCAACTATCAAGTTTTGATTTTTTTTTTTTTTTAGCAAGAAAAAATAGGTCCTGCCCTTTCATTCATTTCCTCGTATTATATACAAGTGCTAGGCAGTTACAAGAGCAATAACCGCTGACCTATAATTTCTCCCCTTTTTAAGTCCACTATAACCGACCACTACTGCATACATGCAAAACAAAACTACCAGTACTGCACTAGAACTTGACAAATGGACAAATGCACATAACCTACAATTGACTAAGTCTACATACTGAATTAAACAATAGCAACAGGAACATTAACAAGAATTACCAAACACAACTAGCAACTTTGATGACTATGCAACACGGAGATGATGGCTTATAACATGACTTCCCCCCTCGAAAGCGCACATGTTCGCTTGTGCGATGGAATGATATCTCTAGTACATCATTTTCCTCATCCTCCCACTGCTTCATATGTCTTTTTCCCAGCATTCGGCTCATCATTCTTCAACTTCAACCAAAACAGTCTCTTACATTGCTGTCCAACAGTGAAGGACTCATCACAATTGAAACATAGCCCCTTTGCTCTTTTTTCTTCCATCTTGGCACTACTTAGTTTTCGTATGGGTCGATTGCTAGTATTGCCAGAAGTACTGCCCCTCTTGTCATTGGATGGCTCCTCCTTGATTGAAGTCCCTCGTCTTTCATAAAGGCGTGCAAGTGCCATGGCCTGGGTTAGTCTTGGGGCCTGTGCAACTCATCCTCAACGGCTATATAATCTTTAAGGCCGCTGATGAAAATGCTCATCTCATGTGCTGGTGATAGGTTTGTAATTTGTGCCGACAGTTGCTCAAAGCAATTCTGATATTGATCTACGGATCACACATTCACACTTGCTGCAGTTTAGATAATTCCCCCACTTTGTTGCTTCGTGTGGGAGGACCAAATCTCACGATACAAAGAGATTTGAATTCTTCCCATGTTAAACATGATTTTTTCCTCTGAAGCTTAACATACCAGAGACTTGGGCAGCCAATTTTCCTTGCTGCTCTTCCATGTGCACCCTGTCCTCTCTGTACTTTGCTTGGTCATCCTTCTAAGCAACCAAAAACGCCTCAAATTGTTTCTGAAGTTTTTGCATGTCCTCCATGTAACTTGGCTCTGATACCACTTTGTCACAAGATCTTAAATTATATGGAGCAGTTGGTTAGTTTAGAGTAGTTTTCCTTATGTGTTTCCTTATTATTAATGATTTTGGGCTCGTTATAGAGAGAACCCAACAATCTTTTTGAACTCTCAAGTTCTGAAATTATTATTATTATTATTTTTTTTTTTGAGTAAGAAAAAATAGGTCCTGCCCTTTCATTCATTTCCTCGTATTAAATACAAGTGCTAGACAGTCTGACCACTACTGCACGCATGCAAAACAAACTACCAGTACTGCACTAGAACTTGACACATGGACAAATGCATATAACCTACAATTGACTAAGTCTACATACTAAATTAAACAATAGCAATAGGAAAGTTAACAAGAATTACCAACACAGCTAGCAACTTTGACGACTATGCAACACGTGGATGATGGCTTATAACACATTTTGCCTCTTTTATCAGTCATTATTTAAAGAAAGAGAAAAAAAAAAGAAAAATGTTATAGGATAATATTCACACTGGGAAGCACAATTACTCAATAATCAAAAACTAAGAAAAATAAAAGAAGGGTGTAAATAGAATGAGAAACAATAAATAAAGAAAAAGGCATCTCAGAAATATTGAAATATAATTCAGCTAATACAAGTATAAGGTCACAGCCCATTCCACGAACGGTTAGGAGGTGCTTACATTTATACTCTTTATGTTTTTTTTTTTTTTTCCTCTTTTTCAACGGATTTCTTGTGACACAATGTCACTAACATTTCAGACCTATTAAAAAATTTCAATTGATTCATGGATCAAAAAATTCCATTCACAATGATGGTACAAATTTAAAAGCTGATTTTTCACAAGGCAATTTAGATATAGATTTCAAAGGATGTCATGCCTGGATTGTCCCAACCATCCTATTATCTACTCCTCCACAATAATTCCACAACATTTCCCCTATTTTCTCACCGTAATCCCTCTGCAAAGAACCATGTAATGCCAAAAGAATAAAACTGATAGTCACAACGTTTTGTAAAACCATCTTAGTATATTGCAAATATCCAATTAGTAACCAAGTTGAAAGCTATAAACTATAACTAACAATTATGGCCTCCACGTGCATGCAATAAAATGCATTCCCACAACCTTCTTTGTACATAATTTTTTACGCTACCTGATGAGGAAAGAATATTCTTAGGCATAAATCCAACAGGAAATTGGGAGATTTATCAAATCAATGTTATTCTATGCATAAAGAACCATTAAGGGGGGGAGGGGGAGGGGGGGGAGGGTTGTGGGTGGGGAGGGCATTTGCAAGTTCCTTTATACATAAGGGCCACGGCCATCAAATAAAAAATTCCAAGTTGCGTATAAGAAGTACTGAATCTCAAAATTATCCAAGACCATTATTCACTCCATCTGAGTCCCACCAATCCCCTTCCTTTACAAAATACATATATATATGTTTATGATCGTGCAGAACATGATCACCTTGGAAATGGTTAGCAATTGTCCACAAGTGAAGACGTTCCGCTTCTTCAGTTTTTCATCTAAAACATATCCTATACCTGGAAGAGCTTTAATTGGAAGTTGCTGCAAATATTCGTCCACTTGGAATATCAAACTAAAATACACCAAATATTAAAGAAAACACTGAAAAGCACAGAGAAATATGAGGTGATGTTTGCCTACCATCCAGACATGTGAGAATAACAAGGACAAAGAAGATTGAACAAGCAAACAAACTGTAATGGAACAATCACACAAGAAGAAAAACAAATTTTTATGTATTTATTATTGAAAAAATAAAAGCAGGCATCAGCAAGAACACAGCAGTAAATTGTGCCAATCAACTAACTCTAGCGATAATTTCTATATATGAGCAGATACGAGTTCACAAAATAGCACTACACCAGAATTGCACACCATAGAATATAGACAATGTAGCTTGTTTCCTCTTTCTAGCATAATTTCAGTAAATATTCGCCAAAAATATGGAACGAACAAAGGATTATAATCCACTGAAACACACAAAAAGTAGAATATAATGGAAAAAGATAACTTCTCAAGTAAAAATTCACTGAACAGATGGATGCACATAGAATGACTTGTTTCAATACCAATTACTTAATAACATTTGAAAATATCTGACAGAATAGCCTATGGTGCAGCCAACGTGCAAGTCCAAATACACGAGTGATTAAGAATATCCACTTGATAAAAGTACCTTCTCAAGGGGAATGCAGCATTGACCGTTTGGCTTAGCAGTGCGAGCAGTAGGGTAAGCCATTAGCATATTTCCAGCTATTCCAGCACTTGCAGTGCACCCTGCGGTCTCAAAAAGCTCCAGATCTTCTACTTGTGAGTCTGTTACATTTATAAATGCTTTGTGACAGCTTATAGCCTAGAGAAATGAGTTGCATAAATGAGTTGGATAACAAAAAACATCTGAAAGGCGACCACGTTTAAAAGGAATGTGCATTGCAAAGCTACCATCCATTTTCAAACCTGTACATCGTTGCAGTGCTTATGCAAAATGTCATAGAAACAATCAGGAACCTGAGAATTACAAATCTTTCCAGTTATACCCAGTAAACTCAAAGAAAGAAAGTCAAAGCAAGCTAGTTTCTCAATATTAACTTGAAAAAGTAAAGTACCAAAACACAAAATAAGCTACCTCCCCATAAGCCTCATAGTTCTATGGAAGAATGACAAGATGTGGGCACAGCGCTTTGGCACTTCTTACAAACATCCCAGCCCTAATTCCTATTTTAAATTGAATAAATAGATAACAAATAAGCAATCCAAAAAAACAGTAAGTTTTATTAGAGATCCTGTCCTATTTTACAACAACCAATACGATAGCAATGGCTATGCAACATTCTAGAGAGATGCGATGAAATATGCAGTAATATCATTAACTTTGATGACTTGAGTGTCGGTATACATTTCAACACGAAGAAGGATCTCATAAATGCAGTTAAGTCATTCCACCTAAGGAACTACTGTGATTTTCATGTGAACATTTCGAAACCAAATGTATACACTGTCTATTGTAAAAAGAAAGAACAGTATTGTAAGTGAAGGCTATGGGCTTATTTGAAAAAAGTAGAGAGTCTTTTGAAAATAACAATTCTAAAGGGTCCACACACTTATGTGAACCTGATGATAAATTAAGATCATCCTTAGCTCAATAGCAACATAATGGCTATACTATTCATCAATAGTATACGAAACAATCCTGATATTAAATTACTTGATCTTGTAGCTAACGTGCAAACTATGTATAGGTATACAGTAAGCAATAGAAAGGTTTTTGAGGCTAAGTGAAAGGATGTTGAGATGGTATACGATAACTGGGAAAAATCGTATAATAAGTTGCCGAGACTATTACATGTAATGAAGTTAAGCAAACCGAGGATACAAGTAGATTGGGGCTGAAGTAGTTCACCAAAGTAAGGTTAGTCCTAGTTTAAGTGGGTTTTCTAGACATTTGAGCCGTATGTTGAAGCCTTCAAATACTATCGACCTATTGTATGTGTCGATGGCACATTCTTATGCAAAAAGTATGAGCATAAGTTGTTGGTAGCTTGTAGCATAGATAGGGATAATTCAATTGTTCCATTGACATTTGCTCTTATTGATATAGAATCGATAGAAACTTAGGGGTGGTTCCTATGGAAGCTTAAAGTGCATGTAGTCGGCTAAAAGGGGAAAACCTTATGTCTTGTGTTTGACAAGGCATACAAGGAACCATCAGTAAGCTGGCAGCCACCATTTACAGTTTGGAGTTATTACCTGCGGCACATTACTAGTAACTTTAACATGATCCATAAAAACCAGTTATGCAAGAAACTTGTATAGTTTGCAGGTATTCAAGCACAATAGAGGAAATTCGAATTTTTTATGTAGAAGTTAGCTCAAGTTAAGGAGGACGCTCCCACATGGTTCGACAATGTTGATTTGGATAGGTAGACTCTTGCATATGATGGATGTTACCGTTTTGAAAATATG
Source organism: Lumnitzera littorea (assembly GCA_024138015.1). Lineage (NCBI taxonomy): Eukaryota > Viridiplantae > Streptophyta > Magnoliopsida > Myrtales > Combretaceae > Lumnitzera > Lumnitzera littorea. The sequence continues at coordinate 62,267,713 of JAMXBB010000007.1, read as the reverse complement.
ACATCAAACATTGTCGAGAGTTATAACTCTGTTTTGAAATCAACTTATAAATTACACGTTACTATATTAGTGAAGAAGATATTTTATAACTGTGTCAGCTATTGGGAGGAGAGGCATAAGGATGCTAAGGAAGCAATTGATTCTGGCAAGACCTACACTGATTACGCTGTAAAGATGTATGAAACTTAGAGGGGGAAAGTAAGTACACATAGAGTCATTTCATTTAGCTTATAGAATGGTATTTTCGAGGTTTTAACTGGTAATCAAATGACGACAACAGGATTGAAGGGAGGAGGAAGGACACATGCAGTTGACTTAGGGGCTATACTTACTTGGATGAGGAGTGCTCGCTTATCTCTGATGTGGTTACAGGAGCACTTTCAGAAACTTTCCCATGGGGCCAACAACGAAATGGTTCGATAGTATGCACATACGTACATACTCAGCTTGATTAGAGGATTTATATTTGCAGATAAATCCTCTAACCTTATTCACCTAATATTCTTGCCATTGCTGGAGGACTAGTAGTTGGGTAGTTTAGTTAGGGTAGTGCTTGCTTGGCATGGTTGTCTTAACAGTTGTGCTCTGCCTCGTCATTTGACACGCATGGTTAGGAGGGGTTACGATTCTACTATAGGTTTGGCTTGGGATAGATTCCTACATATTGCCCCCCTTAGTTGATATGGGTTTATTATTGATGAGGATAGGCCATTGGTGATTAGATGGAAGGTAGTATGGGATACGACTTAGCATCCAATACATGTCATAGATGCGTAACACACTAATTTTGACATATAGACGATGTAGCAGGTATGATATTAAGTTATCCTCTTCATTGTTCTTTTCTTAACCGTAAGTGATAACCATCGTTGTTTGACTATTTGTTTATTTTTATTTTCTTTTTCTTCTACCCCTTAGGTTGTTTGGGAGCCTTATATAGAGGAGTTGCTGCAGTTGCTGCCTCACTTCTGTATTGCTGGGCGATACATTTGGACTACCTAAGTTCCACTCATATGTTTCCACATCATCGAGTGGTGCTTTCCAGATCATGTTGTTTAGCAGTTTGGTAGATGTCAGTACATTCTACAAGAGGTCGACACCTTAGAGTAGCTCCACCAATTGGACCTTCGGGGTAAGACGAATGTTTATTGGATCAACATACACTCTTCCTACATCTAGGCTTAGGGACAAAGACACGGATTCCTAATACACATTCAAAGTCCTCGAGGAGTCAACGAGAGCTACTAGCCATGGTATAGACAGAACACCCGACGTTATATTACACATCATGGAGTTATCATTGGTCAATTGGTATGTATATCTAAAATCATCCACTATTTTATTTTTCACTCATTTATACTTGCTATCATATGTACCAACATTTGTTTTCTTTACTTATTTTAGGTAGACTCACTAAAGAGTGTCAAACTAGCACCTAACTATCCTACAATGCTCTGTACTGCAGATGAGGCACTTGACTTCGTTGAGCAGCACAGTGGCCTTATCTTCTACCTACAGTAAGAGAGCATACATGAGCCACCTCATATGGACCACGGTGGGGAGCAGGCACCACCTATTAACAAGGAGATGCTAGCTCCTCATGCACTACCTAAGGGTAAAGCTAAAGTTTGAGGAGGCAGGGCTTAAGGGGTATGTTGTCGAGCAAACCTTAGTGATAATATCTCACCACATGCCAACATTCCATAGACCTAAGGCATATCAGTAGGGGATACGACATATACCCTGGGTTAAGTGTTGCCTCCACTTCGAGAGCCGAATCCAGCTCTAAGGCTAGATCTAGCTCATACATGACACTTGAGTTCCAACAACATCTTGATCTTGCGACTCCACCAGCTCCTCAAAAGCGACATTACACCCTCATACAATCATCCATGATTGAAGACATCACTCAACTGCATTCGGGTCATCCAGCCAACCCAATTCCTCCTAAGGAACTTGTACTCGATGATCCACCACCTGAGCTTTACTTAGACACACGATAGACGGGGGCGTTCACTTTTTTCCTATACCGTGAGGACCTTTACACGGTGTAGGTGTCAATAAATATGTTTAGTCTATTGTTTTTGTTTTCTTCTTTATCTTTCCATTGTATTGATGTTGTCATTGATTGATTACAAATTTTGTATATATATTGATTATTCAAAATACAATTCACTTTTCATCAAATATTGCAATTCAATGCATTGTTTATTTATCATAATTTTATAATTTGCAATTATTTTTTCTTCTATTCGACTCGTATGGTCATTAGATGATCATCCTATATACTTATTTCTTCCCCACTTGCTATATTTGTTGAGGCATTCCACCAATTGTGATTTTATGTAATTTATTACTATATCAAACTTTTCATTCAGTTTATAAGTTAATGGTTGAAAGAACGTTACTTTATCGTCTTAGCTGGGGGGAAATTAGTAGGTTAAATGGAAATTTAACTGAAGGTGCATATACTTGATGCGCTTTCAGTTCAAATTGTGATACTGAAGGCATATCAATTATATGCGCCTTCAGTGTAAATATTTATATTGAAAGTGCATACACTTAATGCACCTTCAATTCAATTTCTACTAAAGTAGCCTACCGAAAGCGCATTAATTGCATGTGCCTTTAGTATAAAAAACATAAGTAATTGAACGTGTATTTGCTTGATGCGCCTTTAGTATATCATAATTGTATTTTTTTTTTAAATTAGCCCTTTTCCATAATATTTTTCGGAAAAGAACATGTATTCGTATATAATTTTAAAAACCCCATGAAATATAAGTTTCTCCAAACTTTTATCACTATGTGAAGATGTTAAAGCATCTACATCAAACTGGTCCACAAGCTTTCTATTCTTCTCTACCATGTAACTGCATTTAAAATTTTCACCTACCTCCCTAGATAAATTACATGTAGATAATATACCCAAAAACCAATAAATCACAATTTTAAAAATAAGTAATAATATAAAAATTTATCTAAATGTCTTTATGTCATAGGTCATGCTTTTCAATAGTATGTTTTCAATCTGTTCTAACATCTAGATTCTAAAAATGAAAATGTAAAATTGATTACAAGAGAAGGCTGAAACAAGAAAATGAGACTTCTCATAGAGATTAGAGAACATTGTTCCCTAACATTTAACTCTATTACTTTAATTGTCAAATACCAATCAATTGATGATCGGCCAACATACCACCTGGTACAATCATGTCACCACCAACCAGTAGCTAACACCATTACCTTTAGACAATGAAGGACTAATTAAATATTAATAATTAAAAAAAAATAGATACTCTAATTCTTGGAAAAGCTCTTCAAGAAAATAGAATATTTCCAAACAAAAATGAACCTTTATTGATCATAATGTCTTGAACCAAGAAGTCCCTACTTTATAACAAGTCAATTGAAGGTACAAGATATAGAGACATATAACTCAATTTTTCGGTAAGTACATATAAGTTAGTATTCATAACCATTTGACAGCATCATAAGTGTACATAGGTAAACTTCAATGTTCTATCAATCAAGTTCTCCATATCCATAACTTATCCTTTCACTTTTAAGGGGAAAAAAATCCAACAAAATGACATATTGTCCATGGTGTTTATTAGGAAGTATTTATGTTCCGTAGTATCCATGATAATTCCACCAACCTTATGATGATCAATTAGAACCGTCATCATTTTTTCCTATTTTTAGGCAGTAAATTCTTTCCCACCTTTCTCCATCAAGCTATTCCCTCTCGTCCACTATTATCCACTTGCTCTCACCATGCACCACCACATACAATTATGTCACTAACACTACAGTCCATCATCACTAACTTACTTAAGACATCAAATATAAATTCTCGTGTAAAGATTTTAATTGATTATTCTCCAAAAAGACAAACCTTTATGCCAACTCAACTCTGTTTGCCATTGAGACATAAGTAATAAATTTTTTCAATCTTTCTTCCAAAATTCAATTGATTTCATCGAGAAAATAATATCATTATGTTATTAGAGGAAAAATTATTAGGCTCCGAGCCTAAAGTCACACATGTAATACATGATACATTCTACAACTTGACTCTTAGTGAATATTAATCTATACACGCATACCGGATTAAGAGAGAGAGAGAGAGAGAAGTTTGACAAGTCAAAATAGGAGAAAGGAGAATTGCAAAAGGAAGAGCAAGAAAAGGAAGAGAGACTTGGAGCCCCAAGCCATGCCAAAGGTTTTCCAGTCGGATTCTCTTCTTTTTGTTGTTGGAGTTGTTGCTTGAATTATGACTTCACTTCACGATGATTTATCACTAGACTTCGCAAAGTACCAAACTCAAATACAAGCACTTTTCCGAAAAATATTAAAAAAAAAGCCACTTTAAAAAAAAAAATACCAATATGATATTCACATGCGCCTTTACTTAGTTATGTTTTTCCAACTGAAAGCGTATACACTTAATTCTCTACAATTGAAAGCGTATGCACTGCATGCGCCTTCAATATAATTCTCTATATACTACCTATATAAACCCCAATTCATGCGGCCAAACTCTATTCTTACCTATATGAATTTCTAAAATTTCTAAAACACATAAAAAAAAAAAAACATGAGCAAACCCATAGTTAAAGTACCAAACCATTTTTTAACGCTAGTATACATCTAAAACAGATAATAATTCATAACTTGTAGGCACGATTTTTTTTTTTAATCTTAGTAGTAATCAACATTATGCAAAATTTTTTTATAGAAAAAAAATTGTTACTTAATTACGTATATTTCGTAATCATAGATGTACCGTAAGTTGTGTAAATTATTGATATTTTATGAAAATTTATTATATGTTATCTAAATTAAGGCATTTTTTGTGATACAACAGATAAGTTACATGAATACGAGTATGAAAAATCTTGAAATGTAGGTAGAAATTGTTGTGTATATATATTTTTTTGGCATTTGTATTGTGTTGGGTCAAATTAATAAGTTAAAGTTAGGTAGTACATGATACAGCTTAACAAGATGACTAATTGCATTTTATAAACTTGTCACTCGGTGTATAGATAAAGTTATTAATGTCATTTAAATATTCGGTTCATCGTGGCATTACTAAGGTGGAAATGGTAAATTATATGAAAGTTATTGTGTATACGAATGGAAATATTGTGGTAAGTAGATAGGGGTCGAAGTATGACAGGGAGCCTGTTTAGAAGTTAAAGATTAGGAAGGATTTAAACTTCTCTCATTTTAGTCGAAAAATTTTTGGATGCGCCAGAGTTGACCTAAGTGGTGTTGAACTCATATACGAGCATCCTTTTTTCCATGATGCTAGAGTTGTTTACAAGTTGATGGCTATTAAAGATGATGAGGATGTTGAGACTTTCATTGAAATGGCGAAGTCTTTTGGGAAATGGAATATTCAGGAAGTATATATAAGGTACATTAGGAAATTGAGTGCCCAAGACGAGCATGAAATATATGAGCCAGACAATCCAACCCTTTTAGATCTTAATGTGTATTCAATAATAACTAGTGCAAACCAAACAAACATAGATCAGTCCAATGAACCGTACATGAATTTCTCTGAGTACGAGCATGTGAATATCATAAAAGAGCAGCTTGCAAAGCATTGGCTCCCATTATTGAACACAAAGAGTCTTATGATTCGTATATAGAGAGAATGCACATGGATAAATATCAATGATGATGGAGAGGATGAAGATGATGGGGATGGTGATGAGGATGATGTTGGCATCAAAGACGACTACGTTGAGGATTTCGGAGACGCTTAAGTGAGACCATATGTTGTTGGGAGCAATATGCCGATCCAGCCATTTTGCAAAAACGACCTGAGTAAGCCCATCGTCGTACTGGTGAAGTATTGTCCAACAGGCAATTTTGGGACTTTCTGACAATAAATGAATTGGTTGATAAGCTAGTGAGAGATCCTACCCTATTTTACAATAGCTGATACGATGGTAGCGGCTATGCAACATTTGAGAGAAATGTTAATGAAATGTGCAGCAACATTAGCAGTTCTGATGAATTAAGTGTTGGTATGCATTTCAACACAAAGAAAGATCTCATAGATGTAGTGAAGTCGTTTCACTTAAGGAACCAATGTGATTTTCATGTGGATATTTCAAAACTAACTATATATGCAGTCTATTGTAACAAGAGAAAACAAGGTTATAAGTGGAGGCTACGGGCTTGTTTGAAGAAAGTAGAGGTCTTTTTAAAATAACAATTCTAAAGGGTTCGTACACTTGTGTGAACTCGATAATGAACTAGGATCATTCTAAACTCGACAACAACATAATAGCTAGGCTACTCATCAATAGTGTACGGAACAATTCTGATGTTAAGATACATAATCTTACAGCTAACATGCAAACTATGTACGGATACACAGTAAGCAATAGAAGGGTTTTCGAGGGCATGCGAAAGGCTGTTAAGATGGTAAACGGTAATTGGGAGAAGTTGTATAATCAGTTACCAAGACTATTAAATGCAATGAAGTTGAGCAATTCAGGGATACAAGTGGATTGGGGTTGAAGTAGTTCGCCAAAGTAAGGTCAGTCCCAGTTTAAGGGGGTTTTCTAAACATTTAAGTCGTGTGTGAAGCCTTCAAATATTGTCAACTCATTATATGTATCGATAGCACATTCTTATGCAGAAAGGATGGGCATAAGTTGTTGATATCTTGTAACATGGATGGGGACAGTTCAATAGTTCCATTGGCATTTGCTCTTATTGACATAGAATCGATAAAAACCTAGGGGTGGTTCCTATGGAAGCTTAAAGTGCATGTAGTCGATTAGAAGGGGGAAACCTTATGTCTTATATCCGATAGGGCATCTAGTATTGATTTCTCATACAAGAAACTATTAGTAGGTTGGCAACTACCATTTGTAATTTGGAGATACTGTCTGTGACATGTTGTTAGTAACTTCAACATGATCTACAAAAACCAATTATGCAAGAAAATTATATGGTTTGCAGGTGTTCAGGCACAAGAAGGGAAATTCAAAATCTTTCATGGAGAAGTTGGCACAGGCTAAGGAGGATGCTCCCACATGGTTCGACAATGTTGATTTAAACATATGGACTCTTGCATTTGCTGGATGTTACCATTTTGGATACATGACATCAAACATTGGCAAGAGTTACAACTCTATTTTGAAATCAATGCGTAGATTACCCGTCACTATATTAGTGAAGAAGATATTTTACAATTGTGTCACCTATTGTGAGGAGAGGCATAAGGATGCCAAGGAAGCAATCAATTTTGGTAAGATCTATATTGATTATACTCTAAAGATGTATGAAACTTGGAGGGGTCAACAAGTGTATATAAAGTCATTTCATTTAGCTTCCAGAATGGTCTTTTCGAGGTTTTAACTAGCAATTAAATGATGAGAATAGGATTAAAGGGAAGAGGAAGGACACATAAAGTTGATTTCAGGGGTCGTACATACAGTTGTCAAAAGTGGCAAATATATAGGATCCCTTGTTCCCATGCATGTGCTATTGTAGCGAACATGAGGGTGGACAGTAAATTAGTAATAGGGCCATGGTATAAATGGACAAATCAAGTAGATTGTTACCAAACTCATTTCAACCCGATTGGTGATAAGCTGAATGAGCCCTAAGTTATCTTCCCTTATCTCCACCTGAACATTGACTTACTACGAAAGAAAGTAAACCTAGACATAAGCAATATCATATGGAGATGGACATTTGAGAGCGGTCCGACAAAACTAGATGCAACACATGTGAGCAAGAAGAACATAACAAGAGGAGGTGTTTGGAGATTAATAGGGCTAGTATATATTCCCTTTCTATCTAGGCATTACATTATAATACATGCATAAGTATAATGAGATGTACCTTTTTTTTTTTTATTTTGTCTACTAAACATGTTTGCATGTGTTCACAAGATAGATGAAGCTAGGACCTATTGATCCACACATACTTATGAGGTAGGCTAATCACCGTTCACTGGCTATCTAGGAGGGCAAGATGAGTAATGTCATTATCATTTACAATTAAGTCTTTTATTAAAGATGTGTTACTTGCTAACTTCATTGAATGTTTGTGTAAGAGGCTACCTATGCACTACGAGTGCGATGCAATGAGATGTCATTATGTAAGGATAAGCGAGGTATTCTTATACATCCTAGGGTTGAGCCTTACATACATGAGGTTAGGTTTTAGGGAGTTGCACAACTTCCATTTATTATATTGGATTGGCATCTAATTATTACACTTGTCGAGAGATGGAGGCCCAAGACATACATGTTCCACTTACCCACTAGAGAGGCAACCATTATACTATAAGATGTTGGGGTCTAGCTTAGACTTCCAATTAAGGGGTTTACAATAGCAGGTTGAATAGAGACGGACAATGAGGAAAGCTAAGTTGATGTAAGGGAGAGACTACTAGATGTGAGGCCTGCTCGGATGGGAGGTGCTCATTTATCTCAACATGGTTGTGGGAGCACTTCTGAGTACTTTCCTGTAAGGTAGATGACGAGACGGTCTGACAGTACATACATGTGTACATATTCAGCCTGATAGGAGGATTCATATTTGCAAATAAATCCTCCAATTTTATTCACCTCATGTTCTAGCCATTGTTGAAGAACTTCTGGATAGCTGGGCAGTTTAGTTGGGGCAACGCTTGCTTGGCATAGTTATATCGACAGCTGTGCTCTACCTCAGCATTCGAGGCACAAGAGCTTGGAGGGGTCGTGATTCTACTTTAGGTTTAGGCTTGGAATAGATTCTCACATGTCATACCCCCCAGTCAATATGGGTTTGTTATCAACAAGGATAGGCCATTGGTAGTTAGAGAGAGGGTAGTGTGGGATACAACTCAGCATCTGATGCACGTAATAGATGCTATCACATAGCGTTTGCATATAGATAACACAGCAGGTATGAAATGATAAGTTATCCTCTTTGTTGTACTTTTTGTCTGTCGTAAGTGATAACCTTCGTTGTTTCATTGATTATTTTTTATTTTTTATTTTTTGTACCCATTAGGTTGTTTGGGAGTATTATACGAAAGAGTTGCTATAGTTATTACCTCACTTCTACATTAACAAGCGACACATTTGGACTGCCTAGGTACCACTCATATGTTTCCACATCATTGAGTGGTGCTTTCTAAACTATGTCATTTGGTAGTTTGGTAGATACCAGTACTCCCTACAGGAGGTCGATACCTCTAAACAGCTCCACTAGCTAGACTTCCGGGGTAGGACGAATGTTGACTAGATCAATATACACTCTTCTTATATCCAGGCTTAGGGATAGAGACATGGATTCTTGGTACACATCTAAGGTCCTCAAAGAGTTGATGAGACTTACTAGCCGTGGTATAAAGAAATCACCCGATGTTACATTATACACCACGATGCTATCATCGATAGATTGGTAAGTACATCTAAAATCATCTATTTGTTTTTTGCACTTGTATATACTTACTATCACATATATTAGCAACTATCTTTCTATTTATTTTAGGTAGACTCGTTTAGGAGTATGAAACTAGCACCTAACTATCCTACAACATAGGGTATTGTAGATGGGGCACTTCATTTCATTGAGCAATACAATGACTTCATCCTCTACCCATAGTAGGAGAGCATACATGAGCCACCCCATGTAGACCATGGTAAGGAGTAAGGACCACTTGTTGACAAAGATGTGTTAGCTCCTCTTGCACCCCTAAGAGCAGAGCTAGAGTTCGAAGAGGTAAGCCTCGAACGGGATGTTGTCAAGTAGACCTCGATAACAATATCTCACCACATGGGCATCATTTTATTGACCTAGGGCATATCAGTGGAGGATATAGTACATACCCTAGGTCAGGTGTTGCCTTCTCCTCAAGAGTTGAATCTAGCTTCAGGGTTGGATTTAGCTGTTACATGACTATTGAGTTCCAGCAACATCTTGATCTTGCAACTCTACTAGTACCTCAAAAGCAATGTTCCATCTCCTACACAGTCGTCAATGGGTGAGGGCATCACTAAGTTGCATCCGGCCCCTCTAGTCGACCTAGGTCCTAATAGGGAACTTGATTTCGACGATCCACTACATCAACCTACGCAGTCACAAGATAGATGGGGTCATTCACTTTTTTCCCGTACCATGAGGACCTTCACACAACGTAAGCACACAACATAAGCCCCAATAGATATGTTTTGTCTGTTCTTTTGTTTCATCCTTTTTTTACCATTTTATTAATGTTAACATTGAGTCATGACAAATTTTATATATATACTAATTATTTGAAATATAATTTACTTTTCATTAGAGATTACAATTCAATGCATTGTTTATTTACCCTAATATTACAATTTGCAATTATATTTTCTTATAATTGACTCGTATGGTCATTAAATGGTCATCCCATACGTCGATTTCTTCCTCGCTTGCTATCTTTGTTAAAATATTCCACCAATTGTAATTTTATATAATCGATTACTGTATCAAACTTTTCATTCAATTTGTAGTTTATGATTGAAAGAACATTACTAAATTGTGTGGGATTAGGGGAAATCGGGAAATTACTGCATTTAATAACAATTATTTTTAATTATAAATTATGATTGAAAATTTTACATTAAAGATGCAAGTACTAGATGCGCCTTTAGTGTAAATATTTACACTGAAGGTGCATCTAGTACATGCGTCTTCAATTGAACTCCTAACTTGATGGGCTATTGGAGGCACATTTAGTATATGCCCCTTCAGTTGAACTCCTAACTTGATAGGATACTGAAGGCGCATTTACTAGATGTACCTTTAGTGTAAAAACTAACCACAATTGAAGATGTATGCAATGATATTGATATTTTTTTTCAAAAGGGACCCTTTTCGGTAATATTTTTCGGAAAAGGGTCTGTATTCATATAAGACTCGTCAAACTCATGTTTTAGTGGCATGTAATTTGATTCTCTAAGGAGAGAAAGGAAGTTTTGGGTTTCCATGTGATTTAAATGAAACTGCAAATCTCGGTCGTTATATATAAAACTATAAGGGCATTCCGATAGAGCCATTGAACTATGCAAACTTATGTGTGATGAAGATATTGATTTTGTTTTAGTGTCTCATTTTTTTTTTCTTTTGTTACTCTAGCTCGATTTTTTTATCTTATGATAAATATAATTTTATGATAACATTTCTTGAGATATTGTTTGAAATTATACAATCTTATTATGTATGTTAATATAAAATATGTAATATATACATTGATGATTATACCTTTTACAAATACATGAAAAAATTACACAAGCCATTGGATAACTTATTGCAAAAAAATTATATTATAAAAATACAATAAAGAAGTGAGACTCATAACTATGTTCAAAGGATCACATGATTTCTTTTGCTAATGTGTTAACAACTAAAGAGCTCACCTCTTATTTACAAGCTACCTAAGATGAGTTGTGGGTTGAAGCAAGAAATAAAGAGTTGAAGGCTCCTGAGCATAATCACACAAAGGATTTAACTACTTTGCCTTAAGGCAAACATGCTACTAGATATCAATGGGTTTACATAATTAAATATAGGGCTGATGGTAGTGTAGAACGTTATAAAGCTCGATTGGTTGCAAAAGGATATACTCAAATTGAATGAGAGGATTACCACAATACTTTTTCTCCTATTGTACTATTCATATTTTGTTGGCCATAGTTGCCATTCACCATTGGCCTCTTCATCAAGTGAACATTACCAATGCCTTTCTCCATAGGTTCCCTGATGAAGAGATTTTTATGACTCCACCTCCTGGTTATGTGAAATCTAAACTAGGTTAAGTGTGTCGACTTAAGAGTTCTTTATATGGGCTTAAACAAGTTTCTCGCCAATGGAACTTGGAAATTTCAAGATTCCTTCTTAAACAAGGATTTACTTAATCACAACATGATTATTCCTTGTTTATGAGGACAATAGATGATGGTTTTCCTATGGTTTTATTGTATGTCAATGACATGATAATAACTAGAACAAATGAGTCTTCTATTCAATATCTTAAAACTCAGTTGCATGAAACCTTTATTATTAAAGACTTAGGACTTATACGTTTCGTTTTAGGAATAAAAATCTTTGGCAATACTGTTGGTATATTTTTGAATTAGAGAAAGTTCATTACTGACATTCTTGTTGATACTAGTCTTACAATAGCTAAGCCATTGCAATGTCCTTTTCTTTCTAGTATGAAACTTTCTTCTTCTACAGGAGCTTCCCTTAATAATCCTTCCTTTTATCACAGCATTTACCTCACACTAACTAGACTTAACATCTCCTTTGCCGTGCATCACTCAACTAATTCCTTTAGTCTCCTTGTGTTGGTCATTTGAAGGTTGCTTTCCATGTTCTTTGTTATCTTAAAGGATCTATTAATGAAGGGCTCTTTTACTCTACTTCTAGTACTTTTGATTTACAAAGGTTTTCTTATTCTAATCGGGGTACTTACCTGATTGATCGCAAAAATGTTAGTGGCTATTGTGTCTTGCTTAGATCTTCTTTGATTTTGTGGAAAACAAAAAAATAAAAAAAAAGTAAAATACGATTTCTACTTCTTCTACAGAAGTAGAATACCACAATATGGTTATTGCCACCAAGGAATTCTTTTGCATTTCTTATATTTTGGATTATCTCAAGGTACCTTTGACCCTTCCTATTTGACTTTTTTGTGATAATAAAACTGCTCAACTACTCGCTAATCATTCGTGCTTTCATGATCTTACAAAACATATCGCTATTGATGTTCATTTTACCCAAGACCAAGTGGCTAAAGGCTTTCTTCAAACAGTGCATATTACTTCCAAGATGCAACTTGCTAATTTTTTGGACTAAACCTGTGTTGGAAACATAGCTCAACTATAGTAAGTCCAAGGTGAGTCTTTGTGAAGCTCTACCCTGAGAGGGGTAGGTGTGTGAAGTAGTATGGAAGTTGTATAGAGCTTTAGTTGGTATCTGTTGATAGGTATTTTTGGATAATTATTCTATGAGCTTATATTAGTCAGTCCAATATCTAAGCCCAATCCATTGACTCAGTTCAAGAACAACCTCCATTGATTCACTAGAAATACTAAATAAGACCCCTATGTAAGGGCCCCTCTCTTCTTTATTCTCGTTCATATAACCATTCAACATTTTTACTCTTATCACAAGAGGGTTAACTTAGAAGCCGTTTCTTGTTTTACAAGTGTTTGCACACCAAGACGAAAATTGAAAATCAACAATCAACAATTGGCGCCGTCTGTGGAAATCAAAACAAATTGAATGATTCTTTGAAAAGATGCAAAAGGATATTTGTTTCATGAGTTTTTCTAAATCTGGTTTGTTGAATTCGATTTTCTCCACTTCTTCCATAAATCTTGATAACATAATCATAGTTTGTTGTTATATTTTGGAGACTCCAATTCCTCCATGCTTCTTGCTTTTAAGCCACGACATTGATGTTTCCTTTTCATGCTTTTTGGCATTCGATGGTGATTTAAATTGTTGGTTTCTCTGAATATACACTTACATTTTCCTTGACATCTGTTTGTACAATGAAAGTTGAGAAATTTTCCCTCGTTAACCATTATGCCATCAAACATTAGTGGATTTGTAATCTAAAATGTGATAACTGCCTCGTTTAACCGCCATCGCATTATCTGTTGAAAGGATTTGCCATCAGGACGTTGAAATGACTTTTTTAACCGTCATTTATCTGGCATTTGATGTGTCGTAATAAGCCATCTAACCAATTGGTAACACGATGATGCTGCGGTTTTTAAGAATATTCGATAAGGTTTGTTCTTCAAACAGGAACTTCATGATTTTCTCTCGAGCCACATTTTACAATTTCCCTTCGACAATTTTTATCCTCAAACGCCTCGCTGGATGATAAAAGAAAGATGATGCTCTATGCTCGAGAGATCATATGAAGAAAGATGTTATAGAGCTGAGCAACTCTGGCAACCGAATTTTATCCTACTATTGCAGGTGTGGATAGCTTGGCACATATATTCATAGTGAATATGAATGCTTTTCTATCCATGTGGATGTACAAGACAATCGCGGAACAGCTTCATAGATTTTCGAATGCACTAATTGTTGCCAAAGCTTTAGTCTCCTTAGCATTGAACAACTCAATTCGAAAGATTTGCCGAGTTGCTAAGATCAATATTGATGCCGAGATATATCAATTGGCCAGCAACAATGGCTGAGAAGCCATATATTCCTCCGAGATATTATTAAGCTCCATGCTCCGATTTGCAGTTGGTAACCGAAACTTGATTTACATGCCGTATACACTTCAAACTAAGCTATCAATTCAGTATCTGAGCTATGGTTTAGCGTGAATTTGAGCAAAAATTCATTTGCTCGTCCTGAGTACCATATATGATTTAATATAAGGCCGATGCAACAGTCCGAGTGGAGCTCTACTTGTTGATAGTCAGTTTTCGTTCAACTTACACTTATCCTTTCGTCGGCCGAGACGCTAGGTGATCGACTCTCTCGGCATTCACACTCTGCAGAAGACACACGGCACTTATGCCGAGTACAAAAAATACTCCTGGTTTGAATTCAAATTTATGGCGCAAACAGCTATCATAAGCATAGTTATATTTTACAACCGCTTGTTATCCCTATATATTAAGGGAAATGTCAAGTCAAGAGGTCTCCACGTGTCTTAACAGTTACCCCAACAACTACCTTAGACACAACAATAGTCTATAAATACCAGAAATAAACTCTATAGGAGCTTTCTAACACTTCTTATTCACGTACTTACTATACTGAATCACCATTTTAATTTAAGCATCCGTGTAGCTGCACCGGACCAGCCCCACCAAACTAGCCTTGGTACTAAGTATTTTACTCTCTTTTGCAGGACTATTTCCTCACCCTTAAAATTCTCCAACAGCATTTGGCACTGTTTATTTTTCTCTAAACATGACTACTTGGCTAGAACTAAGATGACATGAAGTGCAGGTATAAGTACTTCCTCCCAACACCCTAAATGAGGGAGTCGACATGCTGATGAATAACGATTGGCTCGACTCGAGAAACTTTGTCTTGATTTAGCTAAAGACAATTTTCAGGTTAAACAAAAAACACGAATAAATCCTTGACCTTCTCCATAAAAGTTTTCACCCAAATCAAGAAAAAGAGCATGTTGATGATGATGCCAACAATACCGATGATTCCATTTATTCACCTAAATTGCCTAAAAAGCAAGCTAAGGTTCTAGCGCAACCCAAGGCTCCTATTTTCAAAAAGATTTATAAGGGCAAGCAACCGCAGCATGTGCATCATGTGGGACCCTTGCATGTTAGTACCCTCGTTTCAGTGACCAAATAGTTCCAAATCAAGAAAAGTCCTTTTGTCCTAAAGATTTTGGAAGGAATAATACCTAGGCACATTAAGCTGCCTTAATTTGAAACACATGATGGGACGAAGGATCCCAAAGACCACTTGAAGTACTACTGAGCACTAGCCAAGTTGCATGGTTTAAGCGATACAATAGCCTGTCAAGCCTTTCTCTTAACCTTAAGGAATGTAGCTAGCATATGGTTCAAACATCTGAAGCCAAATACCATTTCATGTTTCGATGAATTAGCAAGAGTGTTTCTTCAATACTTACTTGCTAACAAACATCCTGTTAAAAATTCTTTAATCTTGAACACCATCAAACAAAGGTTAGATGAGTCAATCAAGGACTATTTGGCCAGATTTATGGCCGAAATGGTCCAAATCCTAAAACTGGATATGAGTGTGGCCCTCAACGCCGTAATCGATAGAGTTAAGCCTCTGGAGACTTTTTCAAGTTTCTCGTAAAGAACAAGCCAGAAAATTTTGCTAAGTTTAAGGCTAGAGCCACCTCATACATCCGATAAGAAGATAACATAAAGGCACGATGAGAGGCTAATCAAAGCAGAGGAGATGAAAAGAAAGACAAATGGAAAAATGCTAAGGATAGACTTGGCATGGACAACGACAACAGTTCAGACGCCGAGAGGAAGAGACCGAGGATCCCGACATTCTCATCCTATATGCCTGTCAACCGTCCAATCTTGGATATTTTGATGGAGGTCCATAAGAAGAGAGGTGTAAACCCCTAAAATTATCAACCTAGTTTTTGTTATAGACTCGACTATGTTAGATAATTTAGGAGTCGACAAGGCTAATGAAAGTTAAAACCCTAAAAGAATTACTCAATCGCGTAAAGAATTTTTCTACCCTAAATGTTTCTAAATGCTAAAGATTTTATTCAAAAGTGATAGAAACCCTAAAAATGATTATTTTAAAGACACATGTGCACTAATCCAACATGATATACCCTAAAACCCTAATTGATAATATAATGCCCATCTTTTGTACAATTCACTAGTAAAGGGTTAGAGATGACCCTCATTCATACTTATATGCTTTGAATCCTTAGGTAATCCATTAGAAATTAAGATAATGAGTCATAGATTATATTGACTTCTTAAGTAAGCGATTAAGATAGTTTCACTTAGAGTTAGAGTAATAGTTGAGGATTAGGTTATATGTAGTGAACTTTAATACTCAAATTAGTACTTTTTGCATTTGTTATTCAAAGTAGTTTATCAAATGAGATATATAAGCTATGAAGACCTAAAGTAAGATCTCATCAACAATGTTTACTAATCAATTCATCAAATACCTCATTTCCCCTCATTTCCTTCATTTTTCCTCTAATTTTCCTTAATTACTACATTATGTACACAAAATTAAACATACTTAAGGAATGTTGACTAAGGTAATGCATGTTGACCAAAGTCAAAGGGTTGACCAAGTCAACACATGTTGACTAAAGTCAACATTTTGAAAAGTCAAAAGTCTTAAGAGATAAGGAAAATATCTTAGTAACTTAATGATGATTTTCTTTTCTTTTCCTTTTGATTTTTCTTTTCTCTTCTTTGCAATTGTTGCCGTCCACAATTTTGCTCCTTAGGCCCCACCATTTGTTGTCTTCCATAATTGAAACAAAACAAAAGAAACAAAAGAAAAACCTCCCTTTCATGCCGTGAACTCCCTCTCCTCTTTCACTTTCATTCCTTTCCCTTTTGTCTCCTTAAACTTCAACAAAATTAAAGGTATGTTCTTAAGTTGTTTTATGTTACTTTATGTTATTCATTAGTTAGTTAATTAGGTAGATTAGGTAGATTAGGTAAGTAGT
Source organism: Lumnitzera littorea (assembly GCA_024138015.1). Taxonomy (NCBI): domain Eukaryota; kingdom Viridiplantae; phylum Streptophyta; class Magnoliopsida; order Myrtales; family Combretaceae; genus Lumnitzera; species Lumnitzera littorea. Next base: position 62,250,513 of record JAMXBB010000007.1, on the reverse strand, counting down.
TAGGTGTTTAGTGAAGTCTTGAAGAAGAGGAAACAAAGTTTCCATCTTTAAGTATAGAAAGTGAAGAATCATGAAGGAAATGGAAGAAAGACATGTGTATGTATTCTTAGATATGTGTACATAAAGAAATACCAAAGGAATACAAGTATGTGAACCTTTATACATAAGTATGTATCATGTACATAACCTAACTTAAGACCATATCTAACTATATATGTGTATACTATACTAAATACATACATAGAAATACAAAAGGATGGAATTGAGAGGAATTTTCTTAAGGAAAAATTTGGCATACGAATTTTTAGTATAGAAATACGTATCCAACCGTATAGGTATATGAGTAGGTATACATGTATAAATACGGTATAAGTATATGTAGATGTATAAGTATATGTATGTATAAGACATATGTACATAAGTATAAGTATAAGGCATATGTATATAAGTAAGGGACAAATGTACATAAGACATGTACATATGACATAAGTATAAGGTAATGCTTATGTAATCAAATGATGACATAAAGAAAAGATGATATAAGCATATAATGACATAAAGAAAAGATGATGTAAGCAATGACATAAGCATAAGTTTAGAAAATGAGAAAAATAAAAAAATGTAGGTAATTAGGTACTAAAATTAGTAAATCCTAATACACCTTGTAAACTAGATTATACCTAAATCAGTACATGAATTAGTAATGACAAAGTAAATCCCTTAATTATAAGAATTTAAGGAATAAAGGTTATAAATATAAGTAATAGCAATACTTAAGTATTATAGCTAAAAATTTCTATAAATTAGTTCATAATATAAAATAGGGGTTTTAACATCCAAAACAAACATTACCGTATGAATATACGTCCGAAAACGATGAAAAACGACTATAAATTTATAAATATCAGAAATAAAACGAAAAAGTTATATACGATTAATAATAAAGTCTAACCGGGTAAAAGTTGATAATAGTCTAAGTAGATTAGGTAATTAAATGTTTAGAAGTATTAGTTAAATTAGTTACTTACTAGTCTTATCAAATCGTAATGATCAGGTGACTCTGAGGAGCGTGAGGACCTCCCGATCGACTACTACGATTAGAACGAATCACTATGGCCGAGTGAGTATTTACCCAATGATTCCATGCTTGTTTTGTGATTGTAGATAGTGGACTTAAATACTATTGTTAATTGACTATTGTGTGGGGTTTGGGAAAAATGCCTGTGTATGTTGGTATTTTTTGAATTGTGAACTTATCTTAAATATTGATAATGCTATGTTTGTTGCATGGTAGTATAGAAAATGATTGTGCATAATTGGATGGTCATAGCATAATTTGAACCTAATTATACTTGGCCTATAAAAAGAAATTGAGACATGCATAACATAGATACTATTTCGACCGTCACATCACACGGAGGTAAAGAGAGGCCATTCGGGGGTTGATATTATTCATTTATTTGGTTCTATACAGTGCACTCGTACAAAATGACCTTACCTTGGCCCGCGGGAATATTAGGCGTTGGAGGCGCCAACCGCCTGGCTAAGGGTCGAGTCTAGAGGCCTCCGTTTAGGGGTGAGTGTGGACTGCGGGGGCCCACTCACAATTATACTAGAACTTGGGTTTTCTAAAAATAAAAGAATTATTTGATATAAGTACGGAACGTGGGGTTCCGTAGTAAAGTAAGTTCTAGTACAATACCTGGATCTGATTGGTGCCGTGTATACTCCAACCCTGACTTCAGAGGGTATTAAATCTGAGTTACGTATATGAACTAGTTAATTATACGTATTGTTTGGCATTCTGGTTGATCATTCATTCATATGCTTGAATATAATGTACTTATAACTTGTTTGTGGTGTGGCTGAGGGTTTTGCTCACTAAGCTTAGGCTTACACCCCTTTAGACTTTTGTTGCAGGATAGCCTGTTCGTAGAGACAGGGCGAGGAATGCTACAGGTTAGCCTGGGGATTTGGGCAAGAGCGAGCTGCTATGTGTACTGAGAGAACAGTTTATGTAGACTTCTACTCATGTACTTTTGTTTATCTTATTATTATAGACCTAAACATACTTAAACGCTGTGTAATGTAAGCTTTGTAACTTAAATTTTATATAAATATATTTGTGTAATGATATCATGTGAGTCTGGATGTTCTTTGGAAACTAGTGGTTGTAGAGCCTTGTATATTGTGTGAAGAGTTCTTGATTGGAAGGGTAACCAATCAGGGGTTTTTTGTACAGTATACGGCGTCTGCCACGACTAGGCCGTTGTCAGTTCATGACAAGAGGTGTCCTCCAATGGCCGGAAAGAGTGCAAGGGAATCCTTCAAGAAGAAATTTGAAAAAGTGCTGCGACTTCCACCATGATAAGGGTTATAATACAGATGAGTACATTCAACTCAAAAATGTAATTGAAGATGTAATACAACGCAAGCACCTGCAAAAATTTCTAACACATGATGTCGAAGGAATCGAAAGACCATCTCAGAGGAGAAGAGAGGAACATGAGGATGACACTCAACCAGTAATAGCCGTGAGAAATGCAAGGGATGTTAATCCAAATAGAGCACCCAACAGAATAATTAATACAATTGTTGACAGACTTAGTATTGGCTAATCGAGTTCTTCACACTCAATTAATGCCAGGAATTATGTTTGCAATATTCAAGGAACGGTCAAGATTGACAATACAATATCTTTTAGGGATAGGGTTTTTGAGGGTATATAGAGGCTGCACGATAATGCACTTGTCATCAATGCGAGAGTCGCCAACTTTGAGGTCAAAAAGATTCTTATTGATACGGAAAGTGCAGTCAATATCATTTTTCAACATACCTTCAATTAAATGAGGCCTAAGATCAAAGCACAGCTGCGATCTTACAAGTATAACCTCTATGATTTCAATAATCAACTCGTCCAAGTAATCGGAGTTATCTCAGTGTTGATACAGATTGGCGATGACGAGTATGTTGCAAAGGACAAAATAGATTTTCTTATCGTCAAATGATGGTCCCTTTACAACATGATAATGGGACAGTCATGCCAACATTTATTTAGCATCGTCCCTTCAACAGCACATCTAAAAGCCAAGTTTTCCACTCTTACAAGGGTCAATGTTTATAGAGGGAATCAATAATTGGCACGCTCCTTATATATAAGGGCTTTGAGGTGAGAAGAAGTGTATCAGGTTGAGACCTGCCCAGAAGGCAAGTCAGTTAGATGACTTATGCCGTCACTCTTTTAACGGTTGCCAACATGCTTGTAAGACTCATTTATGATAATTATATATTTGAAGTCTCATTGTGTTTTGGTTACAATTGCCGAATAAATGAGTTTTATACTGCACGGCAAATGAGCTGATCTAAGTTTTAGCCTAATGTAGTAAAAGAACTGCACAAATTAACTATACGGCCGAGTAATGCGGCTAATCCACACCTTAAACAGTTACCGGACAGTATAAAACAATGGGCATGTAAAATAAAACATGCCGAGAAACAATGGGCGTGTGAAATAAAACATGTCAAGAAACAATAGGCATATGAAATAAAACATGCTAATAAACAATGGACGTATGAAATAAAACATGTCGAGAGACAATAGGCGTATGAAATAAAACATGCATAGAAGCAATGGGCTTGTGAAATGAAATAGGCCAAAAGATAGCAAGGCATGTGAAATAAAAATGCCGAGAAACAAATGGAGTGAATTAAAGCATGCCGAAGAATGAGAGCGCAAAGCAACATGCATAAACCATACAAATCGTGAAAGCGCAGTTATGTGAAAAAGTCATAAACACTTGGCATTGCCTTGATTATATTCCAATTATTAATTACAAGAGAATGCAATATGCCAATACAACAAGTCCTACGGCTTATTCTCAGATTCAACAAAAATGATTCTTAAATCTTTGGCTGGGTTCTTAGACAGTTGGGTTCTTAGAGCAGGCAACTTCTTTAGCTTAAGCTTCATTATCACTTTGATCGATACTCTCGACACCCATCTCTTCGCCTTCATCTTCGTTGGTACTACTAACTTTGTCATCGACGTCAACAAAGTCGAGACACAAGAGATCATAATCAAGATGAAGCTTCAAGACCTCTCCTCTTGCTACTTGAACTCCCTCCAACAACTTTTTGCATAGAAGCTTCTCATATTGCCGACTTGGAGTGACTATATCAAGAGCCTCTTCAATACCTCACAGTCTCCTCCAACTCTGAAACACAACTCTGAAAGTTTGAGTTATTGGTCTCCAACTCCTTTATTTGCATCTTGAGTTTGTCTTCATTGTTGCTCATCATGCAAATAGTTTAGCCCAAGCCCTAGTACTCTTCCTTTTCCTTTTGCATCTCCTCTTTCAGGCTTTTGGACTCTTTGTACTGTTCTTCCATTTTGGCCTTCAAGCTAGAGATTTCATCAGCAGCAAGCTCTTATGTTAATTTCTCAGTAACAAGTTCCTCCTTAAGCTTTCTTGCCTCCATCTCAACCCTAATCCTCGCATTCTCAGCCGCAACAGTTTAGGCATTTGATGCATTGTATGCATTCTTAACTTTCTACAGCAAATTCAGTTATTATAATTAAGAATGATTGGATATTACACAAATATAACAGAAGATATTACCTTCTTTACCTCTCTGTCGACCTCATCCAAAGCTGTAACAATGTGGCTTCTCATCTGGAAAAAGAAAGTGTTACTTACCTGGACGAGCTCAATAACTAAAAGCAATGTTTATGGATACTCACATCATAAAATTTGGCTACAACATGGGCCTTCTTACAACCGCTAACCCTATCGACATCCGTCTTGGCAATATCTTTATCTTTCGGAAGAATAACCCCTTCCATTAAAGCCAAAGATTTTGTCCTATCTCCCAAGGCCAAGTCATTGTCCAAAATCTGATGGCTCCAACAAGGGATGAAATATTCGCCAACCTCTTTATTTGGCAAGAATTTAGTACTAATAATGCTGAGAGTTTTAAAATGCATTGCCTCGTTGGCCCTTTCATCTAAGCCTTTGGATTTCTTTATAAGTGGTTGGCCGGCAAGTTCCTTCTCTGGTCTTTTTTCACCAATTGGAGCTACCGTTATCACAAACTGAGGATGGCCTAACTGTGATAGACGCCATATAATGTATGAAGGACCCCTAATTGGTTACCCTTCCAATCATGAACTCTTCACACAATATACAAGGTTCTACAACTGCTAATTTCTTAAGAACATATAGATTCATGTGATATCATCACACAAACATATTTATATAAAATTTGAACTACAAAGTTCACAATACACAGTAATTTATTACATTTAGGTCTATATTATTGATAAAACCAAAGTACATAAGTAAGAGTTTGCATAATCTATTCTCTCTCAATACACAGGATGGCTTGCTCTTGCCCAAGTCCCCAAGCTCACCTGTGGCATCCGTCGGCCAGCCTCTATGAACAAGTTATCTTGCAATAAAAGTCTAAAGGGTTATAAGCCTAAGCTCAGTGAGCAAAACCCTCGGCTACACCACAAGCGAGTTATCAATACAATATATTAACGCATATGAATGAATAGTCAAATAGAATGCCAAACAATACGTATAGTTAACTAGTCCATATACATAACTCAGATTTAACACCCTTCAAAGTCAGGGTTGGAGTATATACAGCACCAATCAAATCCAGGTATTATACTAGAGTTTACTTTACTACGAAACTCCATGTTCCGTACTTAAATCAAACAAGTCTTTTATTTTCATAAAAATCAAGTTTTAGTATAATCGTAAGTGGGCCCCCGCAGTCTATACTCACCCTTAAACGGAGGTCTCTAAACTTGACCCTTAACCAAGCGGTTGGCGCTTACAACACCTAGTATTCCCGTAGGCTAAGGTAAGGTCATTTTGTATAAGTGCACTGTACAAAACCAATAAATTAACAATAACAATCCCCCAATGGCTTCTCTTTACCTCTGTATAATGTGATGGCCAGAATTGTGTCTATGTAATGCATGTTGATGCATGTACCAGTTTCTTCTTATAAGCCAAATATAATTAAGTCCAATTATAATGTGACCATTCAATAGTATATACAATCAATTTCTATATTACCATGTAACAAACAAAGTATTATTTGTACTTAAGGTAAATTTACAACTCAGCACGTAATAACATACACAAGCATTTCCCAACCTCATACAACAGTCAATTAACAATAACATTTAAGTCTGTTATTTGCAATCACATATAAGTGTGGAATCATAGGGTAAATACTCACTCAACCATGACGACTCGCTCTAGTTGTAGTAATCAATCAGGAGATCCTCGCCCACCTCGGGATCACCTGATCATTACGATATAATAACGCTAGTAAGTAATTGAATTAACTAATAATTCTAAATATCTATTTACCTAATTTTACTTAGATTACTGTCAATTTTTATCCGGTTAAACTTTATCACTAATCGTATGTAACTTTTTCGTTCTATTTCCAATATTTATGAATTTATATTCATTTTTTATCGTTTTCGAACGTACATTCACATGGTGATGTCTGTTTTGGACATTAAAACTCGTATTTTATGGTATGGGCTAAATTTATTGAAATTTTAACTATGGAAGTTAATTATTCTTATTACTTATATTTATATCCTATTTTAGGGCTTAATAATTTAATTAGCTATTAGATTCTTAGACTTAGGGAATTTTACCTTAATATTATTAATTCATGTACTTAATTAAGTTTAATCTAAGTTAGGAAGTGTATTAAGGTTTACTAGTTCACGTACCTAATTCTTATGTATTCTTCTTATTTCTTATTTTATAAACTTATGCTTATGTCATCACTTATGTCATCAATTGCTTGTATCATTGCTTATATCATCATTTTCTTATGTTGTCATGTGATTACATCATTGCTTACCTCGTCCTTTGTTTACATAAGTCTTACCTCATACTTATATGTTTTATGTACATTTCTACATATATAAAGTATACTTATACATGTATACTAGTATATTCATACATATACTTATACTTATACCGTATTTATAGTTGTACATATACTGGTGTACACATACGGTAACATACATATTTTTATACATATTTTCGTATGCCTACAATTCCTCTTAAGAAAGCTTCTCAAATTTCATTCTTTTTGTATTTTAAGAGTGTATTTTGCATGGTATAGGTATGTATAGTTAGTATATGTCTTAGTTTAGGTTATATACATAATGAATACTTATGTACAAAGGTCTTTATACTTGTAGTTCTCTAATATACCCTTATGTACACATACTTAAAGACATACACATGCATTTTCTTCCACTTTATAAAGATTCTTACTCTTCTACACATAAAGATTAAAGCTTTAAGCCTTCTTCAACATAGATGTACACAACACATAAACTACTCATACTAATCTACCTCTTCACCTAACTAGTAAATAATATGAAGCAATACATAATAACATAATAACATACCTTAGTTTGCTCTTGAAATATGGATGCAAATTTGGAAAATTAGGAAAGTGAAAGGGAAAAGGGAGGTCACGGTTATGGAGGTAAGGTAAGGGGCTTGATTTTGTTTTGCTTTATGTTTGAAAATAAGAAGAAAGTGGGGTCTAGAAGGGGACAAGGAGTAGACGGCAAAAATAGAAAAGAAAGGGAAGAAAATGCTAAAATAAAAGAAATCATTACAAGGAATAGATATTTTCTAAAGTGAAAGTGATATTTTGTTGACTTTTCCACATATTAACTTTAGTCAACATGTGTTGACTTAGTCAACCTTTTGAACTTGGTCAACATGTGCTGACTTGGTCAACTTTTCAAAAGTATATGCCATTTAGTATACGTAATGTAGTAATTAAAGAAAATTAGAAGAAAAAAATTAAGGAAATAAAAGGAAATCAGACAGTTGGTGAATTGATTCGTAAAAATAAATGATGGGATCGTACTTTAGGTATTTATATCCTGTATATACCATTTGGTAAGCTACTTAGTATAATTAAGATGATAAGTGTCATTTAGGGTATTAATGTTCATTACATGTAACCTAAGCATCAACTAAACCCTTAACTTTATGTAATACTAACTTAATTATATACTTAGAAGATGAATATAATCTATAATACAATATCTTAGTTTCTAAGGGATTACTTTAGTATAATATGTATTTATGAATGATTGAAAGTTATCCTTAATCTTTTACCAATGATTTGGTATAATATTAAGGTTATATTATCAATTAGGGTTTAAGGGTAAATTATGGTGATTTAGTGCTTTTTTATCCTTAAAGTTATAGTTTTAGTGTTTTTATCACTTTTGAATAAAATCCTTAGTATTTATGTACATTTAGGATAAAAAAATTTTATATGTGATTGACTAGTTATTTTAGGGTTTTCACTTTCATTAGCTTTATCAACTCCTAGATTATCTAACATATTTAAGTCTACTTTGGAAGCTAGATCAAAAAATGTAAGGGTTTACAACAGCAATCAATTGTAATGAGCCTTCTACGGTAATGGCATTTTCATCCTCCTTGTTAGGGTATATCTCTCAACGTTCGCTATTCCTCGGCTCGATGTAAGTTTGAATAATCACGACCAGAGGCTCTTTAGAACGAACCTTAGTCGACTATATATTCTCATTCTCCTTCACTCTTTCGGCAGGACGAGAGATCTGCCTAGCTGTCTGCTTTGCTATAGCTTCCTTTGTTGGTCTCTTTGCTACAGCAAGTCGTATGGTAGTTGCTGAGTTGGTCTCCTTCTTATCAACCTTAGACTTCTTAGCTTTGGCTTGATTAAGTAGCTTTATAGGATCTACCTCTTCGGTACCCATATCTACAGGACGAGTAAATCAATTAATATAAACAAGGGAAAAATATGAACTTACATTTTTCGTGCCAAGCAAAGGCTACTCTTTTCCCTAAAGTCTCGAGAACGGCTTTCCTCATGGCTATACTCAATACGGTGGTAATACATCAGCGTACCTTCTTTTTCAGAAAATATTACTTCACCATTTTTATAACGCCATATAATTCTCTCGGCGTCCTAAAAGAACATTTTGTTTCTCTTTCTCTCCTAAATCTTCTTCGCTACTGCTGCATCATTCAACATCAAATTTACATCCTTTGTATGTATCGGTTCAGTTTATTGGGTCCAAAAGTCTAAGTACTCATCAAACACTATTAACACGAACTTATCATGCTACTTGTGAATCTTGGATTCTAACCCATCCATGAACTTACACCCATGCCTTACAGCAGCGAAGTACCACCCGTCAGGCTGCTTATGGATACTGAAGAAATATCTAAATAACCGAGGCGTAACCTTGACCTCAACTTCTTCACATACTATCTCAAAAGCCGCCAGAAGTCAATATGTATTGGGTGAGAACATATTTGGTACGACTTTAAAGAAGTTAAAGAAGCCCCGAACAAAAGTTGAGAAAGGGAAGCACAGCCAAAAATCCAAATACTTTAGGTATATATGGAACTCACACTCTCATAGAAAGCATACTCTCTCCCTGTCTCTCGACCTCCTTAAGTTCCATGTTCCAAGAAAATCTCACCAGTACTAATTGTACTTTGTGATGAGAACTCTATCAACGGAACTAGCGGTTCCATCAGGAGAATCGTAAAAGTAAGCTATTGTGTTGTACAAATATTTTGCTAAAGACCTCCCTTCCTTATCCTTAGGATAATTATCTACAAGAAGCTCATTAATTTGAGCAAGTTTATCCCACCTTATCTCCATACTATCGGTCGAATCGCTCGAAGAATATGCCTCCTTGCTCTTGTTTTAGGGGGAAAGAGTGGCCTCAGTTTCCGTTGCCTTGGAATCGAATAAAACAAGTCAACGAGCGACTTTGCAAACCATACCTGGACGATTATATGAAATGAAATAACAGAAGTCGAAGAATGAGATTTTGAAGATTGGAAAATGAACGAAAATTTTAGGTGCAACCAAAGAAGTGAAATCTGATTATGAACAATACCTTATATATGGATGATTCGTTCTCGTAACTGCAAATCTTCTTTTAACAATATTGATATGCTGATATGATAGTCCCACGGATTGTTGACGTGTGTCTCATGATAGAAATCAAATGACTAAAAACTTTCTGAAAATTATTAGGCTTACAACAAAATGATAACCTAAGTGACAAATGTCATGCCTACAACTTTTTAGTTTCTCGAATGGGTGGGAGTTTTGAAATGGTGACATTTCGGCTGGGATGTGATCTGTCCTACTTCCTATGTTACCCGGCATGAATCCAAAGAATCTCTTCCCACTTGGCCTCTGCTACAATATATATATAACTCCCTTTGTCGACTATTCAAACACTTGAGTTGGAGAGAAAACATACAACACTTATGCTGAGTACAAGAAATGCTCCTGGTTTGAATTCAAATCTATAGCGCGAACAGTTATTATAAGCACGGTTATATTTTACAACTACTTACTATCCCTACATGTTAGGAGAGATGTCAAGTCAAGAGGTCTCAATATATTTTAACAGTTATCCTGACAACTGTCTTAGACACAACAACTGTCTATAAATACCAAAAAGAAACTCTGTAAGAGCTCTCTAACACTTCTTATTCACATACTTACTATATTGAATCACCATTCTAACTTAGGCATCGGAGTAGCCGCACCAAACTGGCCCCATATTAAGCATCTTACTCTCTTTTGTAAGACTATTTCCTCACCCCAAAATTCTCCAACAACACTACTTATTGAGCAGTCTACTTGCCAACTTGTTGAACATTACCAAGCTCTTCAAAGTAGCAACTTTAGTTTGATCTACTTGCCTTGTTAAACGCTTGAAGTCCAGCTTTGTTATATGCCAACTAATTTCTATATAGTGCATCCATCCCGAGGTGTCCAACTGTTCTCGGCCCCTCCGATCTTAACTTCATTATACTAGTGTATACCACAAGTTCCAAGTGATAGATCCTGACATCGGGATATCTGAACTGCTTCTTGTCATGGAGAGTAGTAGAACTTCCAGTGCTAAGCAGATTCTATCGGCTAGAGCTTCTCCGAATGAAGTGATAGGAGTCCGAGGTCTAAGCTCTTTTTGATCAAGCACCGATTTGTAATTCGGGCCATCCCAAGAAGATTCTATCGGCCTTCAAGTTGCCGAGAAGCCGAGTGTTGCTGAGTAATCCGAGCTTCTCTAAGCGATGTGACAATTGAAACTGAACTCCAAGCCCCTTTCGGCCGACCTCTCATCAGTAGCTCGTGCATTACCGAGCAAATTTCAGCGACTTGCAAGTGCCAAGAATATGCGGCAGTCCACACCGAATGTTGAGTGCAATTTTTTCAAGTTCCATGCTGCGTTGGAGATAGCTCAGAAATTCATCGAGCAGCGGAGTCTCATGACTGAATAACCGGCCCATCATCCACACTCACCAAGCTAGCACCGGCCAGGTTCGTGGCAGCTATGTTCACTACACCGAGCTCTGATTTCCTTCTTAAGCAACTGCCGAGCTTCATCCACACTAAAAGAAATTGTTGAAACTCCTTTTAAGGCAGCTAAAGGTGAGCCTGAAATGCTACCTCGTTGAAGTGCCGCAGTATGTCCATGCCGCCCAGTGCCGAGTGGACGAGAAGCCTTCCGAGCACATTTGTCAAGTCGAGTTTCCGAGCTATCAAGTACGCGACAGTTCGTGGCCGAGTAATTGTTGCCGAGTTGAGTTTTCGAACAGAGCTGCAGCCGCATGTCCAAGCTTCTAATGTGCCAAAAGATAACCTACCCTTTTTTGCTTCAAATCTGCCTAGTGGCTATGACCTAGATGCCGAGACGCATTCACGCCGATTCATTTTTCAGTTTGCAATAATTACCGAGATGCAAGTGTGTACTGTCTTATCTCGAGCTACAATTACGTATCTGAGTACTTCCTTGCCGACGCAAAAGTAGCTCACCCAAGCTTCACGGCATTTGTAAGCCCAAGTTGTCCATTGGCAAGCGTGTCGTGTTGAGCAATTAACAATGACGAACTGTGTAAGTCCAAGTCGGAGCATGCCATACTACCCATCTTTGTTTTTGCCGAGTGGCCGAGAATGGATAACCAAGCTGTCCAATTTTAAAGTTGCCGAATATACAGAGTTGCTGCGGCTGTACCGAATCAATGTAAGGCATATACCAAAGGCGAATGGATAGCGTCCAGGTATTCCTTAGGGGCGAAGTATTAGTTGGCTGAGCTACACAATTCATGAATTATCCGTAGCATCTTCAGCAGCCGACAAGCAACATCTGGGTAGCATTGGCATCTCACATTATTGATGACTCGGTGAAAATCATATCTCCTTGTGAAGACAAAAGTTTTTTCTATAAACCATGATTTCATAGGTTCCAAAATTTAAAGTTTAACAAAAGCTCGAAATAATCTTGTCAGGATATCTATCCCATGCCGACTCACTTTCCATGGTTGCGCGGCTTGGTGGTGCTGAGCCAACTAATTCGAAGCTCCTTAATTGAGCTGCACTACAACATAGAAGTACAACAAAACCTAGTAACAAGTCCAAGCCCTCATCTACCTTACCAAGTAACTCAACTTGTTATACTTTTGAGCACGGCAACAAATTAAGCCGAGTTTGTTTTTCTAGGCTCTAAGCTGCATGGCTGAATGGTCGACCTATAAACTCCACTCATCAAACTAGAAGAACAACCATACCAAGCTGGTCCTTCGACAGATCCGACATCTAGTACCAAATTCCTATATATTAACATACTAGAAACTAATCAGCTTGCTTTACAAATCTACTTTACATGGGTCGTGTTTAGTTCAAACAAGCTACTTACTCATCTAGCCTTTTCAGACACATTAGTCTCTCCAGTCTTTCGCCTCTTTAAGCACTTTTTGCTGCTTTAGGCATACTGGCTTCTTCAAGCCCTTACCTCTTCTGGCGCTCTCACTTCTTCTGTTTTCACCTTTCTAAGTATATCAATATTTATAGGTGCTTCAGTCACTCTCACTTTTTGCCTCTTCAGGTATTTACTTCTTCAAGTACTCTAACCTCTTTAAGTCAGGATTGCAAGCCTATCCAAAAACCCCATAAAATCAACCTCTCTAAATATTCTCTTTTCCGACTTGGTCACCAAAGAGAGTGGTGAGCAAGTGTTAATAGGCATTTTTGGATAATTGTTATGTGGGCTAAAATTAATCGGTCCAATATCTAAGCCTAGTCCAACAACCCAATCTAGGGATAACTTTTATTGATTCGCTATAAATACTACACAAGACCTCCAGGTAAGGGATCCCATCTTCTCCATTCTCATTCACATAACCAGTCAACATTTTTACTTTCATCATAAGAAAGCTGATTTAGGCATTAGAGTAACCGCACTGGAATATTGTTCGGCGCCCCTCATAGCCGTTTTCTTATCTTGCAAATGTTTACACACTAAGATGAAAATTAATCATCAACAATATCAGTTTTATTTATTTTACTAATTCCGTTGTATATTAGCTTTAGTAAATACATTTTACAACACGTGTAGAATAGTTAGTTAAGAACATATATAAATACTTTGTAACCAACTGCATTAGATTTGATCAGTTATTTTCACTTCATCATTGCTATTCATTCATACTTTGTTTCTCTAATTCCCTTCATGTTGTTGTATCAATCATAGAGTAAGCTTCACATTAACAGCATCATAAGTGTACATAGGTAAATTTCAATGTTCTATCAATCAGGTTCTCCATATCCATAGCTTATCCTTGCACTTTTAAGGGGAAAAAAATACAACAAAATGACATACTGTCCATGGTGTTTATTGTGAAGTATTTATGTTCCGTAGTATGCCTTTATCCATGATAATTCCACCAGCTTCATGATGATCAATTAGAATCGTCATCATTTTTTTCTATTTTTAGATTGTAAATTCTTTCCTACCTCTCTCCACCAGGCTATCCCCTCGCGCCCACTATTATCCACCTGCTCTCATCATGCACCACCACATGCAATTATGTCGCCAACACTACAGTCCATCATCACTAACTTGCTTAAGACATCAAATATAAATTCTCGTGTAAAGATTTTAATTGATTATTCTTCAAAACGACAAACCTTTATACCAACTCAATACTGTCTGCCATCGAGACATAAGCAATAATTTTTTTCAATCTTTTTTCCAAAATTCAATCGATTTCATCGAGAAAATAATATCATTACGTTATTAGAGGAAAAATTATTAGGCTCCGAGCCTAAAGTCACACATGCAATACATGATACATTCCAGAACTTGACTTTTGGAGAATATTAATCTACACAGGCATACAAGATTAAGAGAAAGAGAAAGAAGACTGACGAGCCGAAATAAGAGAAAGGAGAATTGCGAAAGGAAGAGCGAGAAAAGGAGTGTATCATTAAGTGAATTGCGATACATTCCGAAGGTTTTGTGGTCGGATTCTCTTCTACTTACTGTTGGAGTTGTTGCTTGAATTGCGACTCGCTTTGATGATGATTTGTCGCCGGACTTCGCAGAGCGACCCGAGCTCAAACTCATGGTTTGGTGGTAAGGAATTTGATTCGAGAAGGGAAGCTTACTGAGGAAGTTTTGGGCTTCCACGTGATTTGAATGAAACGGCAGGTGCCGGTCGTTATATATAGGACTGCAGGAGTATTCCCATAGTGTAGATATTTATTTTGGTTTAGCATCTCTCTTTTTTTTTTTTTTTTACTCTAGCTCGATCTTTTGATCTTATGATAAATATAATTTTCATTTCTTGAGATATTGTTTGAAATTATACTATCTTATTATATATGTTAATATAAAAATGTGATTATATTATCAAATATACACATCGATAAATGTACCTTTTATAAATATATGAAAAAATTACACAAGCCATTGGTTAACTAATTACAAAAATTTTATATTATAAAAATACAATAAAAAATTCCACAAGTTTCATCGCATACCTTTCTATATGATATAAAGATAAATTATAGTTTAAAAAGGTGAATTAGTTACCTATATAGTGGAGCATAAACACAGATCCTACCCACCTATGGTTTTTTTTTTTTTTTGGGAAACCTACCCACCTACGTTATGCAATGTCTGCTCGATCGGGATCCAAATTTTGATGCATTGCAATCAAATTTTTTGTTAACAGAAATTCATTATCTGTTTTCTTATTTATTTATGCAATTTCGAGAGTTTTATTTACATTTAGGAGACATACACATGATCCTAAAAGAACCTTAACTATGCTTGAAGATGATGTTATATCAGAACCAACCTTGAAGTAAATGAATTAGAAAAAATGAAGAGGGACTTGTTTTTCGCTATTTTGATTTTTCTAATTTTTGTGTGCATGATAAAAGGTTTTTTTTTTTTTTTTCCTTGTGGTTATGTGCATGTAAGATAGTATTAAAGGATAATTTAATAGCAGAGAAGAACATGAGTTATACATTTGTTATAAAAATACGTGTTAATTTTCTTCGTAAATCACGCATATTAGTTAAATTTCTTAAATAGGATTTCTCAAATAATCAACAAAATGTTTTTTTTTTTTTTGTATTTGTAATGATTAACAAACAAAGTTGGATAAGGAAAATCCGAATTAGGAAAAACAAAAATCACGTACAAAGATAGAGTCATACATAATATTTTGGATGCTTACAAAAGGAATTTCTTTATGAATCCAATCAAGAAAGATGTGTCAAGATCATTAGTCTCGCAATGGGATGAACAAATTCAAATTTCTCTCTTATAGTTTGTAATATATAGTTGGAAAAAAAAAAAAAAAGGAAAACATGGTTTTTCAAGATGAAATTTTTCTTTTATAAAAAACCCTTATAAAAATGTGACATAATTTACATATTTAGGAAATCTTTAGGATATAAAATTTTACTTTAAAAGCTTATGAGTTCTATGAATTTCACAAACGCATTTTTTGTTATAGTTAATGGACGAGGATTTTACACAATCCTTCTCAGTGAAAAGAAAAGAAATACCTAAATTTAAGGCCTTTATTCTTTGGTAATCTAGATAAGAAAACTGAATGAATTATCATTAGAATATTATGCACCTTTATAGTTTGTTTATATCGAGATAATAGAAAGAGAATAAAATAATTATTTCCTATCAACCTTCTAATATCTTATTTCTTAAAAAAATATGTAGAAAATTTTCATTTTCAAAGATTTTTCTATTTCCACTTCATTTGAAGTAGTTGTTACTAAAGAAAGGATAGAAAAAAGTTCCCACCCGATGTCTAATAATACAACAGTTCTTCTATAAGCATTTCTACATATAGAGTTATAATTTACATTAAAAGTTTACAAAAGCCACATGTCTCAAAGTTTATCTATAATTAAATAGGAAACTAACGGGCATCTTAGGGATTTCCAGTTAGTTTTCTCAAAAAAAAAAAAGAAGTAAAAAATATATGATTGTTAGATTCTCTTTTCCTCACTTTCCTAGCCAACTATGTACTAACTTAGGGGTGGTGATATTTGTACATCTTGAACTTTCGCTTATCATCTATAAAAGAGCCTATAGAAATGTAAATACAACTAGCTCAACAAGCGGGATGGAGACAAAAGAATACCATACTATCACAGATAAGGCTATTAATTATAATAAAATGCAATATAATCAATCACTTGAAATATTGCATAATGTTATCTAATCTATTATGAGGTTAAAGAAATTACATCCTCTCCAACTTGGATTAAAAAGTTTACTGCAACTTAAATCAGACCAAACCTAGGCTTATGCAATGGAGAATATCCTCCTCTCGTAACCTCCTTATTTGTCACTTAGTTTGACTAAGGATGGTAAAAGGATTATTTTAGCTATCCTCATCAAAAAGAGTTGATACTTGGTCTAACACTCCTAATCGTTCTCTTAATGAGTTACTATGGATGTCCAGTTATGTTAGCAGTCAGATCACTATTAATTCCATTTACAGGTAGCTAAATAAGTTTACACATAACATTATTATGAAATCATGCAAAACAACACACTAAGGAGTTCGATTCATATCACAAATAGAATACCAATCATACACATAGCATACACACAAACAACTAATTTATAACCAAAATTAAAGCACTCTTAAGCCTTTAGATACTTTGATATAGAATTTCAATAAGTAATAAAGTTACAATCTCAACTTACCTGTATTAATGCTCACTATAGTAGGCTTATACTATCAACATTTTGCTTACTAGGAGATCTTATATATATACTAAAACCCATATTTAGATTTCATAAGATTTATAAAAACGTTAAGGTTTTATCTACTCTATGCATTATCTTGAAGTTATATACATAAATATATATGCATATTGGAAGTATATTATTATTCCTATATGATAGAGTATAGTTATATTTAGATATGTATTTAATACAATTTTAGCATATAAGTTTTATTAAATTAGTGAGTATTAAATATATACGTAATTATATTATTACCTGTAATATCGTTTTGATCGTACTAAAACATATATTTAATTAGTCAAGTTTCATTCCAATTATGATAAGGTCATCATAATACGTAAATTTTCATAATATTATAGAAACACTCATTTTATTATTTAAGATTATCTAATTTTGGTAAAAGTAGCATCATTGAGTTCGTATGAACTTAACGATACGTAATACGGGTTTTATCTCGAGAGATAACTTTTAATTGGTATTTTTAATTTCTATAATACATATATGCCCCTATAACAAGCATTATCATATTATGTCCATATTATATAAATAGACTATATTTTTATATAGTTTTCTAGCATAGCTTAGTAATATATGTAACACGCGTGTATCATAGCTCAAGTTATGTAATTATCATAAAATACGATGGAAACTTATTCTAATTTCTAGCCCTAACACGTATATATCACAACTCAGGTCATGTATGTAGACTTCACAAATTTAACCTTCTAAACATGATGTCGGACTCAAGTATCATAGATATTTCCCTAAGTTGGCAAAACCATATAAAATGAAAACCAACTAAAATTTTAAACTCGAAACTCAAAATGAACTTGAAAAACCCTATTATACGATTTGAAAACCCTAATCATGCAAAGAAACCCCAATCCCTACGTATGTGTACTTTTAAAAATGAAACCTAAACTCAATAGAAACTGTAAATATCAAATCATAAAAATTTTTAAAACTCTATAAAATTATCCTAGTGCTTTAGAAGCCATAAATCAATAAAATTATCATTAATTTTTGCGAAATCATATGAAACTGATAACAAACGAATCAAGGATGATTTCAAGTAATAATAAATTGCAAAACTAAAGCTAATTAAAAAAACAAATTAATAAATTTACAAAATTAATTATACTTATTACATAAGAAGCCCTACAATATGTATATATACATAAATATATTACTAAGTAATTTTCTTCTCTTTTCTTAATCTATCATATGATATATACATATATATGTTGCATAATAAAGCAATGATCCTAAATAATTAAGCCAGTTGAATCTTAAGCATATAAGTATAAGTCAATTACTCCCGAATTGGTAAAAAACTTTAAAACATACTTAAACTCACTTGAACCCTAAAACTTAGGATAATCAATGACTCATGACCCTAAATAAATAATTAAAAATATAATTTGAACAAATTTTATTCAACTCTAGAAAATTCTAAAATTTCTTAAGAAGCGAATCATAACTTACAAATTAATTTGAGAACCAAACCCTAAAGGAACTACACACAAGATAATTCCCTTATCTTTACTTATAAGCTATGTTTGTAAACTCTACCTTTTAACAGGCTTATGAATCAACCAAAAGTACTTTCTGAACATTTTCAAGGATCAACTAAATTAAGAATTTAAGTTTACATTTAAAAACGAATTTAATTTTCTAATTTGAAGTCTTATTATTGATAAAACTCGAATACGAGAACCACGGACTCTAAGTCACCCAAAACTACCCTAAAACAATTAAGGACTTGTAACCTTAAGCGGTTAATTAAGAATTTAATTTGATTAATTTTATTCAACTCTAGAAATTTTCTTAATTTTATAAGAATTAAATCATAACTTACAAATCAATTTAAGAAACAAACTCCAAAAGAATTTCATGTAAGACAATCTCTTTATCTTCGTATATAAGACTTGTGCACATGAATAAGTAAACCAACCAATCACCTTAAATAATTTATTAATCGAGAGTTGAAATCATTTATTAACTGATAACTTATCAAAAACTAGTGATAAGATATTTCCCTTATCACGTCACAACTTATACTATATATGGACAAGTTATCATCTTATTTTATGTGTTCAACTTTTAATTAAGTGATAAGACAACACCATGCCCTAGTTGCTCCCTACTTAGCTGGTTGGAAAAGAAGGAAAAGAGAGGCCATACCTTGTCATTTGTCCATCACTCAAATGTCTTACACATTTAATATTCGCCCCTTAATACTTACATCATCTAGTCTTGTCAAAAAGTTGGCATTTGTGCATATTAAAAGACAATCAATTAAAGCTTCTTGCACACACTTCTCCTCCCATTCAAAAATCTGCTACTCTTTCTCTCTTTTGGTCTCATTTTCCTTTACTTTAAATGCAAATCAAAAGAAGAAACTTAACCTTACAAAATCTTGCATTGCCACCACCTTTTTGCTTCATAACTCACGGCACAAAAGCTTGATTTTGTTGCCTCCTTTTGTTAATTTCAAAAGCCACTTTTAGAAACTTTAAAATATCCTCATAGCCCCACTTCAAAGATCAAGACTCTAGTTTCCAAAGAAGCTTGCAAGAGGAAGAAGGAAAAACAAGGAACATAAGAGGATATTTAGTTGCACAATCACAATTTCTACGCTTTTAAGACGAGTAAGTTGTTTTCTTGTTAAAGTAACCTAATATGCCATGTTAGGAGACCATGTTTTCATAAAGATATTAGCATAATCATAAGATGATAAAATAGCTAGACTACCTTAAGAAGTAAGCCTGTGAACCCTTTTACATGAAAGTTGAAATATGAGTATGCTAAGTTGGTGTTATGTAAAGATATATGTTTAACATTTAGAATGGAAGATTTTAAGTTGAGAAAATTATGAAATGTGTACATGAATGAGGAGACATCATGCTAGATGTGGAGTGTATGTGAGTTATTTAGATGTTATTTCCATTTCTATTAAGTTAAAGATGCTTAAACCTAGCCTTAGGTAAAGGAAAATCCATTACATAAAGCTTTTATGAAGAAACCAACTTTGTGAGACATGAACTATGGTATGAAAGTTATGATAAGTATGAGATCTATTAATTTCATCTAGAGTATAAGCTAAATAATCACTATATGGAAGAAAAGTTAAGTCAAAGTTGGAATATAAATAGCGTGGGTTCATAATCTAACCCTTAAACTTAAGCAAATGATAAAACAAGTTGAGAAACCAAGTGAGTGCCCTTGGATTCATCACGGCCAGATTTGGAACATAAATAAAGGCCACTTAAAAATATAATAAAACCAAGTGAACAAAGTGAAAAAATCAACTAAAGTAAGTATAGCAAGTATATAAAGCCTAAAACTCTCAAAACGAGCTTAGAACTCTAAGTTGGGCCTTCATTAAAATTCTGACTAGCACTTTAAATTCTTAAGAAAGGTTGTTTTGAAGCCCACAAGAAGTCCACCTAAAACTCCATAAGCCCAACAAAGTCACTAACTTTAGTTTGAACTAAAAATAAGCTCATTTAACAACTTAAGCACACATAAAAACCTAAGGAGTTGTTGTTAGCACTAAGAGTGTAAACTAAAGTTAGAAATTTGATCTAAAGGAGTATTTTAAGTTTAGAATAAGGTCCTAAGCTTAAGCCCAAAGAATTTTCCAAGTTACCAAAAAGCCCATTAACCAAACAAAGCCCAAAAGCACCCCAAATCATGAGGATCGCTACTGTTCTGACCTATGAGCAGTTTTGTGTGCCTCATCACGAAAATATAACTTTACCACATTAAAGTACACTCGAAAATAATGAAGATTAACTATAAGATCATAAAAATCAGATTTAAATTGGGAAAGTTATACGCAATTAAACTTTAGGTAAAAATTGAGAAAATTATGAAACCAAGTCAAAAGTATAACTTAAAGGGTTTTAGATTAGTTTTTTAAGTTTTATTTCAAATCCTTATAGTATTGTATTTGCGATGTCCAAGGGATCGGCTTTTGGAGATAACCTACCCCCGGACTACTTCGATTGACCCGCATGGCTGAGTGAGTGAATTCTTGATAACTCTTTACTTGATTTTGCTTATAGCATATATGCACCTTAACTTATATATATATAAATTGGATGCTTATGGAATATGGGAAATATATGTGTACAAATTTGTAATTGAATGCTATGGCTTGTTAATCATATAACAATGGAAATTGTTTGTGATAATTTATATGTACGATTGTATGGAATGAAATTATCTGATCACCATGAAAAATCGGATTAATCACTTATATGATTAAGAAATTAAATGAATCATGTATTCTCCATAATTACATTCGGATAACATCGACTATCGCTTCACGTAGAAAATGGGAAGGGACTCACAAGAGGAAGGCCTCTTGCAAGATTAGGCACTAGCTATATCATTATTTTATTGAGTCTCTATCTCAAGCTGACATACTTACTAGGCGCTAGGAGACGCTAACCATTGGTGAAGAGCCGTATGTTGTGGCTTTTGCTTAGAGTGTATGTTTGTGGATTGCAAAGGTTACCATACCGCTAGACTTGGGAATTTGAATAGATGATTTGTTGTTCAAGAAAGAAAGTATATATATATATATATATATATATATATATATATGGTTTTGTTTTGACTTAAGTACAATAGTGCAAATGAAATAAAACCCAAGGTCTAGAACCTAGATTTTGGTTTTGGTCGGTTAATTATCTCCAAACCACGACTATAGGGAGCATAATTTTGAGTTGTATGCAATTCCTAGGCTACTGCATGCATTATTTGGCATACTGATTGTTTATACATTCATATGATTATGCATCTAATAAATTTCTACCATGCAGTATTGACAAGGGTATTTATCTCGCTAAGCGTAAGCTTACACCCCTACAGTTCTTTTCCTTGTAGGTTGGTCAATAGTTAGGATAGGGATAGGAATCGAGCGCAGAGTGCTACCATTGAATAAGCATGATGAAAGCTTGTATAGTGAATTTGGAATGCTCCAAAAAATGATTAATATCTCAATTAAGTTTAGTATCTTTAGTAAGTTGAGAATTTTTTAGAATTGTCTATCTTATTTCACTATTTTGTTAGGAGATATCGATTCTCTATGGTTTTGAGGAACTGTAGAATAATGAATATCTAAAGTTATTTATATTATACAATAAGTTAATGAACTAAAATCGAAGATCCTAACGATTAACTATTTAGAGTCTTGTAATCTCTAACTTACAAGGTAATTTTCTTATCATGAGTGCACACGTGATATAGAAATTCTAGGTAATATTATTAGCCTACCCCCCCCCCTCCTAGGGACATAAAAAATGATGGAAACTCATTCTAACCAGATTTGATTTATAGATATATATAGGTTTCATTCAAATATTTATCCTAATTTAGCTAAGTATTGCTAAAAACGTGTTTTTCTTAGTAAATTAAGCAATTTATAGACTCATAAAAATATAAGAAATTCAATCAGTAAGTGGTTAGACACTATCAGGCTTATCCCTTATATATGTAAAATTATGTTTTTGCCCCTAATTTGTTATTGATTAAATGAATAATATAGTTTTTACACCAAATTAATTCTAACCTATCCCGACATCATTATAAACATGTATAATTAATTAGATCCCAATTTCATCAATTATTTCCCTTAAAATCAATTTATTTCATAAATTACTCTATTTTTAGCCATTTTTAAGGTTAGAAAATATAATAAATACTAAACACATATGAAATCAAAATCAGGCTATGAGTAACTAACTAGATATAATATATATTCTACAAAAAAATTTTGAGCTCAAAGCAACATCTTTTAATATATTTATTTTAGATTTGAAATTTTGGATGAATAGTGAATTTGTTAAGCAACTATATAAATAAAATATTCATAATTTTATAAAAATAAAATTATAACATAAAAATATCCAAATAATAACCTGAGAATAATTTTTTTTCATAATTTTTTAATTAGTTTAGTATTTTTAGAAAATATAAGAAAAACAGAGCAAAAATTGAAACCAACCATTCGCTAGAGCTCTAACCACCATTGGCTATTGGGAGTGTATCAGACAGCTTAGGCGGTGGGTAAGTTGTTAGGTGGTGGGAGGGTTTAATAGTAGATTAAGATTTGGTTGAGGAACTAGCCTTGATCCAATCTTTGCTTTGTTATTATTTTTTTTTTCTATTTTCTGAAATTTTTATAAAGTTTTTCTCTTGATTCCTAAGTTACTAAATGTTGAATTTGATGTCCTAGGGTCCTATTTATACTGGATTTTTCTTTCTTTTTTTGTCCTTTTTTTTCTTTTACTTTTTCCTCAATTTCCAAGCATCAGGTGTTGTTTTCCCTTTAATCTTACTTTTTGATTCATCATTTAGCTTTTCCTAATGTGCCATAACCTAATTCCAAATTTTCACATCCATTTTGGATAAGTTTTGATTATTTTTAAGTTAATTATGAATATTTTATGTATATTTCATTAATATTTAGTTATTTTACTAATATGTATATGTATCCTATATATTGGGTATTTGTAATGTGTAATTATATTCATATCATTATGTTTCATTCATTTCGTTTATTTTTAATATATATTTTCTATTTACATTTTTCGATTTTATCACTTATTATATATATTTAGATTTTTGGGTTAATTTACAGGTATATTTATTTTATATTTTGGGTATATTCATAAAGATACATAGATATTTATATAGTTTGTTATGTTATATTTTTCCCTTTTATAGCTTAAATAATTTATCTCTAGAGCCTCATCGCATTTCGAGCTCAGTTTTAGGAATTCTGACAATTTTTTCTCTATATTAAATAAGTACACTTCTAAGGCTAAAATTGGGATTTTAAATCATTATTTTTAATATCTAATTCCACCAAGTTGCTCTAAATAACTTTTTTAACTTAATCGTAAAGTTTAAGTTCAATTGGATAAGTTTTTCCGAAAACCTTAAATCTAGGTATGGTTACCCTAAATATGATTTAAGAGGCTTACAACGGTTGTAATAAAGCCCATATTACCACTAAATTATATGATGTAAGTATCTTTATGATTGTGGTCTGCCTTTCATTCATAATTTGTCCTGTTGTTAACCTTTCGTCGATGTGTAGATTAGCAGTCATGTTCTAACAACCTTAGATGAAGCTGAAGAAGAGATGAAAAGGCATTTTCAATTTTTTATTCTATATAGTTGAAAATTGATCGACCTATTTAGCATATTGCTTTATTATAGAAGGTAGAGCAAGCTTATAACATTGCCAATGCACAAATGGTTGTAGCTAAAAGTGTAAGGATAAAGGCTAAGATGGAGGCTCAAAAGCTGTAGGAAGAGGTCTTGGTTGAGAAGCTAGCACATTCCTTGGCTACAAGCCTTAAGACTAAAAATGAGGAACTTTACAAGGAGACTGAGGACCTAAAAGAAGAGCTTTGCAAGAAGAGAGTAGAGTGTTAGGGGTTAAGAAGGACGCTCATGTCAAGAAGTGAGGAGGAGGATAAATTAAGGGTTTAAATAAAGAACTTGGATACTAAGAGCTCTATACTTGAAGCTCGCGTTACTGAACTCAAGGAGACAACAAAAAAGAAACCTTTCGTTGAGGAGACGTTATCAATAGTAACCCCTAGTCTGCAGTACAAGAAATTGCTTTGAAAAAAGTTCTTGCAAGGGGTTCAACTAGCAAGGGTATAAATTTTGAAAGTTCATCCTAACAACAACCTATCATGTCTTGACTTTGCCGATGTTAATAATGTTGATGCTAACAGTGGCGATGATGAAGTTGGCAAGGAAGAAGAGGTTGATGGTTAAGAGCAGGGTGACAATAATCGAGCCAACACTAAAGTCCCTACAAACATTGAGGAACTGTCATCGAAGGAGACCTCCACCTCCAACTCCTTAAACAAAACCCATAGTGCCAATAAAGAAATCAGCTCCAAAAAGGTCCCTATAAGCTCTATTGACTTAGACTTTAATTTTACTAAATTTGAAAGAAAAAACATCTCAAACTCCAAAGTAGTCAATTAATTTATGCTTTGTTGTCCTTTATGAAATTTTATATACTTTATTTATGGTTAGGATACCGACCTTTTGGTTGTAATTAATCTTTATTTTGCATTTAATGCTTTTAATTCATGGCACGTTTTATTTCACGTGCAATTTTGTACTAAGTGTCTTTTCATAGACATTATGTGTGTTAGCTATGAAGGACTTGAACCATAAGGCGTTAAGGTTCGTTTCCTAAACCACGACTTATTGGAGCCCACTTAGAGTTCACTAGCCCCGATAAGTTGAAACTCTTTTCAAGGAACATTTAGCGTTATTCACCAATTAATATTAAGCTTGCTAACTGATGTCAATTAGAACTTATTAGGTATTAGTTTGTTTACCACATAGCTAAACTTCATTAATCTATTAATCATGCATATATCAAGAATAGAAGTAATGGTAAAGAAAGATGCTCATAAACTTGGAACAAATACTTCATATTGAACATGATGTAAGCCATTGCCTTACATTGTTCAGATAGAAAAAGTAAATGTAAAAATAAATAGTGCTGACAATACAAATAACTATTCAAAATATAACTTAAGGTTTTCAGCATTCCATGTGCAAGATATGATCTTTCCATCTAGCCTTTCTATTCAATAGGCCCCATCACTTATGACTTCTTGGACCCTTATTACGTCCTCCCAATTTGCCAAAGCTTCCATTTATTGTCTCGCACATCCATTACCTCTATTTTCCTATGAACTAAGTTTCTAGGTTGAATTACTTAGTGCTTTACTTTCTAGTTGTAGTACCTTGTTGCCCTATGTTGATGGGCAACAACTCTTGCTCTTGTAATGTCTCTTATTTCTTCAATCATATCCAAATTGGCCATTAAGCTAACTTGATTTACCATAATATCAAGCTTTTGCATTTGCAAATTAGGTAACTCTAACTTAATTGGCAAAATTGCTTCCAATCCAAATGCATGCCTAAAGGGTGTCTCTCCTGTCAAAGTCTTATAGGTGGTCTTATACCTCCATAAAATATCAGGCAATTCATCAGCCCATTTACCTTTGGTTTAATCTACTCTTCTTTTCAAATTATACAAGATGGTTTTGTTAATAGCTTCCACTAGTCCATTGGTTTGGGGGTGAGCCATTGAGGTCCAATTTAGTCTGATGCTATGCTTTTTACAAAAAGCTCAAAACTTATCATTGTCAAACTGTGGCCCATTATCAGTCACTATTATAAAAGGTACCTCAAACCTCAATATGATCAAGTTGAAGCAATTGCTTCAACTTCTACACATTTGGTAAAATAGTCCATTGTAATTATTACGGACTGACATTGTGCTATAGACTTTGAAAATGGTCTAAGTATATCCAGCCCCCACTAGTCAAAGAGCTAAGGGCTAGTTAGGCTACATAATTCAGTAGATGGCACATGGCTCCTGTCACGCCCCGAAGCGGCAGAGTCGTAACAGCCCCGCCGTGTAAACCACCCTAAGATAGAAGTTGACCTCACAACCGCTATCCTAGACCTGATCTACACAAGGCGTCCACAACTAACCCGCTTTGAAGTAGACAATTTGTAATTTAAATAAATCGTTTACCTATAAAAGTGAGGAATTATATATATATGTTATCATTCAATTATTGCAGTTAAAGTTTACAACATTTCTCTATAATATATTCCCTAGTTATTACATCACTCGGAAATGAAAAATAATTCTAAAATAAAAACTTAGACCTTAAAATATATGTTTATTCTTCAATGTTTTTCCTCACTCCCCAGGATCCAGCAGTTGCTAGCTTCTGAGTAATTGGTTGCCGCTTCTTAGCCAGCACCTGCACGACGTCTATAGGGATGTGAGCAACCACAGCTCAGTAAGTAGGGACGGAGGACTTAAAACTATACCATACACACAACAAGGTTTTCAATCACTTATTAAGTGCAATGCATGTGCAAGCAAATGCCATCGCACGACGTTGTCCGGCCCGTCGTGAGATTAGAGAAATTGCGCCCGCTCTAATCCGGGTTGAGGAGTTACCGTTAATGCAACAGCTCACGACCAAACCCAGGCTTGTGTAATGGAGACCTTGCTCCTCCCGCGACTACCTTCGAACCACTGTCTTCATCCCCGCCGCGACCTCCTCTCCTGTCACTTAGTTCGACTGAGGATGAAGAAGGGACCATTTTGCAATCCTGCGCTATCCCTTCCGAAGGGGTCGGTATTTGGCCGGAGTGTCCTAAATCCCCTAACGGGTTACCATGCATGTTCGATTATGATTACTGGTCGTACATTTGATTAAGTCCAATTTAGAGCGATCAATCATTACATACAATTCATACAATATGTGCTAAAGCAGCAAACAGAATCATAGCATCACCCATAATCAAGCACATGCACACATTCAACTATCTAACAAGCACAACCAAGCATAATCAAGCATAATCTTAAGCCTCCAAAATACAGCATCGTATTAATCCCAACTTACCTCGACTCCTCGCTCGTTCACTCGAGGTCCGATCTGCTCAAGCCATCGCCGGTTATCCCTATAACACGAACGTGGTTTCAGCTTTTCATATAACTGTTATAGGTTCGTTTTATCCTATAATGCTTATTGTTAGGTTTTGTTTACGGTTTAATATGCCTAATTATCTAGGTATTAAGTCTTTTATAATTATTCTAGGTTTAGGTTTAGGTTTGGGTTCGGTCTCGGTTTCCGCATCAATTTCCAAATTAGGTTTTGGTTCGATTTTTAAATCCTAAACATGCTCGAATCCTAATATGAAATTAATTACATTAAGCTCGAGTTTCCAAATATCCTATTGGGTCTTAATTTAGTATTCTAAGCTATTTGGTACACGCTAGTCCTAATTAGGGTATCAGATTTA
Source organism: Lumnitzera littorea (assembly GCA_024138015.1). NCBI lineage: Eukaryota > Viridiplantae > Streptophyta > Magnoliopsida > Myrtales > Combretaceae > Lumnitzera > Lumnitzera littorea. The sequence goes on along the minus strand of JAMXBB010000007.1, from coordinate 62,222,465 downwards.
TCCCCAATGTGAGAAAATCTTACTTTTTTATATAATTACCTAAAATTCAATCTTAATTCAGATTTAATATTATTCTGATTTTTACTCTAATATTATCTAAATAACCCTAATTTTTCCATATTTATTAATTTACAATTTTACATATTACTAATTTCTTATATTACTTACCTAATTTCCTTAATTAACTATACTTAGTACCTAAATGCTAGGATTAGGGTTCCACTGCAGAGATTAACTTCCTTAAACATCTAATTAAGATCCAAATCAGTAATTAACATCCTAATCACTTAATTAACTCCAAATTACCCAATTTTTCCATCATTTTAGGGATAAAAATTAACTTAAAAATTTTGAAAATTAATTTTAAAAAAATGGCTTCATAGCACTGTTCTATATTACATGAGCATCCTACAGAAAAATTTTGAGCCCCAAACTACATCCCTAAGCCTATTTAATTTCCGGTTTAATCATGCTCGGTTTTGAACAATTTGTTAGGGACCCTATATTTCCAGACATAATTAAACTAAATCAACATTTTTCCCTAAATATACATACAATAAAACCTCAGAATAACAAGTTTCATAATTTTATGGGCAAAATAAATAATTTTACAAAATTATACAAGAATCGGGCTGGAATTTGGACTCACCGGTTCGGGTGGCTCCGGCTACCGCGGGCCGCCGTGGCCTTATCGGCTGGCCTGGGCGCTGCCACCACCGTGTGGTGGTGGTGGCCGTCCACTCCCAGCTCCTCGTTTGGTGTGGGTTCCCTTTAAAACCCCTAATTGCATAGATTTTTCTAATTTTTTTCCAAATCGAATTTTTCTCTCAATTTTCGACTCTCTCTAATTTTCTCTGATTCCCAACTGTCCAAATGAGTTCCTGGATTTTTCCTGCTATTTATAGGGCTTTAGTGTAATTATTATGCATTAAATTAGATAAGACAATTACTTTATCCCTTAAATTTTGGCTTTTATGTTGCTTAATTCTTATTGGTTAATTTTTCTTTTCCTTATCCTGACATGCCATGACCAAGTTTACATCATTCCACACCCTTCTGATTTTTTTCTGATTTTTCCTCAATTATTTTATAATTTTCTTTAATTATTTGCTTAGTTTTCGGCCAATTTTAGTAATTACGCGTATTTTTTTCTACACGTAAATACATGTAGGGTGCACGTGAACATTCCTAAATATTATTTTGGTCATTCTAAAATTTTTAGTATGCATATAATTTATCTCTAATAATTTATTAGTTATTATATTACACTTTTTTCCTTTTTGGTAATTAGCAGTTATTATACTTAAAATTTGAAAATTTTATAGTCTCCTATTTTACTACTTATTTTCTTAAATTTAAGTTTACCGGGTCATTTTTACTGGTATCTTGTTAAATAGTTTATAATTTGGGTTTGATCGGATCTTTTAACCGATCGCCCTAAACCTTGAGTTCTATGTTCAATCCTATGGTTACTTGGCTGAACTTTGGGGCTTACAGCTCCAAGCTTTATGCTTTTGACATTGTAGATATTGTTGAACAACAGTTTCTGTATCCTCCTTCATAATCAACTAATAATTGGTGAGTCTTAATGCACTGATATACAAAGTCTAACCTTTCACATGATTACTACAGACACCTCTATGTAATTGAAAAAGCATCTATTGAGTGTCCATCAGTAAAAGACATCAAAGGTAAGGTTGTAAGAGGCCATGCTTGTGTAACTGGTCATCAATCAATGTGTATTCATGGTCTGATATATCACTCTTCTAGCTTCTTTCCTATCTTTAGGAAGGACATCATCCTTTAGATAGCCGATAATTGAATCCATCCAAGATTTTTCCCTTAGGCAAGGAGTTACTTCATAACTCTGCCCTATTGCCTCTAAACTCTTAACGAGAAGGCATTCAATAAATAGTTCGTCACTCAAATTGGGAAGCGCAGTTTTAGCCAATTTTGAGAGCTTATTGGTAGCAACATTCCTAACCTTTGGTATCTTTTCAATCGTAAAAGATTGGAATCCTTCTATGAGCATTCGTACTATCATTAAATACTTGCTCATTGCATCCTCCTTTACTACATAGCTTCCTTTTTACTTGATTTACTACCAACCATGAATAAGAGAAAACCTCAATCTTTTAAGCTCCAACTTCCCTTGCTAACTTTATCCCAATGATCAGGACTTTATATTTAGCCTCATTATTGCTTATTGAGAATCCAAACTTCAATGTATACTAGATTTTCACATTATGGGGCCCTTGTAGAATAAGGCTTGCACCATATCCTTCTTTAGAGGAGGAATCATCCACATATAAATTCCATGTAGGTTTCTCAGCCATTTTTATGCTGTCCTTATCTCTATTCAACTCCGCTCCAAAATCTGCTAAAACTTAAGCCTTTAGTACCATTTTAGATTTATATTGTACACCATAAGCACTTAGCTCTAAAGCACACTTCATCATCCTCCCTAAGGAGTCTAGTCGTTGCAAGACTCAACATAGAGGCTGATCAATAAGAATAGTTATTGGATGAGCCCTAAAGTACAGTTTCAATTTCCTTGCCGAAAGAACAATAGCCAAAAAAAAATTCTCAATCTTTATATACCTCTGTTTTGGGCCCTACAAGACATGACTCACGTAATAGATTGGTTTATGTTCCCTGCCTTCTATTCGAACTAAGACAAATGAAAGTGCTTAGCTACTAAGTGATAAGTATAAAAATAAGTATTCCTTTAGGATAGGTATTGAAAGTATTGGCAATGATGCAAGAAATTCTTTTAACTCTTTATATGTTGCCTCACACTCATCAGTCCATTAAAATTCCTTTGGATTCTTTAAGACTTTGAAAAATTCCATGCACCTATCCATGCTTTTTGATACAAATCTGTTCAAGGTGGCAACTCACCTAGTTACTTCTTAAACTTCTCTAATGGTGCTAAGGGACTTCATGTTTCGAATCACATCAGTCTTCCTAAGATTTGCTTCAATACTGCACTGAGTGACCATATGTCTCAAAAACTTGCTCAAAGTGGCCTTAAAAACACACTTTTGTGGGTTAAGCTTCATATTATACCTCTTCAAGGTATTAAATGTCTCTTCAAGATTGGCATGGTTTTGACCTTCTATCTTACTATTTACTATCATATCATTGACATAAACCTCGACATTTTAGTGGATTTAGCGCTTAAACATCTTGGTTGCAACCCTCTAATAGATTGTGCCTACATTTTTAAGCCCAAAGGGCATCATTGTATAACAAGATGTCCCAAAATTTATGATAAAGGACATGTGAACTTCATCATCTTTCTCCATCTTAATCTAACTGTAACCAGAAAGTACATCCATAAAGCAGAGTAAGGCATGCATGGCAATTGAGCCAACAATCTGATATATTCTTGGCAAGGGGAAATAATCTTTAGGATAAGTCTTATTTAAATCCATAAAGTCTATGCACATACGCCATTTGCTATTTGACTTCTCGACTAGTACACAATTAGCTAGCCAAGTTGGATAAGGCTCTTCCTTTATGAATTCTACCTTTAATATCTCCTAAACCTCCTCTTTTATGGCTGCTTGTCGTTTAGGGGCAAAATACCTTTTCTTTTGCTAAACTATCTTCGCATTTGAATCAATCTACAACTTATGCGTCATCACTTCTCTAGAGATGCTTGGCATATTCGAGGAAGACTAAGTGAAGACATCAATGTTATCCTAGAGAAATTTAATTAAACTTTGGAGGATATTTGCTGACAATGGTCTCCCTATCTTCATTGTTTTTTTAGGATCGTCCCTTAGTGGGACTTCCTTTACTTCTTTGTCAACATTCTCAATGCCGTTAAACTTCTTGTCCAGATCAATCTCAATTTGAAAAACTTCTTCACACTACAATGCTCTCAAATATAAGGATCTAGCTAATTGCTAGTCTCCTTTGCATACTTCGACTCTAGTGGAAGTGGGGAATTTTGCCTTGAGATGTGTAGTTAAAGGAACCATGCTAAACATATGCTAGCATGGTCAGCCCATGATCATAAAGGGACCAACACTTGACAACAAGGAAGTTCACCTTATCCTCTACAATATGCTTGTTGTCTTCAATCTGAATAGGAAGATAAATAACTCCAGTAACCCATGCGGCTTGATTATTAAAAGCATATATGTCATGATAGGAATTAGGCTATTGGGCTTTTGACTCGTAGCAAAGCCCAAAGATTAAAAGGACTGGCAAGGTGGATCCTCCAACTCCAATCGACTCTTACTAAAGTTGAGTATCTCTTTGCTGAGTCACGTTATATATCGAGTTGAATGACTACCCATCTCTCTAAAGTGTGCTGAATTGTTGAATACTGAGAGAGCTACCAAACCCTGTGTGTCTACTTAGCTATGAGGTTTCGCTTAAGTTGTAGTTTATTTTCGAAGTTCTATCTATACTTTATTTTGTGTACGTGAAACAAAGTAAGTTATTGTGTTCATCTTAGCTACTATGCTTACTGGCTATTTAGTTTCTTGTTTGGAGAAATGATGGATCCAAGTGTTGATATTGGAGCTAGAGATGATAATAGTAGTGTTGTCCATCGTTACCAACAATCTCAAGGTACTCTAAGAAGCACTAACAAGAGACTTGATGAGGTAGCTAACCTCTTAGTGGATTTAACCCGAGCTATTCATGTATTGGCTTATTGACTTGCTGAAGCCGTGCATAACACCTTATAAGTTGCTCGACCTACTAAAGGTTAGAACCCAGCTCAACAAGTTCAAGGTGGAGAAGAAGGCGGACAAGTAAGACGAAGGATAGAACTAATAGAACTAAATGAAGAGGACAAGGAAGAGCATTTTAAAGAAGAGCGAGCTCAAGTCCCTAAAACATCTGATCATGTGAAGCTTTAGATTTTGAGCTTCAATAGATCTAAGAGTGTTGATGAATATTTAGAATGGGAAGAGAAAGTGGAGCATGTTTTTTACTATTTTCAGTATGAGGATTACGAGAAAGTGAGAACTACTGCAGTTGAGTTCTCCGGATATGCCGCTATATGGTGAAAGAATTTCTAAGCTATGAGGGGGTAAGAAAGCTATTGAGAGATTAATACTTAGTTAGAGATGAAGAGAATACTAAAAAAAAGATTTGTACTAGATACTTATCTGCAAGATACTTTTACTTGACTTTAGGAGCTGAGACAAGGAGGTTGAATAGTTAACAAGTATGTCTAGGAATTCTAAATGCTCATGATTCGATGTGAAGTGGAGGAACTACTGGCACGAACAATCTCTAGGTTCCTTATTGGTTTGAGAGGTAACATTCGAGACATTACGGAACTTCAACGATTTACCACAATGGATGAAGCCATTAAAATAGCCTAATGAGTAAAGAGGTAGAGAAGAAGTCGAGTATTGACTAGACTGCCAACTAGCCAACCAAGATAAGGAAGTCACCGAGTTCAGTCAAGTACTGAGTTGATCCAAAAGGTGGATGTCCAAGCCGAGCAGAAATGCCGACCTGACAATGACGTGCTAACTTGAACTTATGAGAAAAGGCAAGGATTTGGTAAGAAGACGAGCCAGATCAAGTGCTTTAAGTGCCAAGGGTTTGAATATATGGCTGCTCAATGCCTAAACCAAAGGACTATGGTCATCAAAGGAGACGTCCCGAAGCTAAAGGTAGAAAGTACTGATGAGGAACCTGAGGAGGAGGAGAGCACTACCAAGAAAGAACCGATTAAAGAGGATATGTTTGCTGAAGACTTGAACTAGTTGGTCTTAGTTATTTGACGCATAATGAACTTGGAATCCTTACGAGAGGAAAAATAGAGAGAGAACTTGTTTCACATCACCTATAGGGTGATTGATTAGGTGAGCACGTTAATTGTGGATAGTAGAAGTTGCACCAATGTGGCATCAATCGATCTAGTCACAAGGTTAAATTTACTAACTATCGTACACCCAAGGCCATATAAGTTGCATTGGCTAAATGAGGAGCACTACATGTCACTTGGCAAGTGCTACTGTCGATTATTATCAAAAATCATTCTGATGAGGATCTCTATGACATGCTACCTATGTGTGCATCACATGTATTGCTTTTAAAATCCAATTACCCCCTTTTTCTTTTAAAATGAATTACCCCCCATTCGTGTCTATGTGATTTGATAAAAAAGGAAAAGAATGAGGAAGAATAAGGAAAGGGGAGGAAAAAATGGGGGTAAGGAAAATTTGTTGTCATGGCCAATCATTAAGAGCCACGTGTCGCAATTAGATATGTGGCCCAATGACGGCCTGACATGTGCTAACGCAATGAGTAAGAAAAGAAAAGGACAAAAAGGGCATTTCTCTATGCCATTAGTTAGTTTTGAACCCCTAATCTCCAGTTAATCCAATTGCAATGTCCATATGTTTTACCCTTAAGCTATTGACCTGTGCCTTGTCCATATGTGCAATTAAATTTCATTTATGGATTAGGTCAGCCTAGGCTAGATTTAAATTTAAGCCTAGGTCCAACAGTCATTTATTTTAAGTCTAGTTAAATTAAGACTCTTAAATAACCAAAGCTTCTTTTAAGGATAACGGAGGTTCTAGTTAAGTAACACAAGTTCCTTGATCAAGGGATTGCTTGGTTTCATGATCGAAGATAGCCAAAGTTCCTAATCCATGGATATTTTGGAAGTTGTAGTATAACCTTAGTTTTAAAAATGTTGGATTAATTGATTTCGCAATGGAGGATAACTAACGCTCTTAATCCAATGATAACTGAGGCTCCTTAATAGTGGAAGGATCTTTCAAGAACGAATAAGGTTCTTGTGAAATAAAATAGTTTACTAAAAACGAGGACTACTTTATTTTAGATTAAGAATCACCAAAATCTATAATTTAAAGATTCCTAAGAAGTTTTGCAATAACCCTAGCTCCCTAGATGATGGATTACTTGATTTAACGATTTGGAATAACCAAAGTTCCTTGCCTAAGGATAATTAAGACTCCTAAATAGCTAAAGCTTCTTTCAAAGAGTAACAGATGCTCTAATGAGATAACCTAAGTTCCTAATAAGAAGGATAACTTGGTTTTATGATCGGGATAGCCAAGGTTCATAATCTAAGGATTATAGGGAACTTATGGAAAAGAATTATATCATGAAAAGATGAATTACTTGATTTCACAATTGAGGATAACTAAACTTCCTAAGATAACGATAGTGCCTAAATAGGCAAAGCTTCTTTTGGAAATAATGGAGCTATCTTGTTGAATGAAAAAAGCTCCTAAAAAGAAGAATTACTTGGTTTTACGATTGAGAATAGTCAAGGCTCATAGTTAGAGGAGTTATAGGAACTTCTGGAATAACATTAGTTACCAATAAGATGGATTATTTGATTTCACGATCAAGAATAACTAGACTTCCCAACCTAAGAATAACAAAAACTCCTGAATAGCCAAAGCTTCTTTCAAGAATAATGAAGGTTCTCGTCGAACAACCTACGTTCCTAAATAGAAAGAGCAAGTTGCATGATTGGGGATAAATAAGGTTCTTAATTTAAGGGTTCTTAAGAACTTACGCAATAATCTTAGTTCTAAACAAGATGGACTACTGGATTTCGCTATTGAGGACAAACAAAGTTCTTAATCCAAGGGTTGTATGGAACATGTGGAACTACGTAAGATCATGAAAAGAAAGATTAGTTGAATCCACTAACAAGGATACTCGATGTTCCTAATCTAAGGATAATTAGGAATCCTTAGTACCCAAAGCTAACTTCAAGAATGACTAAGATTCTTGTAGAATAAATTAAGTTCTTAAAAAAAGGGATTACTTGATTTCACAATTAAAAATAGCTAAGGTCCATAATTTGAGGACTCTTACAAACTTGTGGAATAACCCTAGTTCCTAATGAGGCGAATTGCTTGATTTCATGATTTATAACAACCAAAGTTCCTAACCTAAGGATAATCAAGGTTTCAAAATAGCCGAAACTTCTCTCAAGATTAACTTGGGTTCCTATGCAATAACCTAAGTTCCTTAATAGAAGGATTAATTGGTTTCACAATTACGAACAGCTATGGCTCCTAATGTAAGGATTCTTAGAAACACTTGCAATAACCTTAGCTCCCAAGGTGATCAAATGCTTGATTCCACGATTACAAATAATCTATGTTCCTCACTTAAGGATAATTGAGACTCCTAAATAGCCAAAACTTCTTTCAAGGATAATAGAGGTTTCGGTTAAGTAACCTAAGTTCCTTGATCGAAGGATTGCTTGGTTTCATGATGAAGGATAGGCAAAGTTCTTAATTTAAGGATACTTTGGAAGTGATGGAGTAACCCTATTTTCAAAAAGGTTGAATTACTTGATTTTGTGATGGAGGATAACCAAAGCTCCTTAACATCTAAAGGATCTTTCAAGAACTAATAAGGTTCTTGCAAAATTAACTAAGTTCGTAAAAACAAGGATTACTTTATTTTACGATCGAAAATCACCAAAATCGATAATCTAAGGAGTCTTAAGAAGTTATGGAATAACTTTAGTTCCCTAGATGATGGATTACTTGATTTAATGATTTGGAGTTACCAAAGTTCCTTGCCCAAGGATAATTGAGCTCCTAAATAGCCAAAGCTTATTTCAAAGAATAACGAATGCTCTTATTAAATAACTTGAGTTCCTAATAAGAAGGATAACTTGGTTTCACAATCGAGATAGCCAAGGTTCATAATCTAAGGATTTTAGAAAAGTTGTGGAAAAGAATTAGATCTTGAAAAGATGAATTACTAAATCTCACGACTGAGGATAGGCAAACTTTCTAATCTGAAGATAACGATGATGCCTAAATAGGCTTTATCTTCTTTCAAGAACAATCGAGGTTTCTTGTTGAACAAACAAAGCTCCTAAAAAGAAGGATTACCTAGTTTCATGATTGAGAATAGCCACAGCCCATAGTAAGAGGATTTATTTGAACTTTTGGAATAACATTAGTTCCCAATAGGATGAATTATTTAATTTTACTATCAAGAATAACCAGGCTTATAACGACCCAACAGTATCGTTGTCGTGATAGGTCACCGTGTACCGTATAAAGGTCTATTATCAACCCCCTTGCTGATCATAGGCCTTTCATACGACACACAAGGCTCCTTCCACTCTACGTTACTACTAGGCCCATAGACTAGTAATATAGAGCAAATTAAACTAAAATTTCTTTTATATTATAATTTAACTAATTGTATGGGCTCGTGAGACCCACACCAAAATAATATTACAAACAAATGTAGTTCATATTGGAACTGCATAAAATCTAAGTTATGCACAAAAACATAAAAGTATCTAACTATCTATAATCTATTACAAAATGTCCTCTTTACTCTCTGATCGCTCCAACCCGTCTCTACACGAGACTTACCACGGGCATGCCTCGGCTGGGATTGACGAAGAGGTTCTCCTGCATCAGCAAAAATCTATAGGGGTATAAGCTTACGCTTAATGAGACAAATGCTCTCGTCAGTACCACATAGCAGAAATTTATTATATGCACAATCATATGAATGCATGAACAACTAGTATGCCAAACAACGCATGCAGTGACCTAGGAACCGCATATGACTCAGAATTACGCCCCCTGAAGTAGGGGTTTGGAGATAATTAACCGACCTAAACCAAAATCTGGGTTCTAGACCTTGGGTTTTATTTCATTTGCACTATCATGCTCATACCAAAACAAAACTCTACATATATATATATATATATATGTATATATACTTCCTTTACCAAAATCAAATCATATCTTTTAAAATCCGAAGTCTAGCGGTGTGGTGGCCCCCGCAGTCCACAAACACACGCCCTAAGCAGAAGCCACAAGACTCGGCCCCTCGCCGACGGTTGGCGTCTCCCGGCGCCTAGTAAGCCCATCAGCTTAAGACAGAGACTCAATATATATGCTAGCGTAGCTAGTGCCCAATCTTGCAGGAAACTGGTATTCCTGTAAATCCCTTCCCATCTTCTCCGTGAAGCGGCAGTCGGTGTTATCCGTATGCAATATGAGGTATGCATGATTCATTTTGATTTCTTAATCATATAAGTGATTAACTCGATTTTCAAGGTGATCAGACAATTTCATTTCATACAATTCACATGTATATATAATGCAAACACTTCCCATTATTATATATAATTATCAAGTCATCACATTCATCCATAATTTCATACACATGCATTTCCCATATCCCACAAGCATCTACATTCATATATATAAGTTTAGGTGCATCTATTTCTACAAGCACAATCAAGTAAAGAGTCATCGGGAATTTACTCACTCTACCATGTGGTTCAATCAAAATAGTCTGGAGGCAAGTCGTCTCCGTAAACAGTGTCCCCTGGTCATTGAAATAATTTTTATAAGGAATTGAAACAAACTTAAGAAACTATGTAAGTTTTTCTTAAGTTATATTCTTAACTAGTTTTCGTAATTTTTCCCGGTTTTTAACTAAAGTTCAATCGCGTATAACTTTTTCGTTTTAAATCTGATTTTTATGATCTTATAGTCAATCTTCATCGTTTTCAAGTGTACTTTAACATGGTAAGGTTAGATTTTCGAAATGAGGTATAAAATTCTGTCCATGGGTCAGAACAGTAGCATTCCTCATGTGTTAGAGTGTTTTTGGGCCTTGTTTGGTAAATGAGCTTTTTGATAACTTGAGAAATTCCTTGGGCTTGGTCTTTAGATTTTATCCTAAGCTTAAAATACTCCTTGAGATCAGATTTACAACTTTGATTTATATTCTTAAGGCTAACTACTACTTCTTGGGCCTTTTAGTGGGCTTAAGTTGTCAAATGGGCTTGTTTTTGGTTCATACTAAAGTTAATGACTTTGGTGGGCTTATAGAGCCTTAGGTGGATTTCTTATAGGTTTTAAAACAACTTCTCTTGGTACTTTAAGTTGCTGATCAGATTTTTATTGAAGGCCCATCTTAGAGTTCTAGGCTTGTTTTGAGAGTTTTAAGCTCGGTTTTGAGTTTTAGGCTTTATATGCTTACTATACTTGCTTTAGTTAATATTTTCACTTTGTTCTTTCACTTTTATCATATTTTTAGGCCTCATTTTCCTACATTCCAGATCTGTTCATAACTTGTTTCTTCAACTTGTTTCATCATTTCCTTAAGTTTAGGTGGTAGATTTTGCACTTAACAACTTGTGTACAAATCTTAACTTAAGTTTCCTTCCATCAATTGATCCTTTAATTCATGCTCCACATAAAGAAATAAAAGATCTTATACTTAATAAAACCTCCATATCATAGCTCATGTCATACAAAGTTGATTTCTTCATAAAACTTTATGTGATGGATTTTTCCTTAACTTAAGTCTAGATTTGAGCATGTTTAACTTAATGGAAACAAAATCAACATTCAAATGACTATGGAACCTTTACGTCTAGCATGCTTACCCTCCATTAAAGTTCTCATTTCAAGATTTCCTTAGCTTAAAATCTTCCATTCAAAGCATTAAACAAATGTCCATACAAAATACCAACTTTACATGCTCATATTTCAATTTCATGTAATGGTTTTAGGGTTTGTTTCTTAAAACGAATTTTTGTGCTATAACAACTCAAACCTTACTGATATCTTCAAGAAATCCAAGTCTTCTAACATAAATATTAATCCACACATCACAAGAAACACTTATTCGTCCTTAACGCAAAGTTTGGTGGTTGTGCACTAAGGTTCCTCTTAAGCCTTTAACTTTGCTTCCTCCTTCTTGCTTACCCTTTGAAACCCGAATCTTTTGGTCTTTTGGAAAGGGGTTTATGGAAGATTCTAATGGTCTTAAATGATGAAAGAAAATGGCACATGAGCAAAGGGAAAAAAAATGCCGTGAGTTGAAGCTTCAAAATGGAAGAAAAATGGATTTTGTGGGGTAAGGTTGTTTCCCCTTTTTATGTTTGTTTCAAAAGAGAGAAAGATGAAGTGAAAGTGAAATTGAAAGTGAGAGAAATGGGGAAGAGTGTGGCCGGTTGGAAATGGAGAGAGAGGGAGTGTTTAAATGTCTTGGAAGTGTTGTCTTGAAGCTTACAAAAAGTCAACAATTGCAACTCTTGATGATGTAAGCATTAAGGGGTGAATAGTGATGTGTAAGGAGAAGTGATTGATGGGTGAATAACAAATGCATGGCCCTCCTTTCTCCCCTTTTTAGATCTGCCATGGGAAGTCTTTTTATGTCATGGAGTGGTCTTGTCACCTTTATTAAAGTTAAGCTCATGATTTCTTGTGAAAATTTGTCCATATGTAGTATAAGTAAAGAGGTGATAAGGAAATTGTTTTATCACTAGATTTTGATAAGTTATCAATTGATAAATGATTCCAACTCTCAATTGATAAGTTATCTAAGGTGATTGGTTGGTCTACTTATTTATATGTAAGGCATATGCATGAAGATAAGGGTATAGCCTTATAGAAAATTGTTTTAGGATTTTTATCTTACATTGTTTTGTGATTTATGATTTGATTTTTGTAGAATTGTGAAATTTTCTAAAGTTGAATGAAATTATTCAAATTAAATTATCGATTAATTATTTAAGGGTAAAAATTCCTTAATGGTTTTAAGGTTTAGGGTTTTAAGTAGCTTCAGAGCTCGTAGTTCTTCAAGCTCGGATTTTATCGACAATTGGCTTTTGAATTGTAAAAATTTAATTCGTTTCTAAATATAAACTTAAGTTTTTGGTTTAGTTAATCTTTAGGAACGTTCGGAAGGTACTCTTAATCAAGTCTTAGGCCTACTAAAAGTAGGGTTTACAAGGCTTCTTACCATAAGGATAACGAAAACTCTTGAATAGCCAAAACTTCTTTCAAGAATAATGAAGGTTTTCATTGAGCAACTTACGTTCCAAAATAGAAAGAGTAGGTTGCATGATTAAGGATAGCTAAGGTTCTTAACCTAAGTTTTCTTAACAACTTGCACAATAATCTTAGTTCCAAACAAGATGGACTACTGGATTTTGCAATTGAGGATAAGCAAAGTTCCTAATCTAAGGATTGCATGGAAGAAGTAGAACAATGGAAGATCATGAAAAGATGGATTGGTTGATTCTACTAATGAGGATACCTAGTGTTCCCAATGAGGCAGATTACTTGATTTCACGATTTAGAGCAGCCAAAGTTCCTAGCTTAAGGATAATCAAGGCTCTAAAATAGCCGAAAATTCTCTCAAGAATAACTAGGGTTCTTATGTGATAACCTAAGTTCCTTAACAAAGGAATTACTTGGTTTCACAATTACAGCTAGCTGCTATTCCTAATGTAAGGATTCTTAGAAACTCTTGCAATAACCTTAGCTCCTAAAGCAGTCGAATGCTTGATTCTACGATTTCGAATAACTTAAGTTCTTGACCTAAGGATAACCGAAACTCCTAAATGGCCAAAACTTCTTTCATGGATAACAGAGATTCCTATTGAGTAATCTAAGTTCCTTAACTGAAAGATTACTTGGTTTTACAATCAAGGACAACCAAAGTTCCTAATCTAGGGATATTTTGGAAGTTGCAAAGTAACCTTAGTTCTAGAATTGTTGGATTACTTGATTTTGCAATCGAGGATGACTAAAGGTTTCACTCTAATGATAATTGAGCCTACTTAACAGCTGAAGGATCTTTCAAGAATGCATAAGGTTCTAGCGAAATATATAAAGTTCCTAAAAACAAAGACTCTTTCAAACTTATAGAATAACCCTATTTCCCAATGAGGTGGATTACTTGATTTACAATTTAAAACAACCAAAGTTTCTCACCTAAGGATAATAAATAGCCGAAACTTCTCTAGAGAATAACTCGGATTCTTATGTATTAATCTAAGTTCCTTAACAGAAGGATTACTTGGTTTTACAATTGTAGCTAGCTACGGTTCCTAATTTAAGGATTCCTAGAAACTCTAGCAATAACCTTAACTCCTAAGGCAATCAAATCTTTGATTCTATGATTTCGAATAACTTAAGTTCCTAACCTAAGTATAACTGAGGCTCCTAAATAGCCAAAGCTTCTTTCAAGGAAAATGAAGGTTCCTATTGAGTAACCTAAGTTTCTTAACCGAAGGATTGCTTGGTTTTGTGATCAAGAACAACCAAAGCTCCTAATCTAGGGATATTTTAGATGTTACAAGTAACCTTAGTTTCAAAAATGTTGGATTACTTAATTTCGCGATGGAGGATGACCAATGCTCCTACTTTAATAATAACCGAAGCTCCTTAACAGCTGAAGGATCTTTCAACAACGAATAAGCTTTTTGCGAAATAACTAAGTTCTTAAAAACAAGGATTACCTGGTTTCATGATTGAGAATTGCTAAGATCCGTAATCTAAGGGTTCTAAAGAAGTTTTGTAATAATCGTAGCTCTCTAGACAATGAATTACTTGATTTAATGATTTGGAATAACCAAAGTTCTTAGCTTAAGGATAATAGAGCTCCTAAATAGCCAAAGCTTCTTTTAAGGAATAATGATTGCTCTTGTTAGATAACCTGAGTTCCCAATAAGAAGGACAACTTGGTTTCACAATCGAGATAGCTAAGGTTCGTAATCTAAGGATTTTAGGGAACTTATGGAAAGGAATTAGATCATGAAAAGATAAATTAAATGATCTCATGACTAAGGATAACCAAACTTCCTAGTTTGAAGATAACAACGATGCCTAAATAGATAGAGCTTCTTTCAAGAACAACCGAGGTTTCTTATTGAACAAACAAAGCTCCTATAAAGAAGGAGTATCGGGTTTCACGATTAAGAATAGCTTAGGCTCGTAGTATGAGGATTTATAAGATCTTCTAGAATAATATTAGTTCCCAATAAGAAGCATTATTTGATTTTACGATTAAGAATAACCCGACTTCCTAACTTAAGGATAATGAAAACTCCTGAATAAATAAAGCTTCTTTCAAAAATAACAAAGGTTTTCATTAAACAACCTATATTCCTAAATAGAAAGAGTAGGTTGCATGATTGAGGATAGCTGATGTTCCTAACCTAAGGGTTCTTAAGAACTTGTGCAATAGTCGTAGTTCTAAACAAGATGGACTACTGGATTTCGTGATTGAGGACAAGCAAAGTTTCTAATCTAAGCATTGTATGAAACATGTGGAACAATGTGAGAACATAAAAAGATGGATTAGTTTATTCCACTAATGAGGATACCTAATGTTCTCAATATGAGAAAAACTAAAACTCCTAAGTAGCCAAAGCTAATTTCAAGAACGACTAAGGTTCTTGCATAATAAACTAAGTTCCTAAAAAGAGGGATTACTTTATTTTAAGATTAAGAATAGTCAAGGTTCATAATCTGAGGACTTTTACGAACTTGTGGAATAACCCTAGTTCTTAACAAGGCGGATTACTTGATTTTACGATTTAGAACAACCAAAGTTTCTAACCTAAGTATAATCAAGGTTCCAAAATAGTCGAAACTTCTCTCAAGAATAACTAGGGTTCTTATGTAGTAACCTAAGTTCCTTAATAGAAGGATTATTTCGTTTCACAACTACAACTAGCTGCAGTTCCTAATGTAAGGATTCATAAAAACTCTTGCAATAACCTTACCTCCTAGGGTGATCTAATGCTTGATTCTACAATTTTGAATAACTCGTGCTCTTGACCTAAGGATAACTAAGACTCTTAAATTGCCAAAACTTCTATCAAGGATAATGGAGGTTCTCGTTGAGTAACCTAAGTTCCTTGACCGAAGGATTGCTTCATTTTATGATTGAGGACAGCCAAAGTTCCTAATTCAAGGATACTTTGGAAGTTATAGAGTAACCTTAGTTCCGGAGATGTTGGATTACTTGATTTCACGATGGAGGATAACTAAAGGTCTCACTCAAATGATAATTGAGGCTCCTTAACAGCTAATGGATCTTTCACAAACTAATAAGGTTCTCATGAAATAAACTAAGTTTCGAAAAACAAGGATTACCTGGTTTTATGATTGAGAATCACTAAGATTCGTAATCTAAGGATTCCTAAAAAGTTTTGTAATAATCCCAACTCTCCGAACAATGGATTACTTTATTTAACGATTTGGAATAACCAAAATTCCTAACCTAAGAATAACTAAGGCTCCAAAATAGCTAAAGCTTCTTTAAAAAAATAATGAATGCTCTTGTCAGATAACTTAAGTTACCAATAAGAAAGATAACTTGGTTTCAAAATCGGGATAGTCAAGGTTCATAATCTAAGGATTCTCGAGAACTTGTGGAAAGGAATTAGATCATGAAAAGATGAATTACTTTATCTCGCGACTAAGGATAACCAAACTTCCTAAGTTGAAGATAATGACGACACCTAAATAGGCAGAGCTTCTTTCGAGAACAATTGAGGTTTCTTGTCGAATAAACAAAGCTCCTATAAAGAAGAATTACCGGGTTTCACGATTGAGAATAGCTGAGGCCCATAGTTTGAGGATTCACAAGAACTTTTGGAATAACATTAGTTCCCAATAAGATTGATTATTTGATTTCATGATCAAGAATAACCAAACTTGTAAACTTTGCAAATCTAGCCTTTTGAGTATAGAATCAACTTGTATATTGTAGATGATTTCCCAAGTTAATAGAGCCGCTAAGTTTAAAATCAATTAAAATTTTAAATATGAAACTTAAAACGAATATGAAAAACCTTAACTTATTAATTGAAACTCTAATCATATACGAAAATCTTAAATCCTAAATATGTGTAATTATAAGAGATCAATCTCGAACCTGATAAAGATCTTAATCGCATTTGAAAACCCTAAATTCTATATACGTATACATATGAAAAATCAAACTCAAACTTGATCAAAACCTTAAAACAAAAATTTTAAGCTTATAAATGTATCAATTTGCTATAAAGGCGATAAAACCCTAATTAAGCCAAAATAACTTAACAATATGCCAAATCATGTAAAATTACTAGCAAACAATCAAAGATAATTTCTAAATGCTCATAAATCTAAAAGTATTAAATTAATTCATAAAAATCTATAATATTATTTTATAATTAATATTCACCTTATATTTATATAGATAAAATTAGTATCATCCCAATTTAAACATTTATTTATTATTTAAAAAATAAGTAGTAGATATTAATATCATAATTAATAATTTTCCTTATAGTTTTATTAATTATTATTCTAAATATTATTTATAGGACTAGAAATATTTGAGGAAAATTGAAATATTTATTTTATTAGTTTATTACGTTTAATTCTTTATTTTCCCTCTTTCTTCATCTTTTTCATCTATTTTCTTTTTATTTCTCAAATATATATATATATAATAAATATATATATAACATTCTAAGAGTTGACCAAGTCAACATGTGTCATTTCAACCTTTTCTTTTCCTTTAATTTGTCATGAATCCAAGTGTCCTCTTGAAACCTCCCTAAACTTCTTTACTTTTCTAAAAAAATTACACACAAAACTCATCCAATTCCCTCTCACCCAAACCAACATATCCTCTCTCTCTTCTTTCTTGAATTTTCTTTCACTTTCCCTCATTTTCTTTAACCACTTTTAACTTCTAATTACACTTCACACTTCACCATTTTGTTAGCTTTTAAAGAGAGAAAGGAAA